>OZ024743.1:358068429-358093429 GCA_964016885.1 Eledone cirrhosa | reverse complement strand
CTACCAAATCACCCTAATATTACGCTCAACTGACTTCACAAAGACATATATTATGCAGCAAGCAAATGGCATACTATAGAATAATATACAGAATACATATATTGGATAAATTGCTCCCAGATAATCCTAATGATTACATCTGGAACGTATTTGATTATAGATCAGTTAACCCGAGGTAGAATACATATGAATTAACAGGTGGAGCAAGAAAAACAGCAACCAAAAAGCAGTAATTAGGCAGAAAGTATATGCTGAAATTCAGCGGCCAGACAACAATTAGCAGAATGGTGCAGTGGAATCATGCAGGACCCATGACCCAGAACTCCGTAAATCGAATGCGCGTTCTGGAACATATTTTTTCCTTCCAATATGCTATTGTGATATAATCACACAGTGAAATATTTTATATACAATATATCATATTTTGAAAATAGTGTGTTCTTACAGTTTTTAGAAAGAAACCTCAAACTACCAGCTAGAAATAACTACCTAATCACCCTAAAATTACGCTCTTCTTGCTTTAAAATCTGACATATATTCTGTCTTGCACAAAGGGCATAATATCGTATTTTGTACAGAAAAAAATATATTGGATAAATTACTAACAGATAATCCTAGGAGAGGAGATGGTCACATCTGGAATACTTTTGATTAACAAAGAAGGAGGCGGCATATTGGCGGTATTCGCTTTGGCTCTGTGCTCTCTGAGTTCAAATTCCGCCGAGGTCAACTTTGTCTTTCATCCATTTGAGGTCGATAAAATATGTACCAGTGAATAATGGTCGTTTCTTCCTCTATATCTCTTCCTCACTTCCATTTTTGTCACTCTCTTCCCTTCTCTGGAAGAAATCTGCTCTATTCAGATGTGGAGAGTATTGGGATCCGTGTTTCTAACTTGAAAATAAACTCAATTGACCTGCTAGACATAGGTACATAATCACCCTATAAATACGTTCTACTAGTTTTCAAATCGGACATTTATTCAGTATTACACAGAGGGCCTACTGTTCTATTATATATAGAACATATATATTGGGTATATTATTTCTAGACAATCCCAGAAGATGAAATGAACATGAGTGGAATACTCCGATCTTGGATCAGCTTCTGGGTAGAATACCTGTCAAATATCTCGTGGAGAAAGAAAAAAAAACAAGAAAACTAGAAGGGAATAATAATACAGCAAAACATATAAACAGATATTCACATCCTCGTAAACAGTTAGCAGAGGGCGCAGTGGAAGCGTGCTGGGCCCATAACCCAGAGGTCCGTAGATCGAAACTACGCTCTGCTATTCACTTTTTTTTTTCTTTCTGTAAATATGTCATTGCGGTATAATCTCCCTATAAAATATTTAAAAAAAATATTGTTAAATGGATGCTTGTTGCATTTTTTAGAAAGGGCAGTCAGTCGACCAGCTAGGTACCTTGTGTCCCTAATATTACGATATATTAGTAATATAATTGGACATATATTCTGTCATACACCGAAAACATACTGTTCTATTATATACAGAAAAGATACGCTGGATAATTTACTTCCAGTTAAACCTAGATGTAGAGATGTAGAGATGGTCATATTTGGAATACTTTTAACCATAGATCAACATTCAAATATCTGGCGGAGAAAGAAAAATAGAATGGGGAAAAAGGCAGCAATAGAGCCCTTAAAATATATGCAAGAATTCGCCGGCCTCTGGTCACGTCAGCAGAGTGGCATGGTGGTAGAGTTGCTGGGCCCGGGTCCGTAGATTGAACTACACTCTGCTATGTTTCCCCCTTTCAGTATGTTCTATAATACTCTGTAAAATCTTTTGTATACTTTACATCAAATATTGTTGAATAGGTATTTGCTACGGGTATTAGATAGGTACCACAATTGCCTGCTAGAAATAGCTGCCTAACCACCCTAAAATTACGCTCTACTGACTTCAAAACGGCATATATACTGTAGCAACCAAAGGACATACTATATTATAATATACAGAATAGATATATTGGATAAATTACTCCCATAAGAATAGATTACCACATCCGGAATACATTTGATCATAGATCAGCTAGCCTGAGGTAGAATACCTGTCAATTAACAGGTGGAGCGAGAGAGAACAAGAAAAAGGCAGTAATTTACCAGAAAATATATGCTGAAATTCAGATAAGGATAGATAACAATTAAAAGAGCGGTGCAGTGCATGATGGTCCCATGACCTAGAAGTCCGCACTTCGGAAGTTCGTTTTGAAATATATTTTTTCCTTTCAATATGCTATTGTGGTATAATCTCTAAAGGAAATATTTTGTATACAATATATCATTTTTTTAAATAGTGGTTTCTTACAGTTTTTAGAAAAAAACCTTAAACGAGCAGCTAGAAATAACAATTTAATCACATTAAAATTACGCTCTACTTTCTTTAATATCTGACATACATCCGGTCGTAAAGGGAAAACTATTATATTATATGCAGAAAAGATATATTGGATAAATTACTAACAGATAACTCTAGGAGAAGAGATGGTGACATCTGGAATACTTTTGATTTTCCAAGAAGGAGGCGGCAAATTGGCAGAGTCGTTAGATCGTCGGATAGAATGATTTGCGACATTCCTTTCTTTTCTGAGCTCTCTGCTAGAAATAGCTACCTAATCACCCTATAATTACGCTCTACTAGATTTAAAATCGAACAAATATTGTTTCACACAGAGAGCCTACTGTTGTTTTATATATAGAAAATACATATTGGGTATATTATTCCTAGATAATCTTAGAAAATGAGATGAACATGAACGGAATGCATTCATCATGGAACAGCTTCTTCGGAGTAGAATACCTGACAAATAAGTCGTGAGAATGAAAAAACAAGAAAAATAGAAGGCAATGATAAGACGGCAAAATATATCAGTAGATATTGACATTCTAAAGCGACAGTTAGCAGAGTGGCGCAGTGGAAGCGTGCTGGGCCCATAACCCAGAGGTCCGTAGATCGAAACTACGCTCTGCTATCTTTTTTTTTTTCATTTCTTATTCTGTGAATAACTCATTGCGGTATAATCTCCCTATAGAATATTTTAAACAAATTTTATTTAATAGATGTTTGTAACAGTTTTTAGAAAAGAACCTCGTTGCCCAGCTAGATACATAATGTCTCTACAATTACGCTTTACTAGTAATATAATTAACTTTCAAAACTTGATTCAGTGGAATGATACGTAATGCCCCCCTCCCTCAAAGCCCCGGCGGACAGAATAGAGAAGGCGTTTCCCCGGAGGACGGCAAAGGAGACGCTGGAAAAGCCACTCTAGCTCGCGGGGCTCACACATGCGGCTGGCCAGCTCAGCGCCTATGGTGGTGAGTAGGGATATAATTGGACATATATTTTGTCCCAAACTGAGTGCAGAGTATCCTAATATATACATAAAACATATATTGGATAACTTACTTCCAGATAAACCTAGATGTAGAGATGGTCATATCTGGAATACTTTTGATCATAGATCAGCATTCACAGAATAATATGTCAAATAACTGGTGGAGAAAGAAACATAGAATGGGGAAAAAGGCAGCAATAGAGCGCTTAATATATACAGGAATTCTTCTTCTTCTTCTTCTTCTTCTTCTTCTTCTTCTTCTTCTTCTTCTTCTTCTTCTTCTTCTTCTTCTTCTTCTTCTTCTTCTTCTTCTTCTTCTTCTTCTTCTTCTTCTTGAGTATAATCTACATACAAAACTATTTTGTACATATATGAATTTTTTTATTATATGAAGTAGTTAGTGGTTTGTTACAGTTTTTAATTGCTACAAAGAGCTACCGTATAACTCTTCTGCCTTCAGAAATGGACGTATTTTCTGTCGTACCAGAAAACATATATTGGATAAATTGCTCCCAGATAATCCTAGAAGAAGAGGTTAAAACATCTGGAATGTTTTTGATCATGGACCAGCTTGTTCAAGGTAGATTACCAGTCAAATATCTAGTGGAGAAAGAAGGAAAAACAAGAAAAAGTCAGTATATATGTAGAAATTCACAGTGAATAACACAGCTAGCAGAGTGGCGCAGTGGAAGCGTGCTGGGCCCATAACCCAGAGGTCCGTAGATCGAAACTACGCTCTGCTAATCACTTTTTAAAACTTTTAGGGGATATATCATTGCGGTATAATCTTCCTATAACATATTTTGTATACATTACATACAATATTGTTAAATAGTGGCTTGATATGATTTTTAGAAAGGTAACTCAATCGACCAGCTAGAAATAACTAACAAATGTCACTAAAATTACACTCTACTATCTTTATTATTGGGTATATATTCTGTCACAGTCTGGGGACATAGTGTTCTAATATATCCCAAAAAACATATATTGGATAAATTGTTCAGAGATAATCCTAGAAGAAAATATGATCACATCTAGAATACGTTTGATCATAGGCCAGCTTCCTCAAGGTAGAATACCTGCCAAATAATTTGTGGAGAAAGAAAGAACTGGGAGAAAAATAAACAATAGTTTGGCAGAAAATTTAAACAGAAACACACCAGTGCAATATCGTTTAGCAGAGTGGCGCAGTGGAAGCGTGCTGGGCCCATAACCCAGAGGTCCGTAGATCGAAACTACGCTCTGCTATTTTTTCTCATTCTGTGAATAGAAAATATTTTAAACAAATTTTGTTATATAGATGTTTGTTACCGTTTTTAGAAAGGACCTTCAGTCGCCTAGCAAAGTTCCTAAAATTACGATTTACTAGTAATATAATTGGACATATATTCCGTCATACACTGAGGGCATACTGTTAAACCAGAGGTCCGTAGATTGAAACTATGTTTTAATATTTTCCTGCCCTTCAATGTTATTACGGTACAAATACCCTGTAAAATATTTTGCATACTTTTCATCTAATATTGTTAAATAAGATGTTTGCTACAGTTTTTAGTAAGTTAACATAATCGCCAGCTAGAAATAGCTACCGAAACATCCTAAAATTACGCTCAGCTGACTTCAAAACGGGCATATAATCTGTAGCAACCAAAGGGCATCCTATCATATAATATACGCAATACATATATTGGATACATCACTCCCAGATAATCCTATAAGAAGAGATTATCACATCTGGAATACCTTTGTTCATAGATCAGCTATCTCAATTAACAGGTGGAGCAAGAAAAAACAAGAAAAAAAGCAGTAATTTATCTAAATATATACACTGAAATCAGCGGCCCGATAAAAATTATGAGAATGGGGCAGTGGAAGTATGCTGGTCCCATAACCCCAGAAGTTGGTAGATCGGAAGTGCGATCTGAAATATATTTTTCCTTCAATATGTTATTGCGGTATAATCTCTAAATGAAATATTTTATATACAATATATAATTTTTTAAAAGTAGTGGTACATGTTTCGGTTGTGAGCTCTCCGGGTTCAAATTCCGCCGAGGTCAACTTTGTCTTTCATCTATTTGAGAACTATAAACAATGTACCAGTCAAATACTGGATCTATTCTTCCTCTATGACACTTCCTCACTCCTATTTTCTCACTCTCTTTCCTTCGCGGGAAGAAATGTGCTGTATCCAGACGTCGAGAGGATGGTGATCCACTTTGTGTCTTTTACTAGCAGACGATTTTGGTACCTCTCTAAAAATGTAGCAAATACCTACTTAAGAATATTTGATGTAAAGTATACAAAATATTTCACATGGTATTTATACCTTAATAACTTATTGAAAGGGAAAGAATAGCAGAGTGTAGTTTCAATTTACAGACTTCTGGGTTATGGACCCGGCACGCTTTCACTGTGCCATTCTGCTTACTGGCCGCAGATTGGTGAATTTCTGCTTATATTTTTTGCTTTATTTTTATTGCCTTCGATTCTTGTTCTTTCATTCTACACGAGTTATTCTACCCCGAAGAAGTTGATCCATGATAACAGTATTCCACTCATATTCATCTCATCTTCTAGGACTATCTGGCATTGATATATCCAATATATGTTTTCTATATATAATAGAACATTGCTCTCTGTGTGAAACTGAATATATGTCCGATTTAAAAACGAGTAGAGCGTATTTATAGGGTGATTAGGTAACTATTTCTAGCAGGTCGATTGAGTTTAATTTCAAGTAACAAACACGTAACGGATTCCAATCGTCTCCATGTTTGACCCAGTATTTGAGTGGTACATTTTTATCGACCTCAAATTGATGAACGAGAAAAGTTGACCTCGGCAGAATTTGAACTCAGAAAGCACATAGCTGAAACTTATACTGCAAATCATTCTATTCAACGTTTTAACGACTCATTTTGCTGTAATTTTAGGGTGATTTGGTTATTATTTCTAAAAACTGTAAGAAACCACGTTTTAAAAAAAATGATATATTGTATACAATATATTTTATTGGAGATTATACTACAATAACATATTGAAAGAAAAAATGTTCCAGAACGCACATTCGATTTACGGAGTTCTGGGTAATGAGACCAGCATGCTTCTACTGCACCATTCTGCCAATTGTTATCTGGCCACGGAATTTCGGCAAAATATTTTCTGGTAAATTACTGTTTATTTTCTTGTGATTTCTTAATATATGTCATATGGACCTCTAGATTATAGGCCCAACATGCTTCTATTGCGCCACTCTGCCCAGTAGTGATGAGTCGAAGAATTTCTTAATGTTTCTTGTCAAAAAGGGATTTGATCGTAAATAAAAAAATCTAAAATTGATATTTCATGAAACAACCATTGCTTGCATTCAAATATATATAGATATTTCAATACAGTAAACGGGGGTGGTATTTTAAACGTAACGAGGGTTCCATTTGCTTTCTAATCTATGTCCACAGAAAGTAACACAAAAGCCAGGTATTTATAAGGAGGGCAATTGTTTTACATTTGTCCCAATCCTGAATTGTTGGTATATGGTGCTGTATGTTTCTTGAGATGTACAGGATCAATGTTTTTTAAGCTACTTTATAGGATTATGTTGCCTTGTTTATAGTTGATTTAGTTTTCTCATAATTGATATACGTAGCTGGTATAAAACATCTGCTAACTAGAAATAGTTATGTTGTGAAAATAATGCCAACATTCGCTCAATGATTAATATTATTTTAATCATATCTTCAAGTACCGGATACAACTCAGGAGGTATTTTGGCCCCATTAGATATATTCAGCAAAGTATAGACTTCTCCGTACTTACCGAAGTAGTGAGGAAGAGTCACAATACTAAATGCATAACATTGTGCCAAAAGTAGAAACAATTATTAAAAAGAAGGCAGTGGATTGGCAGTATGGTTAGAGGGTCGGACGCCATGCTTTGACGCATAGAGTTACGGCCCTCTACGGTCTGAGTTCAAATCCCGCCGGGGTTAGCTTTGCCTTTCATCCTTAGGGGGTTGATAAAATAAAGTAGCAGTAATGCACTGGGATAATTGCTGGCCTTGTGCCAAAAGTAGAAACAATTATTAAAAAGTAAAGGTGGTGGTTTGGCAGTATCGGTAAAGGGTCAGACACCATGCTTTACAGCATAGAGTTATGGCCCTTTACGTTCAAGTAAAGCAAGAAAAGCGTAATTTTAGGGTGATTAGATGGTTAGTTCAATCTGGTAGTTTGAGGTTTCTTTCTAAAATCTGTAAGAAACCACTTAAAAAAAAATGATATATTGTATATAAAATATTTAATTGGGAGATTATACCTCAATAGCATATTGGAAAGAAAAAATATACTATCTTGGGAGATTATACTGCAACAACTTATAAAAGAAAACAGCAGAGCGTAGTTTCGATTTACGGACCTCTGGATTATGGGCCCAGCACGCTTCTACTGCGCCACTCTGATAAGTGTCGTCTTATCAGAGAATTTCTTTCAAACTACTGCTTTTTTCCCCCAGTTGTTTCTTTCTCCACAAGTTATTTGACAGGTATACTACCCTGTGGAGGCTGACCTATGATCAAAAGTATTCCATATGTGATCATCTTTCTCTTCTAGGATTATCTGGGAGTAATTTATCCAATACATGTTTTCTCTACATCATATAATAATATGCCCTTTGTTCATGACAGAATATTTGTCTGATTTTAAAGCAACAAGAGCGTAATTTTAAGGTGATTAGGTAGTTATTTCTAGCTGGTAGTTTGAGGTTTCTTTCTAAAAACTGTAAGAAACCACGTTTTAAAAAAAATGATATATTGTATACAATATATTTTATTGGAGATTATACTACAATGACATATTGAAAGAAAAAAGTTCCAGAACGCACATTCGATTTACGGAGTTCTGGGTAATGAGACCAGCATGCTTCTACTGCACCATTCTGCCAATTGTTATCTGGCCACGGAATTTCGGCAAAATATTTTCTGGTAAATTACTGTTTATTTTCTTGTGATTTCTTAATATATGTCATATGGACCTCTAGATTATAGGCCCAACATGCTTCTATTGCGCCACTCTGCCCAGTAGTGATGAGTCGAAGATTTTCTTAACGTTTCTTGTCAAAAAGTGATTTGATCGTAAATAAAAAATGGAAAATTGTTATTTCATGAAATAACCGTTGCTTGGATTCAAATATATATAGATATTTCAATACAGTAAACGGGGGTGGTATTTTAAACGTAACGAGGGTTCCATTTTCTTTCTAACCTATGTCCACAGAAAGTAACACAAAAGCCAGGTATTTATAAGGAGGGCAATTGTTTTACATTTGTCCCAATCCTGAATTGTTGGTATATGGTGCTGTATGTTTCTTGAGATGTACAGGATCAATGTTTTTTAAGCTACTTTATAGGATTATGTTGCCTTGTCTATAGTTGAGTTGGTTTTCTCATAATTGATATACGTAGCTGGTATAAAACATCTGCTAACTAGAAATAGTTATGTTGTGAAAATAATGCCAACATTCGCTCAATGATTAATATTATTTTAATCATATCTTCAAGTACCGGATACAACTCAGGAGGTATTTTGGCCTCATTAGATATATTCAGCAAAGTATAGACTTCTCCGTACTTACCGAAGTAGTGAGGAAGAGTCACAATACTAAATGCATAACATTGTGCCAAAAGTAGAAACAATTATTAAAAAGAAGGCAGTGGATTGGCAGTATGGTTAGAGGGTCGGACGCCATGCTTTGATGCATAGAGTTACGGCCCTGGCCATTCTGAGTTCAAATCCCGCCGAAGGTTAACTTTGCCTTTCATCCTTGCGGTGTCGATAAAATAAAGTACCAGTCACGCACTGGGGTCGATTTAATCGACTTTCCCCTCCTCCCAAATTGCTGGCCTTGTGCCGATATAAGAAACCATTATTAAAAAGTAAGGGCTCGGATTGGCAGTATTAGTAGAGGGTTGGACGCATGCTTTGCAGCATAGAGTTACGGCGCTTTACGGTCTGAGTTCAAATCTAGCCGGGGTCAGCTTTGCCTTTCATCCTTAGGGGGTTGATAAAATAAAGTAGCAGTAATGCACTGGGATAATTGCTGGCCTTGTCCAAAAAGTAGAAACAATTATTAAAAAGTAAAGGAGGTGGTTTGGCAGTATTGGTAAAAGGTCGGACCCCATGCTTTGCAACATAGAGTTAGGCCCTTTACGTTCAAGAAAAGCGAGAAAAGCGTAATTTTAGGGTGATCAGGTGGTTAGTTCAATCTGGTAGTTTGAGGTTTCTTTCTAAAATCTGTAAGAAACCACTTTTTAAAAAAAATGATATATTGTATATAAAATATTTAATTGCGAGATTAAACCATAATAATATATTGAAAGAAAAAATATGTTCCAGAACGCAATATGTTCCACCTCTGGGATTATGGGACCAGCATGATTCCACTGCACCATTCTTCCAATTGTTATCTGGCCGCTGAATTTCAGTGTATATATTTTCTGCTAAATTACTGCTTTTTTTCGTCTTTTTTTGCTCCACCTGTTAATTGACATGTATTCTACTTCGGGATAGCTGATCTATGATCAAACGTATTCCAGATGTGATAATCTCTTCCTATAGGATTATCTGGGAGTAATTTTTCTAATATATGTATTCCGAATACTATACGATAGTATGCCCTTTGTCTGATACAGAATATATGTCCATTGTGAAATCAGTAGAGTGTAATTTTAGGGTGATTAGGTAGTTATTTCTAGCAGGTGATTGCGGTACCTTTCTAAAACTCTAGCAAACACCTATTTGATAATATTTTATATAAATCAGGGGTGCGTAACATATTCCATTGGCGGGCCACTTTTGAATATTGGTACAACTATTAGGGCCATTAATATTTATTAAGCACTATTCCAAAGATTCACCACAACTTCTTTCCATAACATGGAACTGGGGAATTATAACACACATAACTCTATCAGTGAAGCCCTTTCAACTAACAGAAAATTGCATTACGGTTACGAAAAAAATTCTAAATAAGTCTACAAGGGAAAAATTCAAAATGGTCATCGCGGGTGACACTAACTGGTTTGGCGAACCAGTTGTGGCACGTCCCTTATGTAAAGTATACAAAATATTTCACAAGGAATTTATACCGTAAAAAATATAACACATTTGTTTAACAAAATTTGTTTTAATTATTTCATAGGGCGATTATACCGAAATAACTTATTCAGAGACTAAAAAAAAAACATATAACATATTGAAAGTAGAGCGTAGTTTCGATTTACGGACCTCTGGGCTAAGGGCCCAGCACGCTTCCACTGTGCCACTCTGCGCTTCCTCCGACAAGTTAATTTTGCTTATATGTTTTTGCTGTGTTATTATTTTTCTTATTTTTTCATTCTCCCTGCGATATTTTTTACCATTCGATTTGTTATATATGTATACCTACCATTCGATTTGTTATATATGTATGCCTACTGGAAATAGCTTCCTTATCGCCCTATAATTGCTCTAAAATCGGAAATATATTTTATCGCAGCCACATGGCATTCTGTGGTATTATGTTCAGAATACATTTATTGGATAAATTGCTCCCCTATAATTTTACAAAGACGAGAGGATCACGACTGGAATGCTTTGGATCATTACGATTCAAGCTCCCTTAATGAATATAATTTATATCAACATTTCTGAAATATTGAGTCGTTGTTTACTTTTTTTTCTAAAAGAAACACCTTCACTCTGGGTGGTCACAGCTGGAATGCCTTTGACCAAATTTCAACTTTGGTACTATTTAGCACCCTCTCGTATTATATGGAGAAAACGTATATTCGATCATTTACACCTAAATTCTCCTAGAAAGACGTGATAGTCACGGCTGGAACGCTTTTGCTCAACTCGATCAGTGTTAAATAAAAGTCAAATAGAAATAACTGGAAGGTTGTAGATAAAATGGCAGCCATTGTATTTCATAAAAGGAATTATGCTGGATAATTTACTCATAGATACTCCAAGAGAGATCCTTTTCTGTACAAATGTCCTATTTCCCCATTTGTCCCTTTGCTTTATATTATTTTTATCAAGTAATTAATTTGAACAATTAGTTATGTTTCTCCATCACGTAAGTTCGAGGTCAGTAGAGAATTTATATTTAGAGTAACGTCAGAGTTCCCTGTGTCCTGGAAAAGAACATTCATTCATCCTCGTCGGTTATAACTGGAATGATTTTTACTGTAAGTTGTGATTTCTTAATATTTGTCAACTGGATCTCTGGTTTATGGGCCCAGCACGCTTCTATTGCGCCACTCTGCTCAGAAGTGATGAATCGAGGAATTTCTTAATGTTTCTTGTTAAAAAATGGAAGCGTGCTGGGCCTATAACACAGAGATCCGTAGATCGAAACTATGCTGATCATTTTGTTTTCTTTCTGTGAATAAGTTATTGCGATATAATCTCCCTATAGAATATGTTAAACACATTTTGTTAAATAGATGTTTGTTACAGTTTTTACAAAGGATCTTTAGTCAACCAGCTAGGTACCTAATGTCCCTAAAATTATGCTTTACTAGTAATATAATTGGACATATATTGTCACACACCGAGGATATACTGTTCTATTATATACAGAAAACATATATTGGATAAATTACTAGATATAGAGATGGTCATATCTGGAATACTTTTGATCATAGATCAGCATCAGGAATTCGAGGTTTTAGACAAGTTAGTAGAGTAGCGCAGTGCAAGCGTGCTGGGCCCATAAACGAGTGGTTCGTAGATCGAAACTACGCTCTGATATTTTCCCCCTTTTAATGTTATAACGGTAGAAATAACCTGTAAAATATTTTGTATACTTTCCATCTAATAAAATAAATTAATTTAAATTTTATTTAATAGATGTTTCTTAGAGTTTTTAGAAAGGACTCTCAGTCGACAAGCTAGGTACTTAAAGTCCCTAAAATTAGGATTTATTAGTATTGTTATTAGACATATTCATTCACACACTGAGGTCATACTGTTATATTATATATAGAAAACATATATTGGATAAATTACTTCCGGATAAACCTAGATGTATAGATGTAGAGATAGTCATATCTAGATCAACATTCAAAGTAAATATCTACGAAATAACTGCTGGAGTAAAAAAATAGAATGGAGGAAAAGGCAGCAATAGAGCCCTCAATATATGTAGGAATTCTGGCCTTGGATAAGGTAGCAGAGTCGCGCAGTGGTGCTGTGGTATCATAAATTAGCTTCCACAAGGTAGAATACCTGTCAAACAACTTATGGAGAAAGAAAGAACTGGGAGAAAAAAAACAACAATAGTTTGGCAGATAATATAAACAGAAAAACACCAGCAGGACAACGTTTAGCAGTGGGAGCGTGCTGGAACCATAACACAGAGATCCGTAGATCGAAACTACGCTATGCTATTTATTTCCCTTTCAATATGTTATTACGGTATAAATTCCCGTTAAAATATTTTGTATACTTTACATAATATATTGTTAAATAGGTATTTGCTACAGGTGTTAGAAAGGTACCACAATCGCCAGCTAGAAATATCTACCTAATCACCCTAAAATTACACTCTACTGACTTCACAACGGATGTATATACTGTAGCAACCAAAGGGGATACTATAGTATAATATACAGAATAGATATATTGGATAAATTACTCCCGGATAATGCTGATGATCACATCTGGAATGATTTTGATGATAGATCAACTAGCCCGAGGTAGAATACCTGTCAATTAATAGCTGGAGCCAGAAAAAACAAGAAAAAAAAGCAGTAATTTAGTAGAAAATATATGCTGAAATTCAGGTAGAATGGTGCAGTGGAATCATGCTGGTCCCATAACCCCAAAGGTCCGTAGATCGGAAGTGCGTTCTGAGATATATTTTTTCCGTTCATTTTTCCGTGGCATAATCTTCCAATGAAATATTTGTATACAATATATCATTTAAAAAAAAAAATAGTGGTTCTTACAGTTTTTAGAAAGAAACCTCAAACTACCAGCTAGAAATAACTACCTAATCACCCTAAAATTACGCTGTTCTTGCTGTAAAATCTGACATATATTCTGTTGTGCACAAATGTATTATGTAGAGAAAACATGTATTGGATAAATTACTCCCAGATAATCCTAGGAGAAAAGATGATGACACCTGGAATACTTTTGATTTTCCAAGAAGGAGTCAAATTGAGAGAATCGTTAAAACGTCGGGTGCTTTGCGGTATTCCTTTCGGATCTCTGCACTCTGAGTTCAAATTCCACCGAGGGCTACTTTGTCTTTCATCCATTTGAGGTCGATAAAATATGTACCAGTCAAATACTGTGTCGATTCTTAATCTATGTCTTCCTCACTTCCATTCTCTCACTGTCTTCCCTTCTCTGGAAGAAATCTGCTGTTTTCAGACTAGATTTAAAATCGGACATGTATGTTTCACACAGAGGTCCCACAGTTCTATTATATATAGAAAACATACATTATATATATTATTCCTAGATAATCCTAGGAGAATTGATGAACATGAGTGGAATACTTTGATCTTCGATCAATTTCTTCGGGTTGAATACCTGTCAAATAACTCGCGGAGAATGAAAAAAAAACAAGAAAAATAGAAGGCAATAATGATAAGGCAAAAAATATAAGCATAAATAACCAGTTAGCAGAGTGGCGCAGTGGAAGCGTGCTGGGCCCAAAACCCTGAGGTCCGCTCTGCCATTGAATTTATTTCTTTTTTTTCTTTATGTGAATACGTCATTTCGGTATAATCTCCGTAGAAAATATTTCAAATGAAATTTATGAAATAAATATTCGTTACAATTTTTAGAAGAGGACCCTCAGTCGACTGGCTAGGTACCTAGTGTCCCTAATATTACGATTTATTAGTAATTTAATTGGACATATATTCTGTCACACACTGAGGGCATACTGTTACAGAAAACATCGCCTGGATAAATTACTTCCAGATAAACCTAGATGTAGAGATGGTCAAATATGGAATACTTTTGACATTTATTCTGTCTCACACTGAGGACATACTGTTCTAATACATACTGAAAACATATATTGGATAAATTACTTCCGGATAAATCTAGATGTAGAGATAGTCATATCTGGAATACTTTTGATCACAGATCAGGATTCAAAGTAGAATGTCTCTCAAATAACTGGTGGAGAAAGAAAAATAGAATGAGGAGAAATGTAGCAATAGAGTCCTTAATATCGAAAATACATATTGGGTATATGATAATCATAGAAAATGAGATGAACATGAACGGAATGCATTCATCATGGAACAGTTTCTTCGGAGTAGAATACCTGACAAATAAGTCGTGAGAATGAAAAAACAAGAAAAATAGAAGGCAATGATAAGACGGCAAAATATATCAGTAGATATTGACACTCTGATGAGACAGTTAGCAGAGTGGCGCAGTGGAAGCGTGCTGGGCCCATAACCCAGAGGTCCGTAGATCGAAACTACGCTCTGCTATCTTTTTTTTTCTTATTCTGTGAATAACTCATTGCGGTATAACTCCCTATAGAATATTTTAAACAAATTTTATTTAATAGATGTTTGTAACAGTTTTTAGAAAAGAACCTCGTTGCCCAGCTAGATACATAATGTCTCTACAATTACGCTTTACTAGTAATATAATTGGACATATATTTTGTCACAAACTGAGTACAGAGTGTTCTAATATATACAGAAAATATATATTGGATAAATTACTTCCAGATAAACCTAGATGTAGAGATGGTCATATCTGGAATACTTTTGATCATAGATCAGCATTCACAGAAGAATATGTCAAATAACTGGTGGAGAAGGAAACATAGAATGGGGATAAAGGGAGCAATAGGGCCCTTAATATATACAGGAATTCTCCGGGCTTCTTCTTCTTCTTCTTCTTCTTCTTCTTCTTCTTCTTCTTCTTCTTCTTCTTCTTCTTCTTCTTCTTCTTCTTCTTCTTCTTCTTCTTCTTCTTCTTCTTCTTCTTCTTCTTCTTCTTCTTCTTCTTCTTCTTCTTCTTCTTCTTCTTCTTCACCCACCTATTCCTGAGAGGGTCGTGAGGGTAGAGTCCTCAAACACTCATTCCTGCGAGTCCTGTTAGAAGCAGCTGATTCCAATTGATCTGGATATATCCTCAGTATAATCTCCATACAAAACTGTTTTGTACATATATGATTTTTTTAAAGTAGTGGTTTGTTACAGTTTTTAATTGCGAAAAAGCTACCAAATAACTCTTCTACCTTAAAAAATGGACATATTTTCAGCCGTATAATATACAAAAATCACATATTGGATAAATTGCTCCGAGATAATCCTCGAAGAAGAGGTTAAAACATCTGGAATGTTTTTGATCATGGACCAGCTTGCTCAAGGTAGATTACCTGTCAAACATCTAGTGGAGAAAGAAAGAAAAACAAGAAAGAGTCAGTAATAGGGCCCGCTATATATGCAGAAATTCATCGCTAAGAAAACAGTTAGCAGAGTGGCGCAGTGGGCGTGCTGTTCCCATAACGCAGAGTTCCGTACATCAAAACTACGCTCTGCTAATCACTTTTTAAAACTTTTAGGGGATATATCATCGCGGTATAATCTTCCTATAACATATTTTGTATACATTACATAAAAATATTGTTAAATAGTGGCTTGATATGATTTTTAGAAAGGTAACTCAATCGACCAGCTAGAAATAACTAACAAATGTCACTAAAATTACACTCTACTATCTTTATTATTGGGTATATATTCTGTCACAGTCTGGGCGCATAGTGTTCTATTATATACAAAAAACATATATTGGATAAATTATTCAGAGATAATCCTAGAAGAAAATATAATCACATCTAGAATACTTTTGATCATAGGCCAGCTTCCTCAAGGTAGAATACCTGCCAAATAATTTGTGGAGAAAGAAAGAACTGGGAGAAAAATAAACAATAGTTTGGCAGAAAATTTAAACAGAAACACACCAGTGCAATATCGTTTAGCAGAGTGGCGCAGTGGAAGCGTGCTGGGCCCATAACCCAGAGGTCCGTAGATCGAAACTACGCTCTGCTATTTTTTCTCATTCTGTGAATAGAACATATTTTAAACAAATTTTGTTATATAGATGTTTGTCACAGTTTTGAGAAAGGACCCTCAGTCGCCTAGCAAAGTCCCTAAAATTACGATTTACTAGTAATATAATTGGACATATACTCCTTCATACACTGAGGGCATACTGTTAAACCAGAAGTCCGTAGATCGAAACTATGTTTTGATATTTTCCCCCTTCAATGTTATTACGGTACAAATACCCTGTAAAATATTTTGTATACTTTTCATCTAATATTGTTAAATAAGATGTTTGCTACAGTTTTTATTACGATAATCACCAACTAGAAATAGCTACTGATTCACCCTAAAATTACGCTCAACTGACTCCAAAACGGGCATATAATCTGTAGCAACACAAAGGCATCCTATCATATAATATACGCAATATATATATTGGATACATCACTCCCAGATAATCCTATAAGAAGAGATTATCACATCTGGAATACCTTTGTTCATAGATCAGCTGTCCCAAGGTAGAATACCTATCAATTAACAGGTGGAGCAAGAAAAAACAAGAAAAAAGTAGTAATTTAGCAAAATATATACACTGAAATTCAGCGGCCAGATAACAATTAGCATAATGGAGCAGTGGAAGTATGCTGGTCCCAGAACCCCAGAGGTCCGTAGATCGGAAGTGCGATCTGAAATATATTTTTCCTTCAATATGTTATTGCGGTATAATCTCTAAATGAAATATTTTATATACAATATATCATTTTTTTAAAGTAGTGGTACATGTTTCGGTTGTGAGCTTTCCAGGTTCAAATTCCGTCGAGGTCAACTTTGTCTTTCGTCTATTTGGGGACTATAAAAATGCACCAGTCAAATACTGGATCGATTCTTCCTCTATGACACTTCCTCACTTATCCCACTCTCTTTCCTTCGCGGGAAGAATATTGCTGTATCCAGATGTCGAGACGATAGTGATCCGCTTTGTGTCTTTTACTAGCAGACGACTGTGGTACCTCTCAAAAAATGTAGCAAATACCTATTTAAGAATATTTGATGTAAAGTATACAAAATATTTCACATGGTATTTATACCTTAATAACTTATTGAAAGGGAAAGAATAGCAGAGTGTAGTTTCGATCTACGGACCTCTGGGCCCAGCACGCTTCCACTGCTCCACTCTGTTAACTGTTCACCCATAAGTGAATATCTGCCTATATGTTTTGCTGTATTATTATTCCCTTCGAGTTTTCTTGTTTTTTTCTTTCTCCACGAGTTATTTGATAGGTATTCTACCCAGAAGAAGTTAATCCAAGATCATAGTATTCCACTCATGTTCATCTCATTTTCTAGGATTATCTAGGATTAATATATCCAATATATGTTTTCTATATATAATAGAACAGTTGTTGTTTTTTCTTGCTCCACCTGTTAATTCAGATGTATTATACTTCGGGCTAGCTGATCATTCTTCAACAATATTCGAGATATGACCATCTCTACATCCAGGTTTATCTGGAAGTAATTTATCCAAGGGATTTTTCTGTATATCATATAACAGTATGCCCTCAGTGTGTAACAGAATATATGTCCAATTATATTACTAATAAATCGTAATTTTAGGGACATTAGTTACCCAGCTGGTCGACTGAGGGTCCTTTCTAAGAACTGTAACAAGTATCTATTTAACAAAATTTGTTTAACATATTTTATTAGGGAGATTATACCGCAATAACTTATTCACAAAAAGAAAAAAGAAAAAAAATCAATAACAAAGCGTAGTTTTGATGTACAGAGCTCCGGGTTATGGGCCCAGCACGCTTCCATGGCGCCACTTTGTTAATTATTTACTAAGAGGTGTATTTCTGCTCATACCTTTTCTTGTTTTTTATCATTCTCAAAGAATTATTTGACAGTTATTCTAGCCGGAAAAAGTTGAACCAAGATCGAAGTATTCCACTCATGTTCATCTTATCTTCTAGGATTATCTAGGAATAATATATCCAATACATAATAATAGGGTGATTAGGTAGCTATTTCTAGCAGGTTAATTGAGCTTAATTTCAAGTAAGAAACACCTAACGGATCCGAATCCCCTGTACGTCTGAATACAGCAGATTTCTTCCACAGTAGGAAAGAGAGTGAGAGAATGGAAGTCACAAAGTGATATAGAGTAAGAACCGACCCAGTGTTTGAATGGCACACATTTTATCGACATCAAATGGATGAAATATAAAGTTGACATCGGTAGAATTTGAATTCGAAGAGCTCAGTGCCGAAACAAATAGCGCAAAACATTTTATCCGACGTTCTAACGACTTTGCCAATATGCCGCCTCCTTCTGAGTTAGTCAAAAGTATTGCGGTATTTAGACGTGGAGATGATTGGGAACCGCTATACTTGAAATTAAGCTCAATCGACCTGCTAGAAATAGCTACCTAATCACCCCATAAATACGCTCTACTAGTTTTTAAATCGGACATATATTCTGTTTCACACAGAGGCCTACTGTCCTGTTATATATAGAAAACATATATTGGATATATTAATCCTAGAAAATCCTAGAAAATGATGAATGTTATTGTGGTATAATCTCCCTATAAAATATGTTAAACAAATTTTGTTAAATAGAAGTTTGTTACAGATTTTAGAAAGGACCCTCAGCCGACCAGTTAGGTACCTCATGTCACTAAAATTATGCTTTACTAGTAATATAATACGACATACATTTTGTGGCTCACTGAGGACATACTGTTCTATTCTATACAGAAAACATCCATTTGATAAATTACTTCCAGATGAAGCTAGTTATAGAGATGTCATATCTGGAATACTTTTGATCACAGATCAGCATTTAAAGTAGAATATCTGTTAAATAACCAGTGGAGAAAGAAAAATGGAATGGGGAAAAGGGCAGCAATAGAGCCATTAATGAATGCAGGAATTCTCCGGCCTTAAACAAATTAGCAGAGTGGCGCAGTGGAAGCGTGCTGTTCCCGTAACCCAGAGGTCCGTAGATCGAAACTGCTATTTAAAATGTTTCTTTCTGTGAATATGTCATTGCCTTATAATCTCCCTATAACACATTTTATATACTTTTCATCCTTCTTGGATAATCAAAATTATTCAAAATGTTATCATTTCTTGTTCTAAGATTATCTGGAAGTAATTTATCCAATATATGTTTTCTGTATATCATATAAGAGTATGTTCCCAGTGTGAGACAGATTACTAAAGAACCTAAAATGTTGATTCTAATTGGTCGACTGAAGCTCATATCTAAAAACTGTAACAAACATCTATTTAACAAAATTTGTTTCAAATATGTTATAGGGAGATTATACCGCAATAACTGATGAACAGAAAGAAAAAAGGAAATGAATAGCAGAGTGTATTTTCGATATACGGAACTCTGTGTTATGGGCCCAGCACGCTTCCACTGCGCCACGCTGCCTCTGCATTATTGCTGCCTTTTTCATCTACTTTTTATTTCTAAGCAGTTAATTGACAGGTGTTCTATCTTAATCAAGCTGATCCATGATCCGAAGTCTTCCAAATATGGTCATCTCTTCTAGGATTTCCTTGGAATAATTTATCCAGTATATGTTTTATGTATTATATATAATATTACAGTATGCCCCCAGTCTGCAACAGAACATACGTCCAATAATAAAGCTAGTAGATAGTAATTTTAGGGTGATTAGGTAGCTATTTCTTGCATCTGATTGTTGTACCATTCTAAAAATCATAACAAACCACTATTAAACAATATTAAATGTAATGTATATAAAATGATTTATAGGGAGATTATACCGATAGACTTATTCACACAAAGATACTAGTTAAGCGTAATTTTATCTGGAGATTATACCGCAATAACTTATTCACAGAAAGAAAAAAGACATAAATGGAAAGAAAAAAAAAAAAAGATGATTAGCAGAGCGTAGTTTCGATCTACGGACCTCTGGGTTATGGGCCCAGCACGCTTCCACTGCGCCACTCTGCTACATGGTTTTCGCTTGCTGAATTTCCGCAAATATTTCTTGCTGTATTATTATTGCCTTCTATTTATCTTACATTTTTCATTCTCCACGAGTTATTTGACAGGTGTTAACGAAGGGTATAAATGAATTAAGAAGTAGTTATATGGATTTAACATGATAGTTAGATGAGGTAACATTTGTTAGATTTAATAACAAGTATAATAAGAATAAATGAATTGGTTTATATATGGTTTACTTCACGTGAATCAATTAAAAAGTACAATAAAACAGTTAGCAAGAGTTGCGAAGGTTGACAATGTTATTTTGTTGTTGATATGAAAACAGCGAGCGACGAGATAAAGTTTGTTGGTGGTTAAAGTTGTTGCAGTTGTCATAGTAGTTTTCGTCGTGAGTCTGAGACCATAGTGAGTGAGAGAGAGTAATGGTTTGTATACCTCTGAATGGTCTGTAGTAGTAGGTTGACGTTGTCGTCGTTAGTCTATTCTCTCTGTATTTCTGTAGACCACTGGGGTCTGTTGATAGTGGTGAATCTTTACATAGCTTGTTGTAATTCGTAGTACTCCGATGTCTGTGTCTCTGTAGACCTCAAGGGGCTGAAGATAGCGGTGAATCTTTACATAGTTAGTTGCTAGCGTAATGCTCCAATCTTTCTTGTCTTTCTGTAGCCCACTGGGGTCTGTTGATAGTGGTGAATCTTTCACATAGCTAATTCTATATAAACGTGGGATGATACAGGCTTTATATACCTACGCTTCCTGTCTCCCACCTTTAGGGGATAGCCAACACATCAACCTGTTCACACCAAAATGGTGGTGAACTAGAATTTGACCTTTAGGTGTCACCCAAGGTTCAAGGGGTGGACAGAGCTCGCTACATTAGTTCCCTACCCAGAAGAAGTTGATCCAAGATCAATGTAATCCACTCTGAAAAAAAAAAATGAATTGCAGAACGTAGTTTTGGTCTGCAGACTTCTGCATTATGGGCTCAGCATGCTTCTAATTAGTTTTTAAATGGTGAATTTCTGCTTCTGTACCAGTCAAATACTGGTTAGATTCTTCCTATATGTCACTCCCTCACATTTATTCTCTCACTCTCTTTCTTTCTCAGTACAAAATCTGCTGTATCCAGACGTGGAGAGTATTGGGATCTAATAGGTATTTGTTACTTGAAATAAAGCTCAATCGACCTGCTATATATTGGATATATTATTCCTAGATAATCCTAGAAAATGAGATAAACATGGGTGGAATACGGTGATCTGGGATCAACTTCTTCTGGGTAGAATACCTGTCAAATAACTCACGGAGAATGCAAAAACAAGAAAAATAGAAGGCAATAATAATTGTTACTACTATTGGCACAAGGCCAGAAATTACCCAGTACATTACTGGTACTTTATTTTATCGACCCCGTAAGGATGAAAGGCAAAGTTAACCTCGGCGGGATTTGAACTCAGAATAGCAAGGGCCGTAACTCTATGCATCAAAGCATGGCGTCCCACCCTCTACCGATACTGCCAATCCACCGCCATAGAAGGCAATAATAATGCAGCAAGAAATATTTGTGGAAATTCGCCTCACAAAAACCACTTAACAGAGTGGCGCAGTGGAACCTTGCTCGTCCAAAAACCCACAGGTTCATAGATCGAAACAACGCTCTGTTATTAAAAAAATTTTTTCTGTGAATATGTGATTGCCTTATAATCTCCCTATAACACATTTTGTATACTTTTCATCAAATTTTGTTAAATAAGTTTTACTAGAGTTTTTAGAAAGGACATTCAGTCGACCGGCTAACACCAGAGAAATCCTGCATTTATTAAGGGCTCTATTGCTGCCATTTTCCCAATTTTCTTTTTCTTTCTCCACCGCTTATTTGACAGATATTCTACTTTAAATGCTGATCTGTGATCATAGGTATATATATATGTGTATATATGTGAATATATGGAGGTTCATCCGGTACTATGGGCATATGGTTAAGAATATCTCAGGAGAGAAGAAGAAGAAGAAGAAGAAGAAGAAGAAGAAGAAGAAGAAGAAGAAGAAGAAGAAGAAGAAGAAGAAGAAGAAGAAGAAGAAGACAAAATAGTGAGATTATACCGTAATAACATATGGACAGAGTGTAGTATTAATCAACAGACCACTGTGTTATGAGACCAGCATACTTCCACTACATCACTGTATTAACTTTTTACTGCCTGGTAAATTCCAGCATATATTTTCTGTTTTATTGTTGCCTCTTTCCTTCTTGTTTTTTCCTTTTCCTCCAATTAATTGACAAATATTCTGTCTCAATCAAACTGATCCATGATAAAAAGTATTCCTGACGTGATCATATCTTCGTGTATGATTTCTTTGTAGTAATTTACCCTATATATGTCTTATGTATATAACAGAACAGTATGTCCTCAGTGAGTGACACAATATATGTTCAATAATAAAGCCAGTAGAGCGTAATTTTTGGGACATTAAGAAGCTAGCCGTTCGACTGAATGTCCTTTATAAAAACTCTAGTAAAACTTATTTAAGAAAATTTGATGAAAAGTATACAAAATGTGTTATAGGGAGATTATAAGGCAATGATATATTCACAGAAAGAAACATTTTAAACAACAGAGCGTTGTTTCAATTTATGAACCTCTGGGTTTTGGGACCAGCACGCTTCCACTGCGCCACTCTGCTAACTTGCCTAACTCCAGAGAAATCCTGCATTTATTGAGGGCTCTATTGCTGCCATTCTCCCCATTTTATTTTTCTTTCTCCATCGGTTATTTAACCGATATTCTACTTTAAATGCTGATCTGTGATCAAAAGTATTCCAGATATGACATCTCTACAACTAGCTTCCTCTGGAAGTAATTTATCCAATGTGTTTTCTGTATGGAATAGAACAGTATGTCCTCAGTGAGCCACAAAATGTATGTCGTATTATCTTAGTAGTGAAGCATAATTTTATGGACATTAGTTGCCTAGCTGTTTTATAGGGAGATTATGGACATTAGGTGCCTAGCTGGTGGGGTGAGGGTCCTTTCTAAAAACTCTAACAAACATCTATTAAATAAAATTTGTTTCAAAATGTTTTATAGAGAGATTATATCGCAATATACTGAAAGTAAAAAAATTAACTGAAAGAAAAAAAAATAGATAGCAGTGCGTAGTTTCGATCTACTGACCTCTGGGTTATGGGCCCAGCACGCTTCCACTGCGCCACTCTGCTACTTTGTTCCCCACGCTGATTTTCAGCATATATTGCGGGATCTATTGCTTACTTCCTTTTTTTTCTTTCTTTCCCCACCAGATAATTGTCATGTATTTTACCTTGAGCAAGCTGATCCATGATCAAATACATTCCAGACATTTTAATCTCTTCTTCTACGTGTGTGTGTGTGTGTGTGTGTGTGTGTGTGTGTGTGTGTGTGTGTGTGTGTGTGTGTGTGTGTGTGTGTGTGTGTGTGTGTGTGTGTTTGTGCGTCTGTGTGTGTGTGTGTGTGTGTGTGTGTGTGTGTGTGTGTGCGTGCATGTTTGTGTGTGTGTACGTGTGTCTGTGTGCACGGTTTTACGTATGTGTGTGTGTGTCTGTATATATGGAGGTTCGTCTGAAGAGTAGCTCAGAGAAGTCGCTCTAGGTAGAGCCGCTACTGCTCCAAATTGAGAGATCACAGCTCCGGTACTCTGAGCTTATGGTGAATAATGTCTGAGGAAAGAATCGTTTGATAGATTTTGCGGAAAAAACCAAGTAGCAGGAGACCCAATGGTTGGACCTCCAGCATGATTGTGTGATAACATCAAGGAGTTCCGCTGGTCTCGCTTGGGGATCAAACAAGTTCAATTAGAATCAGTTGCTTCCGAATAGGACCCAGAAAAACGAGTGTTTGAGGACTTTGTCCTCACGACACTCTCAGCAAGAAGAAGAAGAAGAAGAAGTATACAAAACAGTGAGATTATACAGTAATAACATATCGACACAGTGTAGTACTAATCAACAGACCTCTGTGTTATGGGACCAGCATACTTCCACTACATCACTCTTTTAACTGTTTTCTGGCTGGTATATTCCAGTATATGTTTTTTGCTTTATTGTTGCCTTTTCCCCGCCTGTTTTTTCTTTCTCCTCCAATTAATTGATAAATATTCTGTCTTAATCAAGATGATCCATGATTAAAAGTATTCCAGACCCAACCATCTCGTCGTCTACAAAATATATGTCGTATTATGTTAGTAGTAAAGTATAATTTTAAGGATATTAGGAGCCTAGCTAGTCGGCTGAGGGTCCTTTCTAAAAACAGTAACAAACATCTATTAAATAAAATTTGTTTTAAATGTTTTATAGGGAGAATATATCGCAATAATTTATTAATTGAAAGAAAAAAAAACATATGATTAGCAGAGCGTAGTTTCGATCTACGGACCTCTGGGTTATGGGCCCAGCACGCTTCCACTGCGCCACTCTGCTACTTCCTTCCTCACTCTGATTTTCAGCATATATTGCGGGATCTATTGCTTACTTCTTTTTTTTTCTTTCTTTGCCTACCAGATATTTGACATGTATTTCACCTTGAG
>OZ024743.1:357865929-358060929 GCA_964016885.1 Eledone cirrhosa | reverse complement strand
AATACAAAGACAGGGACAGTGGGGGTTTACAATAAGGTCGAGTAAAAGTGCACAATGGCAAGACTAATTTAACAATGAAAATATAAAAATATAAAATAAATTATGCATAAATATAACAAAATAAATTCCCTGATAGGGGGTGGACAACCCTGGGGTGATTCGGGTACCCCACCAATCCTGAACCACCCTGCGCTTCTAGGGCACCCAGGGAGAGCACCCCTCTCCTCACGTAAGCTAGCCTATAGGCGCATGGTCAGAGTTGGCCCATTCACACGAGCTATTCTCGCCACATTCACGCACCCTTTAGCAAATGTACTGGGGGACAGCACTTCTCTCTCCACCCTCACCCTCCTTTCCAGGTGAAACTTGAAGAAGTTGATGAGGGATTGGCCGAAGAGAAAAGTGTCTGTCTTCAGTCCTTTCAACCTGGTCCACCATATAATCTCTTTCGCAACTGCCACCAGACAGAGCAAAATTTCCTGCTCTTCCTGACCTAAGGAAGGCGGTGGATCGATCTTCACTATGGACTTGGCCGATATCCGGATTCGTTCCACACGCGACAGTAGCTGATCGACATAACGCCACAAGTCAGTAATGCACGGATATTGGAGAAGTGCGTGCAGAACGGTTTCGTCGTTCTGTGCGCATCTTGGGCAGGTCCGTCTGACAGCACTTTCGTGCCTGTAGAGTTTATCCCGAACCGGCAGTGCCCACCGGTAGCACTGCCAAGCGAGGGATTTCTGGAAATTGTCCATCGTCCCCGGCTCAAAAGTCCTCCGGTACAGACTGGTCAGTTCGACTTCGTCGAGGCCCAAAGCTTCTCCGAGTGCGTCATCGCACTTGCCCACCACTAATCCTCTATAGAACTCGAGAGTGGAAGTTCCACTGATCGCATTGACCGCTTGGTAGAGGGCAGTGAGTGCCAGTCAAATAATAATAATAATAATTGTTTCTACTTTTGGCACGAGGCCAGCAATTACCCAGTGCATTACTGGTACTTTATTTTATCGACCCCGTAAGGATGAAAGGTAAAGTCAACCTCGGCGGGATTTGAACTCAGACCGTAAGGGGACGTAACTACGCCGGAAAGCATGGCGTCCGACTCTCTACCGATACTGCCAATCCACCGCCCTATTAATAATAATAATAATAATAATAATAATAATAATAATAATGATTTCTTTATTAACCACAAGGGTTTACATAAAGTAGACATTAAGGACAGTGCAGGACAATGCAGGACGGTACAAATGGGCATTTCTGCGTGTAAAAAAACAAAAACAGAGGATGTAACAAAAATAACAATGAAAATAACAATGAAAAATTCCCCAATAGGGGGGAGACTTCGGAGGGACATTTGTGGAGAAAGCCCAGTAAAAAGCCACAATGACCCTGACCACCAAGGCAAGTGCCCTCTCCCAGTTTTCCACCTTTAGTTTACAGATATATACTCAGAGTCGGCCCATTCACTCGGGCCATTCTTGCTTCTCTCACCCATCTTTCAACAAAATGCTGGGAAGAGAGCACTTCCTTTTCTACTCTGATTTTCCTTTTCAAATGAAATTTGAAAAAGTCAATCAGAGCATCACCGAAGAGGTAAGTGCTCGTCTTCAGCCCTTTCAAACGTGTCCACCATACTATCTCTTTCGCCATGGCCACCAGACAGATAAAAACTGCCTGCCCTTCCCGGCTAAAGGAGGAGGGCGGGGCAATCCTCACGATAGACTCAGATGATAGCTGGATCCGTCCTAAACGCGACAGCAGGTGTTCGACATAAACCCACAAGTCAGCAATTTTCGGACACTGGACGAGTGCGTGCAGGACGGTTTCGTCGCCCTGCGCGCATCTCGGACATGCCCGGCTGACGGCACCTCCATGCCTGTAGAGTTTATCCCGAACTGGCAAGGCTCCTCGGTAGCACTGCCAGGCCAGAGATTTCTGGAAGTTGTCCATAGGCCCTGGCCCGAAGGTTCTTCCGAAGAGATTGGCTAGTTGATTTTCGTCGACGCCTAGAGTTTCCCCAAGTACGTCGTCGCTCTTCCCCTCCACTAATCCTCTATAGAACGCCGAGGTGGAGTTTCCACCGATCACATTGCCCGATTGGTCGAGGGCTGTGAGCGCCTGAAGACATTCCAGTCTCCAGGCGCTCCCTCTCGGTCTTCGCTTGACCCAGGACTGCAGCTCCGTCAAGGAAACGAGCTGGGGAAAAACGCGTCTAGCAAACGGCGACCACACCTGATCACCGTCGAGGAAGAGGTGGAGATGTCGTAGCCTGAGCGCGTGCCTGCGCATCATCAGCCACGGCATGCCCAGCCCTCCACGTAGCGGGTGTTGACAACAGATGGACCGCCTGACCATCGGAGCACGTCCCTTCCACAAAAAGCGAAAGAGCAAACGCTCCAGCGCAGTCAGGCGAGGCTTAGGACAAGGTACGACGGTTAGGCGGTAGCAGATGACAGACGCGATGTACGCGTTAGCCACCTCCGCTCGACCTTTCAGGGATAGCTTCCTCTCCGCCCATTTCTGGGTGAGAGAAGCCACCCTGCTCGTCACCTCGTCCCAGTTTTTGTCCGTCTGGAGGTCCGGACCGAACCAGACCCCTAGCAATTTAACCGGTCCGTCCGTCCAGCGCCCGACGACGCTGTTGGACGGCATGGACCTGCCTCTCCAGGTGCCGAGCTGCAGGCCCACTGACTTTTCCTGGTTGATCATTGCTCCTGTCACCGCTTCGTATTCTCTTAGTGTAGTGCCGATCGCCTCGATGTGTTTGGCGTTCGACACCACTACGGTGACATCGTCCGCATATGCTGACACGGATCTTCCGCATCCTAGTTCGCGCGGGACTCCCCTCAACGTCTCCAGTTTGTGCAGTAATGGCTCGAGAGTCAATACGTACAAGAGGGACGAGAGGGGACATCCTTGGCGGACCGAGCGCATGATGTTGAACGGTTCCGACAGGTGACCGTTCACTCTCACCACAGAGCAGATGTCGCTGTGCATGGCAGCGATCCAGCCTCTGAAGACGGGCCCAAAGCCAGCCGCCCTCAGGACTGCCGCTAGGTAACGATGGTCGACCCTATCGAAAGCTTTCGACTGATCTAAATTGATCAAGGACCCACCCGTGCCAGGTTCCCTAGCTACCCTCTCTACGATGTATCGCATGAGGTGGAGGTTGTCGTGGATGGATCTGTCGGGAATGGCGCATGTCTGCGCCTCTCCCACCAGACCACCAACGACAAGCGCCAACCTCTTTGCTAGCACCTTGGCCAAAATCTTAAACTCTGTGTTTAGCAGAGTTATGGGCCGGAAATTGTCTATGTTATCCCCCTTGTTCGGATCCTTTCTCAGCAGTGCCACCGCTCCTCGGCTCACAGAACTGGGAATTCTCCCGTTCTGTTGCCAGTTGCAGTAGACGTCCGCCAAGAGGCCTCCGAACAAGTCTGGCATCTGTACGTAAAGTTCATAGGGCAGACCATCCAAACCAGGCGATTTACCCCTTGTGCAGCCAGTCATTGCCTCCCTTACTTCAGCGGCTGTTATCGGCTTTTCGCAACACTTCGCCTCAGTGGCCGAGAGCCGCGGCAGTCCGTCGAGGTAGACACTAAAGTCCATCCCTCTACCCGGCCCCCCGCTGCCCCCGAACAGCTGAGCGAAGTGTCGCTGAAAAGCTTCACACATTTGCCCGGGATCGAGTAGCATGCGCCCGTCGTGGTCCACCAAAGACCGGATCGTGGCTTTGTTGCCACGACGCGCCTCCGCCACTCGGGCCCATTGAACGGCTTTCGTCCCCTCGTGTCTGAGAGCACGCACCCTAGCTCTGACAACGCAGCCTTCGTGCTTTGCATTGAAGAATTGGTCAAGGGCCAATTTCGCCGCAAGCACGTCGGTCGCAATGCCTTTGCTAAGCGCCTCGTCTAATTTTCTAACTAGTTCTCCCTCTGCTCTATTTTTCTCTATTGCTAAAGCCTTACTAAACCTAATCGATTCTATTCTAATCGCTCTTTTCAGAGCAAACCACCACTTGTTGTTGACGATGGCCCCCGTCAACGCCCGCTTAACTAGTTCGCTAATCCGGTCTCTGTAGGCCTTGCGCGCTGGTAAGGACGCGTTTAGCTTCCAGTAGCCGGGTCCTCGTCTATGAAGCCTATCTAAGTCAAGCACACAGATCACGAATTTGTGGTCCGTGTAGCTGACTATCTTGAATTGTGGACAGCCTATGCTAGACCTATCTATTTCCCTACAAAATACTCTATCTAGATATGATCTGGATGACCCTATGCGGTTTGTCCAAGTCCACATTGGCACATTCGGGAAATCCAATCGGTACCTGTCAGACAGTTCAAAACGCCTGAGCAGGTTGGTGAGGCTCTTGCACCCTCCACCCCTATCCGCTAATCCCACACAGTCCCAGCGTGCATCTAAGATCCCGTTCCAGTCGCCCACTAACACTAAAGAGCGCGACGTTCCAAGAAAGGTCTCCAGACGCCGGAAGAAATCAGGCCGCCCTGCTCCTGTCGGGGCATAGGCGGCCACTAGCCTGAAAGCTTGCCCGTCTCCGCTGGTCACGTCCAGCACCACCAGCTTACCCTCTGGGTCCAGGAAGATGGCCCGTATGGCGAGATCCAAACCTCTCCGAAAAAGCACAGCAACTCCTCCACCCGATCCAGGACGGCTGGGAGATGCGTACACATCGTAGCCGCCGAAGATCGGTGCGAAGGCCCGTGCTTCGGAGATTCTGGTCTCGCTGATGGCCACTACATCTATGTTTAGTGACCTGAGGTCGTTGAGCAGGTGACCCTGCTTCCATGACGACCCCAAGCCACGCGCATTTATGCTGCCTATTCTGAGTGAGGTCATGTTTAAAATAGAGTGGAAAAGATGGGAAAGACCACTTACCGTATTTTTGGTAGAGGAGGGATGGTTTTTACATCCCTTTTCACTTGATCGTCTGGTGAAGGGACCGTTGAATCGTCCCTTCGGCTGGTCGTCGGCTCTTCTAAGAGAATGTCTGAATATACTCTTCGATTAATGGTTCCTCCTAGGTCCCTGAAATCACCAACTGCGTTGGGGAATTTCGTTTTAATGTTTGTGTATTGTTTCTGTGCTATTTTTAGCAGTCTTATGTTAGTTGGCGTTTTGATTGGTGCTGGTATTATGTAGTCCTGTTGTGAAATGTCTGTGTGTTCAATTATGTAAGTCATTAGTTTCTTGTTGTGTGTGTTTATTGCCGTGCATTTGTTTTTCTGGGGGTGGGGTGTGGTTCTGCTATTTTCTTGTCGTTGTTGCTGGGTGTGTGTGTTTTGTTGTTGTGTTTGCGATGTTGGTGCTTGTGGTGGTGGTGTTGAAGGTGTTGTTGGCGGTGGGGTTGTCGCCGGTGGTGATGGTGGTGCTGGTGTGGGTGGTGATGGTGTTGGTGGTGTTGCTGCTGTGGGTCTCTTTGCAGTAGACTTTACCCTTTTCTCATTTCTTTCCTCCCTTTTCAAAGGCGACGATGCGCTGCTTCTGCGTTTGTGCCTTCTTGAGACCTTTTGCCATCCCTCTCCCACCTCACACTCCATGTCTGATTCTGTAAGGTCGGGGAGGGGTACCAGCTCCACTCTTTCACTTGTTGTTGTTGGTGATGTTTGCACTGGAGTCTCTGTTGCAGCTGCATTTGGTATTGCTGTTGTTGTTGTTAATATTTCCACTGCTGCTGCTGTCTTTGATTTCCGTGGAGTGGGTATGGGTGCCACGGACCTATCGTTCCTGGTTGCCGCTTGTCCTGTTGCTGGTAGCCGTGGAACCGGATTCGGGAGGAGGGGGGTTTTCTCCTTTCTCAGGGTCTTCTCGTTGCAGAAGGCCCTGAGGTGAGTCTTCGATCCACAGCGAAAGCATTTCGGGCGTTTGCCCTCAACACTTATGGGCAGTTGAGTGCCGTTATCGAAGTCTATCACATCCGGGATAGCTTCGATGCACTCCTGGTTGGTTTGGATTAGCATCTCAATGGAGGAGCCGACCCAATCTTCTCTTACTTTTTTCTGTACTTGCAGTACAGTTGTTTTGTCCTCGATTCCGACGAGGACAGACGCGGCCAGCCAAGAAGGGGTCATTCCGGGGGGGACGTGGGTCAGTTTGACCCTCACAATTTTTTGCCCGCAGTAGGAGGGCACCAACACCATTTCCTCGCTCCTTAGGGTCACTACTGATTGGGCCTTTGCCTCCTGGGGTGTGGCAAAAAGTACGTCTACGGTGGCGTATTTTTTGCCTCGGGTGATGTGCGTTTTCCTCTGCCACACAGACCCCAAGGCTTTTTGTATTTGGGCCTCTGTGGCTCTTTCCACCCTACGGGATTTTGTACTTACTGTACGGTACGTGACCGTACAGTGCTCTTGGGTTTCGAAAAAATTTTTCGCTGCCTTGCAGATTGCTCGGTGTCCGTTCTTTGTCACCATCTTCTTCGCTTCCTCTAATTCCTCATTTGTTATGAGGATTGTTTCCAGGTTTTTCGCAATACCTGCAAATGAGATTGGTTTTTCTCTGCTGTTGTTGTTGTCGTCAGAGCTGCTGGTACTTTTGTTGTTGCTGCAGGTACTACGACTACTGCCTCCGCCGCTGTTGCTGTGGTTGTTGTTGGTGTTGCTGCTGCTAATGCTGTTGTTGTTTATGCTGCTGGTGATGCTGTTGCGGCTGCTACTGTTGTTTTCATTGTCACTGTTGCTGTTGTTATTACGGCTGCTACTGCTATTATTCCTGACGTCAGACGAATGAACTGGGTTTTCGTATTTCCCGCGCACCTGTTTCGTCGCTGTCGTCGTCGTCGTGGAGAAACCTTGCACGCTTTGCACGAGACTTTTCTTTTCTTTCGTCGCTTGCGAAAGAGAAGGGAGGGAGAGAGACACATTTAAAGAAGGGAGGGAGAGAGACAATCTTCTCTCTGCTGTAGTGATGATTGAGGAAGAAGAAGACGGAATGAGTGGGAGTGACGTATGAAATTTCTTTTTGGTAGCCATGTTTTTTTGTTTAAAATGAAATTTTGGGTACAAAACCCCAATAACTGGTTATTTAACCCCGAAGGGCCAAATAACGGACAGAAAGACCCCTCTCACGAGGAGGAGGGTGTCTTTATCAACAATTTGGTTCAAGTTTTAAACAATTTACAATTGTTTTAACGGTTAAAAATTACTATACCTTACAGAGCCGAGCCTCCGTCAACCATGGCATTCAATAATAATAATAATAATAACAATAATAATAATAATAATGATTTCTTTATTAACCACAAGGGTTTACATAAAGTAGACATTAAGGACAGTGCAGGACAATGCAGGACGGTACAAATGGGCATTTCTGCGTGTAAAAAAACAAAAATAGAGGATGTAACAAAAATAACAATGAAAATAACAATGAAAAATTCCCCAATAGGGGGGAGACTTCGGAGGGACATTTGTGGAGAAAGCCCAGTAAAAAGCCACAATGACCCTGACCACCAAGGCAAGTGCCCTCTCCCAGTTTTCCACCTTTAGTTTACAGATATATACTCAGAGTCGGCCCATTCACTCGGGCCATTCTTGCTTCTCTCACCCATCTTTCAACAAAATGCTGGGAAGAGAGCACTTCCTTCTCTACTCTGATTTTCCTTTTCAAATGAAATTTGAAAAAGTCAATCAGAGCATCACCGAAGAGGTAAGTGCTCGTCTTCAGCCCTTTCAAACGTGTCCACCATACTATCTCTTTCGCCATGGCCACCAGACAGATAAAAACTGCCTGCCCTTCCCGGCTAAAGGAGGAGGGCGGGGCAATCCTCACGATAGACTCAGATGATAGCTGGATCCGTCCTAAACGCGACAGCAGGTGTTCGACATAAACCCACAAGTCAGCAATTTTCGGACACTGGACGAGTGCGTGCAGGACGGTTTCGTCGCCCTGCGCGCATCTCGGACATGCCCGGCTGACGGCACCTCCATGCCTGTAGAGTTTATCCCGAACTGGCAAGGCTCCTCGGTAGCACTGCCAGGCCAGAGATTTCTGGAAGTTGTCCATAGGCCCTGGCCCGAAGGTTCTTCCGAAGAGATTGGCTAGTTGATTTTCGTCGACGCCTAGAGTTTCCCCAAGTACGTCGTCGCTCTTCCCCTCCACTAATCCTCTATAGAACGCCGAGGTGGAGTTTCCACCGATCACATTGCCCGATTGGTCGAGGGCTGTGAGCGCCTGAAGACATTCCAGTCTCCAGGCGCTCCCTCTCGGTCTTCGCTTGACCCAGGACTGCAGCTCCGTCAAGGAAACGAGCTGGGGAAAAACGCGTCTAGCAAACGGCGACCACACCTGATCACCGTCGAGGAAGAGGTGGAGATGTCGTAGCCTGAGCGCGTGCCTGCGCATCATCAGCCACGGCATGCCCAGCCCTCCACGTAGCGGGTGTTGACAACAGATGGACCGCCTGACCATCGGAGCACGTCCCTTCCACAAAAAGCGAAAGAGCAAACGCTCCAGCGCAGTCAGGCGAGGCTTAGGACAAGGTACGACGGTTAGGCGGTAGCAGATGACAGACGCGATGTACGCGTTAGCCACCTCCGCTCGACCTTTCAGGGATAGCTTCCTCTCCGCCCATTTCTGGGTGAGAGAAGCCACCCTGCTCGTCACCTCGTCCCAGTTTTTGTCCGTCTGGAGGTCCGGACCGAACCAGACCCCTAGCAATTTAACCGGTCCGTCCGTCCAGCGCCCGACGACGCTGTTGGACGGCATGGACCTGCCTCTCCAGGTGCCGAGCTGCAGGCCCACTGACTTTTCCTGGTTGATCATTGCTCCTGTCACCGCTTCGTATTCTCTTAGTGTAGTGCCGATCGCCTCGATGTGTTTGGCGTTCGACACCACTACGGTGACATCGTCCGCATATGCTGACACGGATCTTCCGCATCCTAGTTCGCGCGGGACTCCCCTCAACGTCTCCAGTTTGTGCAGTAATGGCTCGAGAGTCAATACGTACAAGAGGGACGAGAGGGGACATCCTTGGCGGACCGAGCGCATGATGTTGAACGGTTCCGACAGGTGACCGTTCACTCTCACCACAGAGCAGATGTCGCTGTGCATGGCAGCGATCCAGCCTCTGAAGACGGGCCCAAAGCCAGCCGCCCTCAGGACTGCCGCTAGGTAACGATGGTCGACCCTATCGAAAGCTTTCGACTGATCTAAATTGATCAAGGACCCACCCGTGCCAGGTTCCCTAGCTACCCTCTCTACGATGTATCGCATGAGGTGGAGGTTGTCGTGGATGGATCTGTCGGGAATGGCGCATGTCTGCGCCTCTCCCACCAGACCACCAACGACAAGCGCCAACCTCTTTGCTAGCACCTTGGCCAAAATCTTAAACTCTGTGTTTAGCAGAGTTATGGGCCGGAAATTGTCTATGTTATCCCCCTTGTTCGGATCCTTTCTCAGCAGTGCCACCGCTCCTCGGCTCACAGAACTGGGAATTCTCCCGTTCTGTTGCCAGTTGCAGTAGACGTCCGCCAAGAGGCCTCCGAACAAGTCTGGCATCTGTACGTAAAGTTCATAGGGCAGACCATCCAAACCAGGCGATTTACCCCTTGTGCAGCCAGTCATTGCCTCCCTTACTTCAGCGGCTGTTATCGGCTTTTCGCAACACTTCGCCTCAGTGGCCGAGAGCCGCGGCAGTCCGTCGAGGTAGACACTAAAGTCCATCCCTCTACCCGGCCCCCCGCTGCCCCCGAACAGCTGAGCGAAGTGTCGCTGAAAAGCTTCACACATTTGCCCGGGATCGAGTAGCATGCGCCCGTCGTGGTCCACCAAAGACCGGATCGTGGCTTTGTTGCCACGACGCGCCTCCGCCACTCGGGCCCATTGAACGGCTTTCGTCCCCTCGTGTCTGAGAGCACGCACCCTAGCTCTGACAACGCAGCCTTCGTGCTTTGCATTGAAGAATTGGTCAAGGGCCAATTTCGCCGCAAGCACGTCGGTCGCAATGCCTTTGCTAAGCGCCTCGTCTAATTTTCTAACTAGTTCTCCCTCTGCTCTATTTTTCTCTATTGCTAAAGCCTTACTAAACCTAATCGATTCTATTCTAATCGCTCTTTTCAGAGCAAACCACCACTTGTTGTTGACGATGGCCCCCGTCAACGCCCGCTTAACTAGTTCGCTAATCCGGTCTCTGTAGGCCTTGCGCGCTGGTAAGGACGCGTTTAGCTTCCAGTAGCCGGGTCCTCGTCTATGAAGCCTATCTAAGTCAAGCACACAGATCACGAATTTGTGGTCCGTGTAGCTGACTATCTTGAATTGTGGACAGCCTATGCTAGACCTATCTATTTCCCTACAAAATACTCTATCTAGATATGATCTGGATGACCCTATGCGGTTTGTCCAAGTCCACATTGGCACATTCGGGAAATCCAATCGGTACCTGTCAGACAGTTCAAAACGCCTGAGCAGGTTGGTGAGGCTCTTGCACCCTCCACCCCTATCCGCTAATCCCACACAGTCCCAGCGTGCATCTAAGATCCCGTTCCAGTCGCCCACTAACACTAAAGAGCGCGACGTTCCAAGAAAGGTCTCCAGACGCCGGAAGAAATCAGGCCGCCCTGCTCCTGTCGGGGCATAGACGGCCACTAGCCTGAAAGCTTGCCCGTCTCCGCTGGTCACGTCCAGCACCACCAGCTTACCCTCTGGGTCCAGGAAGATGGCCCGTATGGCGAGATCCAAACCTCTCCGAAAAAGCACAGCAACTCCTCCACCCGATCCAGGACGGCTGGGAGATGCGTACACATCGTAGCCGCCGAAGATCGGTGCGAAGGCCCGTGCTTCGGAGATTCTGGTCTCGCTGATGGCCACTACATCTATGTTTAGTGACCTGAGGTCGTTGAGCAGGTGACCCTGCTTCCATGACGACCCCAAGCCACGCGCATTTATGCTGCCTATTCTGAGTGAGGTCATGTTTAAAATAGAGTGGAAAAGATGGGAAAGACCACTTACCGTATTTTTGGTAGAGGAGGGATGGTTTTTACATCCCTTTTCACTTGATCGTCTGGTGAAGGGACCGTTGAATCGTCCCTTCGGCTGGTCGTCGGCTCTTCTAAGAGAATGTCTGAATATACTCTTCGATTAATGGTTCCTCCTAGGTCCCTGAAATCACCAACTGCGTTGGGGAATTTCGTTTTAATGTTTGTGTATTGTTTCTGTGCTATTTTTAGCAGTCTTATGTTAGTTGGCGTTTTGATTGGTGCTGGTATTATGTAGTCCTGTTGTGAAATGTCTGTGTGTTCAATTATGTAAGTCATTAGTTTCTTGTTGTGTGTGTTTATTGCCGTGCATTTGTTTTTCTGGGGGTGGGGTGTGGTTCTGCTATTTTCTTGTCGTTGTTGCTGGGTGTGTGTGTTTTGTTGTTGTGTTTGCGATGTTGGTGCTTGTGGTGGTGGTGTTGAAGGTGTTGTTGGCGGTGGGGTTGTCGCCGGTGGTGATGGTGGTGCTGGTGTGGGTGGTGATGGTGTTGGTGGTGTTGCTGCTGTGGGTCTCTTTGCAGTAGACTTTACCCTTTTCTCATTTCTTTCCTCCCTTTTCAAAGGCGACGATGCGCTGCTTCTGCGTTTGTGCCTTCTTGAGACCTTTTGCCATCCCTCTCCCACCTCACACTCCATGTCTGATTCTGTAAGGTCGGGGAGGGGTACCAGCTCCACTCTTTCACTTGTTGTTGTTGGTGATGTTTGCACTGGAGTCTCTGTTGCAGCTGCATTTGGTATTGCTGTTGTTGTTGTTAATATTTCCACTGCTGCTGCTGTCTTTGATTTCCGTGGAGTGGGTATGGGTGCCACGGACCTATCGTTCCTGGTTGCCGCTTGTCCTGTTGCTGGTAGCCGTGGAACCGGATTCGGGAGGAGGGGGGTTTTCTCCTTTCTCAGGGTCTTCTCGTTGCAGAAGGCCCTGAGGTGAGTCTTCGATCCACAGCGAAAGCATTTCGGGCGTTTGCCCTCAACACTTATGGGCAGTTGAGTGCCGTTATCGAAGTCTATCACATCCGGGATAGCTTCGATGCACTCCTGGTTGGTTTGGATTAGCATCTCAATGGAGGAGCCGACCCAATCTTCTCTTACTTTTTTCTGTACTTGCAGTACAGTTGTTTTGTCCTCGATTCCGACGAGGACAGACGCGGCCAGCCAAGAAGGGGTCATTCCGGGGGGGACGTGGGTCAGTTTGACCCTCACAATTTTTTGCCCGCAGTAGGAGGGCACCAACACCATTTCCTCGCTCCTTAGGGTCACTACTGATTGGGCCTTTGCCTCCTGGGGTGTGGCAAAAAGTACGTCTACGGTGGCGTATTTTTTGCCTCGGGTGATGTGCGTTTTCCTCTGCCACACAGACCCCAAGGCTTTTTGTATTTGGGCCTCTGTGGCTCTTTCCACCCTACGGGATTTTGTACTTACTGTACGGTACGTGACCGTACAGTGCTCTTGGGTTTCGAAAAAATTTTTCGCTGCCTTGCAGATTGCTCGGTGTCCGTTCTTTGTCACCATCTTCTTCGCTTCCTCTAATTCCTCATTTGTTATGAGGATTGTTTCCAGGTTTTTCGCAATACCTGCAAATGAGATTGGTTTTTCTCTGCTGTTGTTGTTGTCGTCAGAGCTGCTGGTACTTTTGTTGTTGCTGCAGGTACTACGACTACTGCCTCCGCCGCTGTTGCTGTGGTTGTTGTTGGTGTTGCTGCTGCTAATGCTGTTGTTGTTTATGCTGCTGGTGATGCTGTTGCGGCTGCTACTGTTGTTTTCATTGTCACTGTTGCTGTTGTTATTACGGCTGCTACTGCTATTATTCCTGACGTCAGACGAATGAACTGGGTTTTCGTATTTCCCGCGCACCTGTTTCGTCGCTGTCGTCGTCGTCGTGGAGAAACCTTGCACGCTTTGCACGAGACTTTTCTTTTCTTTCGTCGCTTGCGAAAGAGAAGGGAGGGAGAGAGACACATTTAAAGAAGGGAGGGAGAGAGACAATCTTCTCTCTGCTGTAGTGATGATTGAGGAAGAAGAAGACGGAATGAGTGGGAGTGACGTATGAAATTTCTTTTTGGTAGCCATGTTTTTTTGTTTAAAATGAAATTTTGGGTACAAAACCCCAATAACTGGTTATTTAACCCCGAAGGGCCAAATAACGGACAGAAAGACCCCTCTCACGAGGAGGAGGGTGTCTTTATCAACAATTTGGTTCAAGTTTTAAACAATTTACAATTGTTTTAACGGTTAAAAATTACTATACCTTACAGAGCCGAGCCTCCGTCAACCATGGCATTCAATAATAATAATAATAATAACAATAATAATAATAATAATGATTTCTTTATTAACCACAAGGGTTTACATAAAGTAGACATTAAGGACAGTGCAGGACAATGCAGGACGGTACAAATGGGCATTTCTGCGTGTAAAAAAAACAAAAATAGAGGATGTAACAAAAATAACAATGAAAATAACAATGAAAAATTCCCCAATAGGGGGGAGACTTCGGAGGGACATTTGTGGAGAAAGCCCAGTAAAAAGCCACAATGACCCTGACCACCAAGGCAAGTGCCCTCTCCCAGTTTTCCACCTTTAGTTTACAGATATATACTCAGAGTCGGCCCATTCACTCGGGCCATTCTTGCTTCTCTCACCCATCTTTCAACAAAATGCTGGGAAGAGAGCACTTCCTTCTCTACTCTGATTTTCCTTTTCAAATGAAATTTGAAAAAGTCAATCAGAGCATCACCGAAGAGGTAAGTGCTCGTCTTCAGCCCTTTCAAACGTGTCCACCATACTATCTCTTTCGCCATGGCCACCAGACAGATAAAAACTGCCTGCCCTTCCCGGCTAAAGGAGGAGGGCGGGGCAATCCTCACGATAGACTCAGATGATAGCTGGATCCGTCCTAAACGCGACAGCAGGTGTTCGACATAAACCCACAAGTCAGCAATTTTCGGACACTGGACGAGTGCGTGCAGGACGGTTTCGTCGCCCTGCGCGCATCTCGGACATGCCCGGCTGACGGCACCTCCATGCCTGTAGAGTTTATCCCGAACTGGCAAGGCTCCTCGGTAGCACTGCCAGGCCAGAGATTTCTGGAAGTTGTCCATAGGCCCTGGCCCGAAGGTTCTTCCGAAGAGATTGGCTAGTTGATTTTCGTCGACGCCTAGAGTTTCCCCAAGTACGTCGTCGCTCTTCCCCTCCACTAATCCTCTATAGAACGCCGAGGTGGAGTTTCCACCGATCACATTGCCCGATTGGTCGAGGGCTGTGAGCGCCTGAAGACATTCCAGTCTCCAGGCGCTCCCTCTCGGTCTTCGCTTGACCCAGGACTGCAGCTCCGTCAAGGAAACGAGCTGGGGAAAAACGCGTCTAGCAAACGGCGACCACACCTGATCACCGTCGAGGAAGAGGTGGAGATGTCGTAGCCTGAGCGCGTGCCTGCGCATCATCAGCCACGGCATGCCCAGCCCTCCACGTAGCGGGTGTTGACAACAGATGGACCGCCTGACCATCGGAGCACGTCCCTTCCACAAAAAGCGAAAGAGCAAACGCTCCAGCGCAGTCAGGCGAGGCTTAGGACAAGGTACGACGGTTAGGCGGTAGCAGATGACAGACGCGATGTACGCGTTAGCCACCTCCGCTCGACCTTTCAGGGATAGCTTCCTCTCCGCCCATTTCTGGGTGAGAGAAGCCACCCTGCTCGTCACCTCGTCCCAGTTTTTGTCCGTCTGGAGGTCCGGACCGAACCAGACCCCTAGCAATTTAACCGGTCCGTCCGTCCAGCGCCCGACGACGCTGTTGGACGGCATGGACCTGCCTCTCCAGGTGCCGAGCTGCAGGCCCACTGACTTTTCCTGGTTGATCATTGCTCCTGTCACCGCTTCGTATTCTCTTAGTGTAGTGCCGATCGCCTCGATGTGTTTGGCGTTCGACACCACTACAGTGACATCGTCCGCATATGCTGACACGGATCTTCCGCATCCTAGTTCGCGCGGGACTCCCCTCAACGTCTCCAGTTTGTGCAGTAATGGCTCGAGAGTCAATACGTACAAGAGGGACGAGAGGGGACATCCTTGGCGGACCGAGCGCATGATGTTGAACGGTTCCGACAGGTGACCGTTCACTCTCACCACAGAGCAGATGTCGCTGTGCATGGCAGCGATCCAGCCTCTGAAGACGGGCCCAAAGCCAGCCGCCCTCAGGACTGCCGCTAGGTAACGATGGTCGACCCTATCGAAAGCTTTCGACTGATCTAAATTGATCAAGGACCCACCCGTGCCAGGTTCCCTAGCTACCCTCTCTACGATGTATCGCATGAGGTGGAGGTTGTCGTGGATGGATCTGTCGGGAATGGCGCATGTCTGCGCCTCTCCCACCAGACCACCAACGACAAGCGCCAACCTCTTTGCTAGCACCTTGGCCAAAATCTTAAACTCTGTGTTTAGCAGAGTTATGGGCCGGAAATTGTCTATGTTATCCCCCTTGTTCGGATCCTTTCTCAGCAGTGCCACCGCTCCTCGGCTCACAGAACTGGGAATTCTCCCGTTCTGTTGCCAGTTGCAGTAGACGTCCGCCAAGAGGCCTCCGAACAAGTCTGGCATCTGTACGTAAAGTTCATAGGGCAGACCATCCAAACCAGGCGATTTACCCCTTGTGCAGCCAGTCATTGCCTCCCGTACTTCAGCGGCTGTTATCGGCTTTTCGCAACACTTCGCCTCAGTGGCCGAGAGCCGCGGCAGTCCGTCGAGGTAGACACTAAAGTCCATCCCTCTACCCGGCCCCCCGCTGCCCCCGAACAGCTGAGCGAAGTGTCGCTGAAAAGCTTCACACATTTGCCCGGGATCGAGTAGCATGCGCCCGTCGTGGTCCACCAAAGACCGGATCGTGGCTTTGTTGCCACGACGCGCCTCCGCCACTCGGGCCCATTGAACGGCTTTCGTCCCCTCGTGTCTGAGAGCACGCACCCTAGCTCTGACAACGCAGCCTTCGTGCTTTGCATTGAAGAATTGGTCAAGGGCCAATTTCGCCGCAAGCACGTCGGTCGCAATGCCTTTGCTAAGCGCCTCGTCTAATTTTCTAACTAGTTCTCCCTCTGCTCTATTTTTCTCTATTGCTAAAGCCTTACTAAACCTAATCGATTCTATTCTAATCGCTCTTTTCAGAGCAAACCACCACTTGTTGTTGACGATGGCCCCCGTCAACGCCCGCTTAACTAGTTCGCTAATCCGGTCTCTGTAGGCCTTGCGCGCTGGTAAGGACGCGTTTAGCTTCCAGTAGCCGGGTCCTCGTCTATGAAGCCTATCTAAGTCAAGCACACAGGTCACGAATTTGTGGTCCGTGTAGCTGACTATCTTGAATTGTGGACAGCCTATGCTAGACCTATCTATTTCCCTACAAAATACTCTATCTAGATATGATCTGGATGACCCTATGCGGTTTGTCCAAGTCCACATTGGCACATTCGGGAAATCCAATCGGTACCTGTCAGACAGTTCAAAACGCCTGAGCAGGTTGGTGAGGCTCTTGCACCCTCCACCCCTATCCGCTAATCCCACACAGTCCCAGCGTGCATCTAAGATCCCGTTCCAGTCGCCCACTAACACTAAAGAGCGGGACGTTCCAAGAAAGGTCTCCAGACGCCGGAAGAAATCAGGCCGCCCTGCTCCTGTCGGGGCATAGACGGCCACTAGCCTGAAAGCTTGCCCGTCTCCGCTGGTCACGTCCAGCACCACCAGCTTACCCTCTGGGTCCAGGAAGATGGCCCGTATGGCGAGATCCAAACCTCTCCGAAAAAGCACAGCAACTCCTCCACCGGATCCAGGACGGCTGGGAGATGCGTACACATCGTAGCCGCCGAAGATCGGTGCGAAGGCCCGTGCTTCGGAGATTCTGGTCTCGCTGATGGCCACTACATCTATGTTTAGTGACCTGAGGTCGTTGAGCAGGTGACCCTGCTTCCATGACGACCCCAAGCCACGCGCATTTATGCTGCCTATTCTGAGTGAGGTCATGTTTAAAATAGAGTGGAAAAGATGGGAAAGACCACTTACCGTACTTTTGGTAGAGGAGGGATGGTTTTTACATCCCTTTTCACTTGATCGTCTGGTGAAGGGACCGTTGAATCGTCCCTTCGGCTGGTCGTCGGCTCTTCTAAGAGAATGTCTGAATATACTCTTCGATTAATGGTTCCTCCTAGGTCCCTGAAATCACCAACTGCGTTGGGGAATTTCGTTTTAATGTTTGTGTATTGTTTCTGTGCTATTTTTAGCAGTCTTATGTTAGTTGGCGTTTTGATTGGTGCTGGTATTATGTAGTCCTGTTGTGAAATGTCTGTGTGTTCAATTATGTAAGTCATTAGTTTCTTGTTGTGTGTGTTTATTGCCGTGCATTTGTTTTTCTGGGGGTGGGGTGTGGTTCTGCTATTTTCTTGTCGTTGTTGCTGGGTGTGTGTGTTTTGTTGTTGTGTTTGCGATGTTGGTGCTTGTGGTGGTGGTGTTGAAGGTGTTGTTGGCGGTGGGGTTGTTGCCGGTGGTGATGGTGGTGCTGGTGTGGGTGGTGATGGTGTTGGTGGTGTTGCTGCTGTGGGTCTCTTTGCAGTAGACTTTACCCTTTTCTCATTTCTTTCCTCCCTTTTCAAAGGCGACGATGCGCTGCTTCTGCGTTTGTGCCTTCTTGAGACCTTTTGCCATCCCTCTCCCACCTCACACTCCATGTCTGATTCTGTAAGGTCGGGGAGGGGTACCAGCTCCACTCTTTCACTTGTTGTTGTTGGTGATGTTTGCACTGGAGTCTCTGTTGCAGCTGCATTTGGTATTGCTGTTGTTGTTGTTAATATTTCCACTGCTGCTGCTGTCTTTGATTTCCGTGGAGTGGGTATGGGTGCCACGGACCTATCATTCCTGGTTGCCGCTTGTCCTGTTGCTGGTAGCCGTGGAACCGGATTCGGGAGGAGGGGGGTTTTCTCCTTTCTCATGGTCTTCTCGTTGCAGAAGGCCCTGAGGTGAGTCTTCGATCCACAGCGAAAGCATTTCGGGCGTTTGCCCTCAACACTTATGGGCAGTTGAGTGCCGTTATCGAAGTCTATCACATCCGGGATAGCTTCGATGCACTCCTGGTTGGTTTGGATTAGCATCTCACTGGAGGAGCCGACCCAATCTTCTCTTACTTTTTTCTGTACTTGCAGTACAGTTGTTTTGTCCTCGATTCCGACGAGGACAGACGCGGCCAGCCAAGAAGGGGTCATTCCGGGAGGGACGTGGGTCAGTTTGACCCTCACAATTTTTTGCCCGCAGTAGGAGGGCACCAACACCATTTCCTCGCTCCTTAGGGTCACTACTGATTGGGCCTTTGCCTCCTGGGGTGTGGCAAAAAGTACGTCTACGGTGGCGTATTTTTTGCCTCGGGTGATGTGCGTTTTCCTCTGCCACACAGACCCCAAGGCTTTTTGTATTTGGGCCTCTGTGGCTCTTTCCACCCTACGGGATTTTGTACTTACTGTACGGTACGTGACCGTACAGTGCTCTTGGGTTTCGAAAAAATTTTTCGCTGCCTTGCAGATTGCTCGGTGTCCGTTCTTTGTCACCATCTTCTTCGCTTCCTCTAATTCCTCATTTGTTATGAGGATTGTTTCCAGGTTTTTCGCAATACCTGCAAATGAGATTGGTTTTTCTCTGCTGTTGTTGTTGTCGTCAGAGCTGCTGGTACTTTTGTTGTTGCTGCAGGTACTACGACTACTGCCTCCGCCGCTGTTGCTGTGGTTGTTGTTGGTGTTGCTGCTGCTAATGCTGTTGTTGTTTATGCTGCTGGTGATGCTGTTGCGGCTGCTACTGTTGTTTTCATTGTCACTGTTGCTGTTGTTATTACGGCTGCTACTGCTATTATTCCTGACGTCAGACGAATGAACTGGGTTTTCGTATTTCCCGCACACCTGTTTCGTCGCTGTCGTCGTCGTCGTGGAGAAACCTTGCACGCTTTGCACGAGACTTTTCTTTTCTTTCGTCGCTTGCGAAAGAGAAGGTAGGGAGAGAGACACATTTAAAGAAGGGAGGGAGAGAGACAATCTTCTCTCTCCTGTAGTGATGATTGAGGAAGAAGAAGACGGAATGAGTGGGAGTGACGTATGAAATTTTTTTTTTTTGGTAGCCATGTTTTTTTGTTTAAAATGAAATTTTGGGTACAAAACCCCAATAACTGGCTATTTAACCCCGAAGGGCCAAATAACGGACAGAAAGACCCCTCTCACGAGGAGGAGGGTGTCTTTATCAACAATTTGGTTCAAGTTTTAAACAATTTACAATTGTTTTAACGGTTAAAAATTACTATACCTTACAGAGCCGAGCCTCCGTCAACCATGGCATTCAATAATAATAATAATAATAATAATGATTTCTTTATTAACCACAAGGGTTTACATAAAGTAGACATTAAGGACAGTGCAGGACAATGCAGGACGGTACAAATGGGCATTTCTGCGTGTAAAAAAACAAAAACAGAGGATGTAACAAAAATAACAATGAAAATAACAATGAAAAAATTCCCCAATAGGGGGGAGACTTCGGAGGGACATTTGTGGAGAAAGCCCAGTAAAAAGCCACAATGACCCTGACCACCAAGGCAAGTGCCCTCTCCCAGTTTTCCACCTTTAGTTTACAGATATATACTCAGAGTCGGCCCATTCACTCGGGCCATTCTTGCTTCTCTCACCCATCTTTCAACAAAATGCTGGGAAGAGAGCACTTCCTTCTCTACTCTGATTTTCCTTTTCAAATGAAATTTGAAAAAGTCAATCAGAGCATCACCGAAGAGGTAAGTGCTCGTCTTCAGCCCTTTCAAACGTGTCCACCATACTATCTCTTTCGCCATGGCCACCAGACAGATAAAAACTGCCTGCCCTTCCCGGCTAAAGGAGGAGGGCGGGGCAATCCTCACGATAGACTCAGATGATAGCTGGATCCGTCCTAAACGCGACAGCAGGTGTTCGACATAAACCCACAAGTCAGCAATTTTCGGACACTGGACGAGTGCGTGCAGGACGGTTTCGTCGCCCTGCGCGCATCTCGGACATGCCCGGCTGACGGCACCTCCATGCCTGTAGAGTTTATCCCGAACTGGCAAGGCTCCTCGGTAGCACTGCCAGGCCAGAGATTTCTGGAAGTTGTCCATAGGCCCTGGCCCGAAAGTTCTTCCGAAGAGATTGGCTAGTTGATTTTCGTCGACGCCTAGAGTTTCCCCAAGTACGTCGTCGCTCTTCCCCTCCACTAATCCTCTATAGAACGCCGAGGTGGAGTTTCCACCGATCACATTGCCCGATTGGTCGAGGGCTGTGAGCGCCTGAAGACATTCCAGTCTCCAGGCGCTCCCTCTCGGTCTTCGCTTGACCCAGGACTGCAGCTCCGTCAAGGAAACGAGCTGGGGAAAAACGCGTCTAGCAAACGGCGACCACACCTGATCACCGTCGAGGAAGAGGTGGAGATGTCGTAGCCTGAGCGCGTGCCTGCGCATCATCAGCCACGGCATGCCCAGCCCTCCACGTAGCGGGTGTTGACAACAGATGGACCGCCTGACCATCGGAGCACGTCCCTTCCACAAAAAGCGAAAGAGCAAACGCTCCAGCGCAGTCAGGCGAGGCTTAGGACAAGGTACGACGGTTAGGCGGTAGCAGATGACAGACGCGATGTACGCGTTAGCCACCTCCGCTCGACCTTTCAGGGATAGCTTCCTCTCCGCCCATTTCTGGGTGAGAGAAGCCACCCTGCTCGTCACCTCGTCCCAGTTTTTGTCCGTCTGGAGGTCCGGACCGAACCAGACCCCTAGCAATTTAACCGGTCCGTCCGTCCAGCGCCCGACGACGCTGTTGGACGGCATGGACCTGCCTCTCCAGGTGCCGAGCTGCAGGCCCACTGACTTTTCCTGGTTGATCATTGCTCCTGTCACCGCTTCGTATTCTCTTAGTGTAGTGCCGATCGCCTCGATGTGTTTGGCGTTCGACACCACTACGGTGACATCGTCCGCATATGCTGACACGGATCTTCCGCATCCTAGTTCGCGCGGGACTCCCCTCAACGTCTCCAGTTTGTGCAGTAATGGCTCGAGCGTCAATACGTACAAGAGGGACGAGAGGGGACATCCTTGGCGGACCGAGCGCATGATGTTGAACGGTTCCGACAGGTGACCGTTCACTCTCACCACAGAGCAGATGTCGCTGTGCATGGCAGCGATCCAGCCTCTGAAGACGGGCCCAAAGCCAGCCGCCCTCAGGACTGCCGCTAGGTAACGATGGTCGACCCTATCGAAAGCTTTCGACTGATCTAAATTGATCAAGGACCCACCCGTGCCAGGTTCCCTAGCTACCCTCTCTACGATGTATCGCATGAGGTGGAGGTTGTCGTGGATGGATCTGTCGGGAATGGCGCATGTCTGCGCCTCTCCCACCAGACCACCAACGACAAGCGCCAACCTCTTTGCTAGCACCTTGGCCAAAATCTTAAACTCTGTGTTTAGCAGAGTTATGGGCCGGAAATTGTCTATGTTATCCCCCTTGTTCGGATCCTTTCTCAGCAGTGCCACCGCTCCTCGGCTCACAGAACTGGGAATTCTCCCGTTCTGTTGCCAGTTGCAGTACACGTCCGCCAAGAGGCCTCCGAACAAGCCTGGCATCTGTACGTAAAGTTCATAGGGCAGACCATCCAAACCAGGCGATTTACCCCTTGTGCAGCCAGTCATTGCCTCCCTTACTTCAGCGGCTGTTATCGGCTTTTCGCAACACCTCGCCTCAGTGGCCGAGAGCCGCGGCAGTCCGTCGAGGTAGACACTAAAGTCCATCCCTCTACCCGGCCCACCGCTGCCCCCGAACAGCTGAGCGAAGTGTCGCTGAAAAGCTTCACACATTTGCCCGGGATCGAGTAGCATGCGCCCGTCGTGGTCCACCAAAGACCGGATCGTGGCTTTGTTGCCACGACGCGCCTCCGCCACTCGGGCCCATTGAACGGCTTTCGTCCCCTCGTGTCTGAGAGCACGCACCCTTGCTCTGACAACGCAGCCTTCGTGCTTTGCATTGAAGAATTGGTCAAGGGCCAAATTCGCCGCAAGCACGTCGGTCGCAATGCCTTTGCTAAGCGCCTCGTCTAATTTTCTAACTAGTTCTCCCTCTGCTCTATTTTTCTCTATTGCTAAAGCCTTACTAAACCTAATCGATTCTATTCTAATCGCTCTTTTCAGAGCAAACCACCACTTGTTGTTGACGATGGCCCCCGTCAACGCCCGCTTAACTAGTTCGCTAATCCGGTCTCTGTAGGCCTTGCGCGCTGGTAAGGACGCGTTTAGCTTCCAGTAGCCGGGTCCTCGTCTATGAAGCCTATCTAAGTCAAGCACACAGATCACGAATTTGTGGTCCGTGTAGCTGACTATCTTGAATTGTGGACAGCCTATGCTAGACCTATCTATTTCCTACAAAATACTCTATCTAGATATGATCTGGATGACCCTATGCGGTTTGTCCAAGTCCACATTGGCACATTCGGGAAATCCAATCGGTACCTGTCAGACAGTTCAAAACGCCTGAGCAGGTTGGTGAGGCTCTTGCACCCTCCACCCCTATCCGCTAATCCCACACAGTCCCAGCGTGCATCTAAGATCCCGTTCCAGTCGCCCACTAACACTAAAGAGCGGGACGTTCCAAGAAAGGTCTCCAGACGCCGGAAGAAATCAGGCCGCCCTGCTCCTGTCGGGGCATAGACGGCCACTAGCCTGAAAGCTTGCCCGTCTCCGCTGGTCACGTCCAGCACCACCAGCTTACCCTCTGGGTCCAGGAAGATGGCCCGTATGGCGAGATCCAAACCTCTCCGAAAAAGTACAGCAACTCCTCCACCGGATCCAGGACGGCTGGGAGATGCGTACACATCGTAGCCGCCGAAGATCGGTGCGAAGGCCCGTGCTTCGGAGATTCTGGTCTCGCTGATGGCCACTACATCTATGTTTAGTGACCTGAGGTCGTTGAGCAGGTGACCCTGCTTCCATGACGACCCCAAGCCACGCGCATTTATGCTGCCTATTCTGAGTGAGGTCATGTTTAAAATAGAGTGGAAAAGATGGGAGAGACCACTTACCGTATTTTTGGTAGAGGAGGGATGGTTTTTACATCCCTTTTCACTTGATCGTCTGGTGAAGGGACCGTTGAATCGTCCCTTCGGCTGGTCGTCGGCTCTTCTAAGAGAATGTCTGAATATACTCTTCGATTAATGGTTCCTCCTAGGTCCCTGAAATCACCAACTGCGTTGGGGAATTTCGTTTTAATGTTTGTGTATTGTTTCTGTGCTATTTTTAGCAGTCTTATGTTAGTTGGCGTTTTGATTGGTGCTGGTATTATGTAGTCCTGTTGTGAAATGTCTGTGTGTTCAATTATGTAAGTCATTAGTTTCTTGTTGTGTGTGTTTATTGCCGTGCATTTGTTTTTCTGGGGGTGGGGTGTGGTTCTGCTATTTTCTTGTCGTTGTTGCTGGGTGTGTGTGTTTTGTTGTTGTGTTTGCGATGTTGGTGCTTGTGGTGTTGAAGGTGTTGTTGGCGGTGGGGTTGTCGCCGGTGGTGATGGTGGTGCTGGTGTGGGTGGTGATGGTGTTGGTGGTGTTGCTGCTGTGGGTCTCTTTGCAGTAGACTTTACCCTTTTCTCATTTCTTTCCTCCCTTTTCAAAGGCGACGATGCGCTGCTTCTGCGTTTGTGCCTTCTTGAGACCTTTTGCCATCCCTCTCCCACCTCACACTCCATGTCTGATTCTGTAAGGTCGGGGAGGGGTACCAGCTCCACTCTTTCACTTGTTGTTGTTGGTGATGTTTGCACTGGAGTCTCTGTTGCAGCTGCATTTGGTATTGCTGTTGTTGTTGTTAATATTTCCACTGCTGCTGCTGTCTTTGATTTCCGTGGAGTGGGTATGGGTGCCACGGACCTATCGTTCCTGGTTGCCGCTTGTCCTGTTGCTGGTAGCCGTGGAACCGGATTCGGGAGGAGGGGGGTTTTCTCCTTTCTCAGGGTCTTCTCGTTGCAGAAGGCCCTGAGGTGAGTCTTCGATCCACAGCGAAAGCATTTCGGGCGTTTGCCCTCAACACTTATGGGCAGTTGAGTGCCGTTATCGAAGTCTATCACATCCGGGATAGCTTCGATGCACTCCTGGTTGGTTTGGATTAGCATCTCAATGGAGGAGCCGACCCAATCTTCTCTTACTTTTTTCTGTACTTGCAGTACAGTTGTTTTGTCCTCGATTCCGACGAGGACAGACGCGGCCAGCCAAGAAGGGGTCATTCCGGGGGGGACGTGGGTCAGTTTGACCCTCACAATTTTTTGCCCGCAGTAGGAGGGCACCAACACCATTTCCTCGCTCCTTAGGGTCACTACTGATTGGGCCTTTGCCTCCTGGGGTGTGGCAAAAAGTACGTCTACGGTGGCGTATTTTTTGCCTCGGGTGATGTGCGTTTTCCTCTGCCACACAGACCCCAAGGCTTTTTGTATTTGGGCCTCTGTGGCTCTTTCCACCCTACGGGATTTTGTACTTACTGTACGGTACGTGACCGTACAGTGCTCTTGGGTTTCGAAAAAATTTTTCGCTGCCTTGCAGATTGCTCGGTGTCCGTTCTTTGTCACCATCTTCTTCGCTTCCTCTAATTCCTCATTTGTTATGAGGATTGTTTCCAGGTTTTTCGCAATACCTGCAAATGAGATTGGTTTTTCTCTGCTGTTGTTGTTGTCGTCAGAGCTGCTGGTACTTTTGTTGTTGCTGCAGGTACTACGACTACTGCCTCCGCCGCTGTTGCTGTGGTTGTTGTTGGTGTTGCTGCTGCTAATGCTGTTGTTGTTTATGCTGCTGGTGATGCTGTTGCGGCTGCTACTGTTGTTTTCATTGTCACTGTTGCTGTTGTTATTACGGCTGCTACTGCTATTATTCCTGACGTCAGACGAATGAACTGGGTTTTCGTATTTCCCGCACACCTGTTTCGTCGCTGTCGTCGTCGTCGTGGAGAAACCTTGCACGCTTTGCACGAGACTTTTCTTTTCTTTCGTCGCTTGCGAAAGAGAAGGTAGGGAGAGAGACACATTTAAAGAAGGGAGGGAGAGAGACAATCTTCTCTCTCCTGTAGTGATGATTGAGGAAGAAGAAGACGGAATGAGTGGGAGTGACGTATGAAATTTTTTTTTTTTGGTAGCCATGTTTTTTTGTTTAAAATGAAATTTTGGGTACAAAACCCCAATAACTGGCTATTTAACCCCGAAGGGCCAAATAACGGACAGAAAGACCCCTCTCACGAGGAGGAGGGTGTCTTTATCAACAATTTGGTTCAAGTTTTAAACAATTTACAATTGTTTTAACGGTTAAAAATTACTATACCTTACAGAGCCGAGCCTCCGTCAACCATGGCATTCAATAATAATAATAATAATAACAATAATAATAATAATAATGATTTCTTTATTAACCACAAGGGTTTACATAAAGTAGACATTAAGGACAGTGCAGGACAATGCAGGACGGTACAAATGGGCATTTCTGCGTGTAAAAAAACAAAAATAGAGGATGTAACAAAAATAACAATGAAAATAACAATGAAAAATTCCCCAATAGGGGGGAGACTTCGGAGGAACATTTGTGGAGAAAGCCCAGTAAAAAGCCACAATGACCCTGACCACCAAGGCAAGTGCCCTCTCCCAGTTTTCCACCTTTAGTTTACAGATATATACTCAGAGTCGGCCCATTCACTCGGGCCATTCTTGCTTCTCTCACCCATCTTTCAACAAAATGCTGGGAAGAGAGCACTTCCTTCTCTACTCTGATTTTCCTTTTCAAATGAAATTTGAAAAAGTCAATCAGAGCATCACCGAAGAGGTAAGTGCTCGTCTTCAGCCCTTTCAAACGTGTCCACCATACTATCTCTTTCGCCATGGCCACCAGACAGATAAAAACTGCCTGCCCTTCCCGGCTAAAGGAGGAGGGCGGGGCAATCCTCACGATAGACTCAGATGATAGCTGGATCCGTCCTAAACGCGACAGCAGGTGTTCGACATAAACCCACAAGTCAGCAATTTTCGGACACTGGACGAGTGCGTGCAGGACGGTTTCGTCGCCCTGCGCGCATCTCGGACATGCCCGGCTGACGGCACCTCCATGCCTGTAGAGTTTATCCCGAACTGGCAAGGCTCCTCGGTAGCACTGCCAGGCCAGAGATTTCTGGAAGTTGTCCATAGGCCCTGGCCCGAAGGTTCTTCCGAAGAGATTGGCTAGTTGATTTTCGTCGACGCCTAGAGTTTCCCCAAGTACGTCGTCGCTCTTCCCCTCCACTAATCCTCTATAGAACGCCGAGGTGGAGTTTCCACCGATCACATTGCCCGATTGGTCGAGGGCTGTGAGCGCCTGAAGACATTCCAGTCTCCAGGCGCTCCCTCTCGGTCTTCGCTTGACCCAGGACTGCAGCTCCGTCAAGGAAACGAGCTGGGGAAAAACGCGTCTAGCAAACGGCGACCACACCTGATCACCGTCGAGGAAGAGGTGGAGATGTCGTAGCCTGAGCGCGTGCCTGCGCATCATCAGCCACGGCATGCCCAGCCCTCCACGTAGCGGGTGTTGACAACAGATGGACCGCCTGACCATCGGAGCACGTCCCTTCCACAAAAAGCGAAAGAGCAAACGCTCCAGCGCAGTCAGGCGAGGCTTAGGACAAGGTACGACGGTTAGGCGGTAGCAGATGACAGACGCGATGTACGCGTTAGCCACCTCCGCTCGACCTTTCAGGGATAGCTTCCTCTCCGCCCATTTCTGGGTGAGAGAAGCCACCCTGCTCGTCACCTCGTCCCAGTTTTTGTCCGTCTGGAGGTCCGGACCGAAACAGACCCCTAGCAATTTAACCGGTCCGTCCGTCCAGCGCCCGACGACGCTGTTGGACGGCATGGACCTGCCTCTCCAGGTGCCGAGCTGCAGGCCCACTGACTTTTCCTGGTTGATCATTGCTCCTGTCACCGCTTCGTATTCTCTTAGTGTAGTGCCGATCGCCTCGATGTGTTTGGCGTTCGACACCACTACGGTGACATCGTCCGCATATGCTGACACGGATCTTCCGCATCCTAGTTCGCGCGGGACTCCCCTCAACGTCTCCAGTTTGTGCAGTAATGGCTCGAGAGTCAATACGTACAAGAGGGACGAGAGGGGACATCCTTGGCGGACCGAGCGCATGATGTTGAACGGTTCCGACAGGTGACCGTTCACTCTCACCACAGAGCAGATGTCGCTGTGCATGGCAGCGATCCAGCCTCTGAAGACGGGCCCAAAGCCAGCCGCCCTCAGGACTGCCGCTAGGTAACGATGGTCGACCCTATCGAAAGCTTTCGACTGATCTAAATTGATCAAGGACCCACCCGTGCCAGGTTCCCTAGCTACCCTCTCTACGATGTATCGCATGAGGTGGAGGTTGTCGTGGATGGATCTGTCGGGAATGGCGCATGTCTGCGCCTCTCCCACCAGACCACCAACGACAAGCGCCAACCTCTTTGCTAGCACCTTGGCCAAAATCTTAAACTCTGTGTTTAGCAGAGTTATGGGCCGGAAATTGTCTATGTTATCCCCCTTGTTCGGATCCTTTCTCAGCAGTGCCACCGCTCCTCGGCTCACAGAACTGGGAATTCTCCCGTTCTGTTGCCAGTTGCAGTAGACGTCCGCCAAGAGGCCTCCGAACAAGTCTGGCATCTGTACGTAAAGTTCATAGGGCAGACCATCCAAACCAGGCGATTTACCCCTTGTGCAGCCAGTCATTGCCTCCCTTACTTCAGCGGCTGTTATCGGCTTTTCGCAACACTTCGCCTCAGTGGCCGAGAGCCGCGGCAGTCCGTCGAGGTAGACACTAAAGTCCATCCCTCTACCCGGCCCCCCGCTGCCCCCGAACAGCTGAGCGAAGTGTCGCTGAAAAGCTTCACACATTTGCCCGGGATCGAGTAGCATGCGCCCGTCGTGGTCCACCAAAGACCGGATCGTGGCTTTGTTGCCACGACGCGCCTCCGCCACTCGGGCCCATTGAACGGCTTTCGTCCCCTCGTGTCTGAGAGCACGCACCCTAGCTCTGACAACGCAGCCTTCGTGCTTTGCATTGAAGAATTGGTCAAGGGCCAATTTCGCCGCAAGCACGTCGGTCGCAATGCCTTTGCTAAGCGCCTCGTCTAATTTTCTAACTAGTTCTCCCTCTGCTCTATTTTTCTCTATTGCTAAAGCCTTACTAAACCTAATCGATTCTATTCTAATCGCTCTTTTCAGAGCAAACCACCACTTGTTGTTGACGATGGCCCCCGTCAACGCCCGCTTAACTAGTTCGCTAATCCGGTCTCTGTAGGCCTTGCGCGCTGGTAAGGACGCGTTTAGCTTCCAGTAGCCGGGTCCTCGTCTATGAAGCCTATCTAAGTCAAGCACACAGATCACGAATTTGTGGTCCGTGTAGCTGACTATCTTGAATTGTGGACAGCCTATGCTAGACCTATCTATTTCCCTACAAAATACTCTATCTAGATATGATCTGGATGACCCTATGCGGTTTGTCCAAGTCCACATTGGCACATTCGGGAAATCCAATCGGTACCTGTCAGACAGTTCAAAACGCCTGAGCAGGTTGGTGAGGCTCTTGCACCCTCCACCCCTATCCGCTAATCCCACACAGTCCCAGCGTGCATCTAAGATCCCGTTCCAGTCGCCCACTAACACTAAAGAGCGCGACGTTCCAAGAAAGGTCTCCAGACGCCGGAAGAAATCAGGCCGCCCTGCTCCTGTCGGGGCATAGACGGCCACTAGCCTGAAAGCTTGCCCGTCTCCGCTGGTCACGTCCAGCACCACCAGCTTACCCTCTGGGTCCAGGAAGATGGCCCGTATGGCGAGATCCAAACCTCTCCGAAAAAGCACAGCAACTCCTCCACCCGATCCAGGACGGCTGGGAGATGCGTACACATCGTAGCCGCCGAAGATCGGTGCGAAGGCCCGTGCTTCGGAGATTCTGGTCTCGCTGATGGCCACTACATCTATGTTTAGTGACCTGAGGTCGTTGAGCAGGTGACCCTGCTTCCATGACGACCCCAAGCCACGCGCATTTATGCTGCCTATTCTGAGTGAGGTCATGTTTAAAATAGAGTGGAAAAGATGGGAAAGACCACTTACCGTATTTTTGGTAGAGGAGGGATGGTTTTTACATCCCTTTTCACTTGATCGTCTGGTGAAGGGACCGTTGAATCGTCCCTTCGGCTGGTCGTCGGCTCTTCTAAGAGAATGTCTGAATATACTCTTCGATTAATGGTTCCTCCTAGGTCCCTGAAATCACCAACTGCGTTGGGGAATTTCGTTTTAATGTTTGTGTATTGTTTCTGTGCTATTTTTAGCAGTCTTATGTTAGTTGGCGTTTTGATTGGTGCTGGTATTATGTAGTCCTGTTGTGAAATGTCTGTGTGTTCAATTATGTAAGTCATTAGTTTCTTGTTGTGTGTGTTTATTGCCGTGCATTTGTTTTTCTGGGGGTGGGGTGTGGTTCTGCTATTTTCTTGTCGTTGTTGCTGGGTGTGTGTGTTTTGTTGTTGTGTTTGCGATGTTGGTGCTTGTGGTGTTGAAGGTGTTGTTGGCGGTGGGGTTGTCGCCGGTGGTGATGGTGGTGCTGGTGTGGGTGGTGATGGTGTTGGTGGTGTTGCTGCTGTGGGTCTCTTTGCAGTAGACTTTACCCTTTTCTCATTTCTTTCCTCCCTTTTCAAAGGCGACGATGCGCTGCTTCTGCGTTTGTGCCTTCTTGAGACCTTTTGCCATCCCTCTCCCACCTCACACTCCATGTCTGATTCTGTAAGGTCGGGGAGGGGTACCAGCTCCACTCTTTCACTTGTTGTTGTTGGTGATGTTTGCACTGGAGTCTCTGTTGCAGCTGCATTTGGTATTGCTGTTGTTGTTGTTAATATTTCCACTGCTGCTGCTGTCTTTGATTTCCGTGGAGTGGGTATGGGTGCCACGGACCTATCGTTCCTGGTTGCCGCTTGTCCTGTTGCTGGTAGCCGTGGAACCGGATTCGGGAGGAGGGGGGTTTTCTCCTTTCTCATGGTCTTCTCGTTGCAGAAGGCCCTGAGGTGAGTCTTCGATCCACAGCGAAAGCATTTCGGGCGTTTGCCCTCAACACTTATGGGCAGTTGAGTGCCGTTATCGAAGTCTATCACATCCGGGATAGCTTCGATGCACTCCTGGTTGGTTTGTATTAGCATCTCAATGGAGGAGCCGACCCAATCTTCTCTTACTTTTTTCTGTACTTGCAGTACAGTTGTTTTGTCCTCGATTCCGACGAGGACAGACGCGGCCAGCCAAGAAGGGGTCATTCCGGGGGGGACGTGGGTCAGTTTGACCCTCACAATTTTTTGCCCGCAGTAGGAGGGCACCAACACCATTTCCTCGCTCCTTAGGGTCACTACTGATTGGGCCTTTGCCTCCTGGGGTGTGGCAAAAAGTACGTCTACGGTGGCGTATTTTTTGCCTCGGGTGATGTGCGTTTTCCTCTGCCACACAGACCCCAAGGCTTTTTGTATTTGGGCCTCTGTGGCTCTTTCCACCCTACGGGATTTTGTACTTACTGTACGGTACGTGACCGTACAGTGCTCTTGGGTTTCGAAAAAATTTTTCGCTGCCTTGCAGATTGCTCGGTGTCCGTTCTTTGTCACCATCTTCTTCGCTTCCTCTAATTCCTCATTTGTTATGAGGATTGTTTCCAGGTTTTTCGCAATACCTGCAAATGAGATTGGTTTTTCTCTGCTGTTGTTGTTGTCGTCAGAGCTGCTGGTACTTTTGTTGTTGCTGCAGGTACTACGACTACTGCCTCCGCCGCTGTTGCTGTGGTTGTTGTTGGTGTTGCTGCTGCTAATGCTGTTGTTGTTTATGCTGCTGGTGATGCTGTTGCGGCTGCTACTGTTGTTTTCATTGTCACTGTTGCTGTTGTTATTACGGCTGCTACTGCTATTATTCCTGACGTCAGACGAATGAACTGGGTTTTCGTATTTCCCGCACACCTGTTTCGTCGCTGTCGTCGTCGTCGTGGAGAAACCTTGCACGCTTTGCACGAGACTTTTCTTTTCTTTCGTCGCTTGCGAAAGAGAAGGTAGGGAGAGAGACACATTTAAAGAAGGGAGGGAGAGAGACAATCTTCTCTCTCCTGTAGTGATGATTGAGGAAGAAGAAGACGGAATGAGTGGGAGTGACGTATGAAATTTTTTTTTTTTGGTAGCCATGTTTTTTTGTTTAAAATGAAATTTTGGGTACAAAACCCCAATAACTGGCTATTTAACCCCGAAGGGCCAAATAACGGACAGAAAGACCCCTCTCACGAGGAGGAGGGTGTCTTTATCAACAATTTGGTTCAAGTTTTAAACAATTTACAATTGTTTTAACGGTTAAAAATTACTATACCTTACAGAGCCGAGCCTCCGTCAACCATGGCATTCAATAATAATAATAATAATAACAATAATAATAATAATAATAATAATAATGATTTCTTTATTAACCACAAGGGTTTACATAAAGTAGACATTAAGGACAGTGCAGGACAATGCAGGACGGTACAAATGGGCATTTCTGCGTGTAAAAAACAAAAACAGAGGATGTAACAAAAATAACAATGAAAATAACAATGAAAAATTCCCCAATAGGGGGGAGACTTCGGAGGGACATTTGTGGAGAAAGCCCAGTAAAAAGCCACAATGACCCTGACCACCAAGGCAAGTGCCCTCTCCCAGTTTTCCACCTTTAGTTTACAGATATATACTCAGAGTCGGCCCATTCACTCGGGCCATTCTTGCTTCTCTCACCCATCTTTCAACAAAATGCTGGGAAGAGAGCACTTCCTTCTCTACTCTGATTTTCCTTTTCAAATGAAATTTGAAAAAGTCAATCAGAGCATCACCGAAGAGGTAAGTGCTCGTCTTCAGCCCTTTCAAACGTGTCCACCATACTATCTCTTTCGCCATGGCCACCAGACAGATAAAAACTGCCTGCCCTTCCCGGCTAAAGGAGGAGGGCGGGGCAATCCTCACGATAGACTCAGATGATAGCTGGATCCGTCCTAAACGCGACAGCAGGTGTTCGACATAAACCCACAAGTCAGCAATTTTCGGACACTGGACGAGTGCGTGCAGGACGGTTTCGTCGCCCTGCGCGCATCTCGGACATGCCCGGCTGACGGCACCTCCATGCCTGTAGAGTTTATCCCGAACTGGCAAGGCTCCTCGGTAGCACTGCCAGGCCAGAGATTTCTGGAAGTTGTCCATAGGCCCTGGCCCGAAAGTTCTTCCGAAGAGATTGGCTAGTTGATTTTCGTCGACGCCTAGAGTTTCCCCAAGTACGTCGTCGCTCTTCCCCTCCACTAATCCTCTATAGAACGCCGAGGTGGAGTTTCCACCGATCACATTGCCCGATTGGTCGAGGGCTGTGAGCGCCTGAAGACATTCCAGTCTCCAGGCGCTCCCTCTCGGTCTTCGCTTGACCCAGGACTGCAGCTCCGTCAAGGAAACGAGCTGGGGAAAAACGCGTCTAGCAAACGGCGACCACACCTGATCACCGTCGAGGAAGAGGTGGAGATGTCGTAGCCTGAGCGCGTGCCTGCGCATCATCAGCCACGGCATGCCCAGCCCTCCACGTAGCGGGTGTTGACAACAGATGGACCGCCTGACCATCGGAGCACGTCCCTTCCACAAAAAGCGAAAGAGCAAACGCTCCAGCGCAGTCAGGCGAGGCTTAGGACAAGGTACGACGGTTAGGCGGTAGCAGATGACAGACGCGATGTACGCGTTAGCCACCTCCGCTCGACCTTTCAGGGATAGCTTCCTCTCCGCCCATTTCTGGGTGAGAGAAGCCACCCTGCTCGTCACCTCGTCCCAGTTTTTGTCCGTCTGGAGGTCCGGACCGAACCAGACCCCTAGCAATTTAACCGGTCCGTCCGTCCAGCGCCCGACGACGCTGTTGGACGGCATGGACCTGCCTCTCCAGGTGCCGAGCTGCAGGCCCACTGACTTTTCCTGGTTGATCATTGCTCCTGTCACCGCTTCGTATTCTCTTAGTGTAGTGCCGATCGCCTCGATGTGTTTGGCGTTCGACACCACTACAGTGACATCGTCCGCATATGCTGACACGGATCTTCCGCATCCTAGTTCGCGCGGGACTCCCCTCAACGTCTCCAGTTTGTGCAGTAATGGCTCGAGAGTCAATACGTACAAGAGGGACGAGAGGGGACATCCTTGGCGGACCGAGCGCATGATGTTGAACGGTTCCGACAGGTGACCGTTCACTCTCACCACAGAGCAGATGTCGCTGTGCATGGCAGCGATCCAGCCTCTGAAGACGGGCCCAAAGCCAGCCGCCCTCAGGACTGCCGCTAGGTAACGATGGTCGACCCTATCGAAAGCTTTCGACTGATCTAAATTGATCAAGGACCCACCCGTGCCAGGTTCCCTAGCTACCCTCTCTACGATGTATCGCATGAGGTGGAGGTTGTCGTGGATGGATCTGTCGGGAATGGCGCATGTCTGCGCCTCTCCCACCAGACCACCAACGACAAGCGCCAACCTCTTTGCTAGCACCTTGGCCAAAATCTTAAACTCTGTGTTTAGCAGAGTTATGGGCCGGAAATTGTCTATGTTATCCCCCTTGTTCGGATCCTTTCTCAGCAGTGCCACCGCTCCTCGGCTCACAGAACTGGGAATTCTCCCGTTCTGTTGCCAGTTGCAGTAGACGTCCGCCAAGAGGCCTCCGAACAAGTCTGGCATCTGTACGTAAAGTTCATAGGGCAGACCATCCAAACCAGGCGATTTACCCCTTGTGCAGCCAGTCATTGCCTCCCGTACTTCAGCGGCTGTTATCGGCTTTTCGCAACACTTCGCCTCAGTGGCCGAGAGCCGCGGCAGTCCGTCGAGGTAGACACTAAAGTCCATCCCTCTACCCGGCCCCCCGCTGCCCCCGAACAGCTGAGCGAAGTGTCGCTGAAAAGCTTCACACATTTGCCCGGGATCGAGTAGCATGCGCCCGTCGTGGTCCACCAAAGACCGGATCGTGGCTTTGTTGCCACGACGCGCCTCCGCCACTCGGGCCCATTGAACGGCTTTCGTCCCCTCGTGTCTGAGAGCACGCACCCTAGCTCTGACAACGCAGCCTTCGTGCTTTGCATTGAAGAATTGGTCAAGGGCCAATTTCGCCGCAAGCACGTCGGTCGCAATGCCTTTGCTAAGCGCCTCGTCTAATTTTCTAACTAGTTCTCCCTCTGCTCTATTTTTCTCTATTGCTAAAGCCTTACTAAACCTAATCGATTCTATTCTAATCGCTCTTTTCAGAGCAAACCACCACTTGTTGTTGACGATGGCCCCCGTCAACGCCCGCTTAACTAGTTCGCTAATCCGGTCTCTGTAGGCCTTGCGCGCTGGTAAGGACGCGTTTAGCTTCCAGTAGCCGGGTCCTCGTCTATGAAGCCTATCTAAGTCAAGCACACAGGTCACGAATTTGTGGTCCGTGTAGCTGACTATCTTGAATTGTGGACAGCCTATGCTAGACCTATCTATTTCTCTACAAAATACTCTATCTAGATATGATCTGGATGACCCTATGCGGTTTGTCCAAGTCCACATTGGCACATTCGGGAAATCCAATCGGTACCTGTCAGACAGTTCAAAACGCCTGAGCAGGTTGGTGAGGCTCTTGCACCCTCCACCCCTATCCGCTAATCCCACACAGTCCCAGCGTGCATCTAAGATCCCGTTCCAGTCGCCCACTAACACTAAAGAGCGGGACGTTCCAAGAAAGGTCTCCAGACGCCGGAAGAAATCAGGCCGCCCTGCTCCTGTCGGGGCATAGACGGCCACTAGCCTGAAAGCTTGCCCGTCTCCGCTGGTCACGTCCAGCACCACCAGCTTACCCTCTGGGTCCAGGAAGATGGCCCGTATGGCGAGATCCAAACCTCTCCGAAAAAGCACAGCAACTCCTCCACCCGATCCAGGACGGCTGGGAGATGCGTACACATCGTAGCCGCCGAAGATCGGTGCGAAGGCCCGTGCTTCGGAGATTCTGGTCTCGCTGATGGCCACTACATCTATGTTTAGTGACCTGAGGTCGTTGAGCAGGTGACCCTGCTTCCATGACGACCCCAAGCCACGCGCATTTATGCTGCCTATTCTGAGTGAGGTCATGTTTAAAATAGAGTGGAAAAGATGGGAAAGACCACTTACCGTACTTTTGGTAGAGGAGGGATGGTTTTTACATCCCTTTTCACTTGATCGTCTGGTGAAGGGACCGTTGAATCGTCCCTTCGGCTGGTCGTCGGCTCTTCTAAGAGAATGTCTGAATATACTCTTCGATTAATGGTTCCTCCTAGGTCCCTGAAATCACCAACTGCGTTGGGGAATTTCGTTTTAATGTTTGTGTATTGTTTCTGTGCTATTTTTAGCAGTCTTATGTTAGTTGGCGTTTTGATTGGTGCTGGTATTATGTAGTCCTGTTGTGAAATGTCTGTGTGTTCAATTATGTAAGTCATTAGTTTCTTGTTGTGTGTGTTTATTGCCGTGCATTTGTTTTTCTGGGGGTGGGGTGTGGTTCTGCTATTTTCTTGTCGTTGTTGCTGGGTGTGTGTGTTTTGTTGTTGTGTTTGCGATGTTGGTGCTTGTGGTGGTGGTGTTGAAGGTGTTGTTGGCGGTGGGGTTGTCGCCGGTGGTGATGGTGGTGCTGGTGTGGGTGGTGATGGTGTTGGTGGTGTTGCTGCTGTGGGTCTCTTTGCAGTAGACTTTACCCTTTTCTCATTTCTTTCCTCCCTTTTCAAAGGCGACGATGCGCTGCTTCTGCGTTTGTGCCTTCTTGAGACCTTTTGCCATCCCTCTCCCACCTCACACTCCATGTCTGATTCTGTAAGGTCGGGGAGGGGTACCAGCTCCACTCTTTCACTTGTTGTTGTTGGTGATGTTTGCACTGGAGTCTCTGTTGCAGCTGCATTTGGTATTGCTGTTGTTGTTGTTAATATTTCCACTGCTGCTGCTGTCTTTGATTTCCGTGGAGTGGGTATGGGTGCCACGGACCTATCGTTCCTGGTTGCCGCTTGTCCTGTTGCTGGTAGCCGTGGAACCGGATTCGGGAGGAGGGGGGTTTTCTCCTTTCTCATGGTCTTCTCGTTGCAGAAGGCCCTGAGGTGAGTCTTCGATCCACAGCGAAAGCATTTCGGGCGTTTGCCCTCAACACTTATGGGCAGTTGAGTGCCGTTATCGAAGTCTATCACATCCGGGATAGCTTCGATGCACTCCTGGTTGGTTTGGATTAGCATCTCAATGGAGGAGCCGACCCAATCTTCTCTTACTTTTTTCTGTACTTGCAGTACAGTTGTTTTGTCCTCGATTCCGACGAGGACAGACGCGGCCAGCCAAGAAGGGGTCATTCCGGGGGGGACGTGGGTCAGTTTGACCCTCACAATTTTTTGCCCGCAGTAGGAGGGCACCAACACCATTTCCTCGCTCCTTAGGGTCACTACTGATTGGGCCTTTGCCTCCTGGGGTGTGGCAAAAAGTACGTCTACGGTGGCGTATTTTTTGCCTCGGGTGATGTGCGTTTTCCTCTGCCACACAGACCCCAAGGCTTTTTGTATTTGGGCCTCTGTGGCTCTTTCCACCCTACGGGATTTTGTACTTACTGTACGGTACGTGACCGTACAGTGCTCTTGGGTTTCGAAAAAATTTTTCGCTGCCTTGCAGATTGCTCGGTGTCCGTTCTTTGTCACCATCTTCTTCGCTTCCTCTAATTCCTCATTTGTTATGAGGATTGTTTCCAGGTTTTTCGCAATACCTGCAAATGAGATTGGTTTTTCTCTGCTGTTGTTGTTGTCGTCAGAGCTGCTGGTACTTTTGTTGTTGCTGCAGGTACTACGACTACTGCCTCCGCCGCTGTTGCTGTGGTTGTTGTTGGTGTTGCTGCTGCTAATGCTGTTGTTGTTTATGCTGCTGGTGATGCTGTTGCGGCTGCTACTGTTGTTTTCATTGTCACTGTTGCTGTTGTTATTACGGCTGCTACTGCTATTATTCCTGACGTCAGACGAATGAACTGGGTTTTCGTATTTCCCGCACACCTGTTTCGTCGCTGTCGTCGTCGTCGTGGAGAAACCTTGCACGCTTTGCACGAGACTTTTCTTTTCTTTCGTCGCTTGCGAAAGAGAAGGTAGGGAGAGAGACACATTTAAAGAAGGGAGGGAGAGAGACAATCTTCTCTCTCCTGTAGTGATGATTGAGGAAGAAGAAGACGGAATGAGTGGGAGTGACGTATGAAATTTTTTTTTTTTGGTAGCCATGTTTTTTTGTTTAAAATGAAATTTTGGGTACAAAACCCCAATAACTGGCTATTTAACCCCGAAGGGCCAAATAACGGACAGAAAGACCCCTCTCACGAGGAGGAGGGTGTCTTTATCAACAATTTGGTTCAAGTTTTAAACAATTTACAATTGTTTTAACGGTTAAAAATTACTATACCTTACAGAGCCGAGCCTCCGTCAACCATGGCATTCAATAATAATAATAATAATGATTTCTTTATTAACCACAAGGGTTTACATAAAGTAGACATTAAGGACAGTGCAGGACAATGCAGGACGGTACAAATGGGCATTTCTGCGTGTAAAAAAAACAAAAATAGAGGATGTAACAAAAATAACAATGAAAATAACAATGAAAAATTCCCCAATAGGGGGGAGACTTCGGAGGGACATTTGTGGAGAAAGCCCAGTAAAAAGCCACAATGACCCTGACCACCAAGGCAAGTGCCCTCTCCCAGTTTTCCACCTTTAGTTTACAGATATATACTCAGAGTCGGCCCATTCACTCGGGCCATTCTTGCTTCTCTCACCCATCTTTCAACAAAATGCTGGGAAGAGAGCACTTCCTTCTCTACTCTGATTTTCCTTTTCAAATGAAATTTGAAAAAGTCAATCAGAGCATCACCGAAGAGGTAAGTGCTCGTCTTCAGCCCTTTCAAACGTGTCCACCATACTATCTCTTTCGCCATGGCCACCAGACAGATAAAAACTGCCTGCCCTTCCCGGCTAAAGGAGGAGGGCGGGGCAATCCTCACGATAGACTCAGATGATAGCTGGATCCGTCCTAAACGCGACAGCAGGTGTTCGACATAAACCCACAAGTCAGCAATTTTCGGACACTGGACGAGTGCGTGCAGGACGGTTTCGTCGCCCTGCGCGCATCTCGGACATGCCCGGCTGACGGCACCTCCATGCCTGTAGAGTTTATCCCGAACTGGCAAGGCTCCTCGGTAGCACTGCCAGGCCAGAGATTTCTGGAAGTTGTCCATAGGCCCTGGCCCGAAGGTTCTTCCGAAGAGATTGGCTAGTTGATTTTCGTCGACGCCTAGAGTTTCCCCAAGTACGTCGTCGCTCTTCCCCTCCACTAATCCTCTATAGAACGCCGAGGTGGAGTTTCCACCGATCACATTGCCCGATTGGTCGAGGGCTGTGAGCGCCTGAAGACATTCCAGTCTCCAGGCGCTCCCTCTCGGTCTTCGCTTGACCCAGGACTGCAGCTCCGTCAAGGAAACGAGCTGGGGAAAAACGCGTCTAGCAAACGGCGACCACACCTGATCACCGTCGAGGAAGAGGTGGAGATGTCGTAGCCTGAGCGCGTGCCTGCGCATCATCAGCCACGGCATGCCCAGCCCTCCACGTAGCGGGTGTTGACAACAGATGGACCGCCTGACCATCGGAGCACGTCCCTTCCACAAAAAGCGAAAGAGCAAACGCTCCAGCGCAGTCAGGCGAGGCTTAGGACAAGGTACGACGGTTAGGCGGTAGCAGATGACAGACGCGATGTACGCGTTAGCCACCTCCGCTCGACCTTTCAGGGATAGCTTCCTCTCCGCCCATTTCTGGGTGAGAGAAGCCACCCTGCTCGTCACCTCGTCCCAGTTTTTGTCCGTCTGGAGGTCCGGACCGAACCAGACCCCTAGCAATTTAACCGGTCCGTCCGTCCAGCGCCCGACGACGCTGTTGGACGGCATGGACCTGCCTCTCCAGGTGCCGAGCTGCAGGCCCACTGACTTTTCCTGGTTGATCATTGCTCCTGTCACCGCTTCGTATTCTCTTAGTGTAGTGCCGATCGCCTCGATGTGTTTGGCGTTCGACACCACTACGGTGACATCGTCCGCATATGCTGACACGGATCTTCCGCATCCTAGTTCGCGCGGGACTCCCCTCAACGTCTCCAGTTTGTGCAGTAATGGCTCGAGAGTCAATACGTACAAGAGGGACGAGAGGGGACATCCTTGGCGGACCGAGCGCATGATGTTGAACGGTTCCGACAGGTGACCGTTCACTCTCACCACAGAGCAGATGTCGCTGTGCATGGCAGCGATCCAGCCTCTGAAGACGGGCCCAAAGCCAGCCGCCCTCAGGACTGCCGCTAGGTAACGATGGTCGACCCTATCGAAAGCTTTCGACTGATCTAAATTGATCAAGGACCCACCCGTGCCAGGTTCCCTAGCTACCCTCTCTACGATGTATCGCATGAGGTGGAGGTTGTCGTGGATGGATCTGTCGGGAATGGCGCATGTCTGCGCCTCTCCCACCAGACCACCAACGACAAGCGCCAACCTCTTTGCTAGCACCTTGGCCAAAATCTTAAACTCTGTGTTTAGCAGAGTTATGGGCCGGAAATTGTCTATGTTATCCCCCTTGTTCGGATCCTTTCTCAGCAGTGCCACCGCTCCTCGGCTCACAGAACTGGGAATTCTCCCGTTCTGTTGCCAGTTGCAGTAGACGTCCGCCAAGAGGCCTCCGAACAAGTCTGGCATCTGTACGTAAAGTTCATAGGGCAGACCATCCAAACCAGGCGATTTACCCCTTGTGCAGCCAGTCATTGCCTCCCTTACTTCAGCGGCTGTTATCGGCTTTTCGCAACACTTTGCCTCAGTGGCCGAGAGCCGCGGCAGTCCGTCGAGGTAGACACTAAAGTCCATCCCTCTACCCGGCCCCCCGCTGCCCCCGAACAGCTGAGCGAAGTGTCGCTGAAAAGCTTCACACATTTGCCCGGGATCGAGTAGCATGCGCCCGTCGTGGTCCACCAAAGACCGGATCGTGGCTTTGTTGCCACGACGCGCCTCCGCCACTCGGGCCCATTGAACGGCTTTCGTCCCCTCGTGTCTGAGAGCACGCACCCTAGCTCTGACAACGCAGCCTTCGTGCTTTGCATTGAAGAATTGGTCAAGGGCCAATTTCGCCGCAAGCACGTCGGTCGCAATGCCTTTGCTAAGCGCCTCGTCTAATTTTCTAACTAGTTCTCCCTCTGCTCTATTTTTCTCTATTGCTAAAGCCTTACTAAACCTAATTGATTCTATTCTAATCGCTCTTTTCAGAGCAAACCACCACTTGTTGTTGACGATGGCCCCCGTCAACGCCCGCTTAACTAGTTCGCTAATCCGGTCTCTGTAGGCCTTGCGCGCTGGTAAGGACGCGTTTAGCTTCCAGTAGCCAGGTCCTCGTCTATGAAGCCTATCTAAGTCAAGCACACAGATCACGAATTTGTGGTCCGTGTAGCTGACTATCTTGAATTGTGGACAGCCTATGCTAGACCTATCTATTTCCCTACAAAATACTCTATCTAGATATGATCTGGATGACCCTATGCGGTTTGTCCAAGTCCACATTGGCACATTCGGGAAATCCAATCGGTACCTGTCAGACAGTTCAAAACGCCTGAGCAGGTTGGTGAGGCTCTTGCACCCTCCACCCCTATCCGCTAATCCCACACAGTCCCAGCGTGCATCTAAGATCCCGTTCCAGTCGCCCACTAACACTAAAGAGCGCGACGTTCCAAGAAAGGTCTCCAGACGCCGGAAGAAATCAGGCCGCCCTGCTCCTGTCGGGGCATAGACGGCCACTAGCCTGAAAGCTTGCCCGTCTCCGCTGGTCACGTCCAGCACCACCAGCTTACCCTCTGGGTCCAGGAAGATGGCCCGTATGGCGAGATCCAAACCTCTCCGAAAAAGCACAGCAACTCCTCCACCCGATCCAGGACGGCTGGGAGATGCGTACACATCGTAGCCGCCGAAGATCGGTGCGAAGGCCCGTGCTTCGGAGATTCTGGTCTCGCTGATGGCCACTACATCTATGTTTAGTGACCTGAGGTCGTTGAGCAGGTGACCCTGCTTCCATGACGACCCCAGGCCACGCGCATTTATGCTGCCTATTCTGAGTGAGGTCATGTTTAAAATAGAGTGGAAAAGATGGGAAAGACCACTTACCGTATTTTTGGTAGAGGAGGGATGGTTTTTACATCCCTTTTCACTTGATCGTCTGGTGAAGGGACCGTTGAATCGTCCCTTCGGCTGGTCGTCGGCTCTTCTAAGAGAATGTCTGAATATACTCTTCGATTAATGGTTCCTCCTAGGTCCCTGAAATCACCAACTGCGTTGGGGAATTTCGTTTTAATGTTTGTGTATTGTTTCTGTGCTATTTTTAGCAGTCTTATGTTAGTTGGCGTTTTGATTGGTGCTGGTATTATGTAGTCCTGTTGTGAAATGTCTGTGTGTTCAATTATGTAAGTCATTAGTTCCTTGTTGTGTGTGTTTATTGCCGTGCATTTGTTTTTCTGGGGGTGGGGTGTGGTTCTGCTATTTTCTTGTCGTTGTTGCTGGGTGTGTGTGTTTTGTTGTGTTTGCGATGTTGGTGCTTGTGGTGGTGGTGTTGAAGGTGTTGTTGGCGGTGGGGTTGTCGCCGGTGGTGATGGTGGTGCTGGTGTGGGTGGTGATGGTGTTGGTGGTGTTGCTGCTGTGGGTCTCTTTGCAGTAGACTTTACCCTTTTCTCATTTCTTTCCTCCCTTTTCAAAGGCGACGATGCGCTGCTTCTGCGTTTGTGCCTTCTTGAGACCTTTTGCCATCCCTCTCCCACCTCACACTCCATGTCTGATTCTGTAAGGTCGGGGAGGGGTACCAGCTCCACTCTTTCACTTGTTGTTGTTGGTGATGTTTGCACTGGAGTCTCTGTTGCAGCTGCATTTGGTATTGCTGTTGTTGTTGTTAATATTTCCACTGCTGCTGCTGTCTTTGATTTCCGTGGAGTGGGTATGGGTGCCACGGACCTATCGTTCCTGGTTGCCGCTTGTCCTGTTGCTGGTAGCCGTGGAACCGGATTCGGGAGGAGGGGGGTTTTCTCCTTTCTCAGGGTCTTCTCGTTGCAGAAGGCCCTGAGGTGAGTCTTCGATCCACAGCGAAAGCATTTCGGGCGTTTGCCCTCAACACTTATGGGCAGTTGAGTGCCGTTATCGAAGTCTATCACATCCGGGATAGCTTCGATGCACTCCTGGTTGGTTTGGATTAGCATCTCAATGGAGGAGCCGACCCAATCTTCTCTTACTTTTTTCTGTACTTGCAGTACAGTTGTTTTGTCCTCGATTCCGACGAGGACAGACGCGGCCAGCCAAGAAGGGGTCATTCCGGGGGGGACGTGGGTCAGTTTGACCCTCACAATTTTTTGCCCGCAGTAGGAGGGCACCAACACCATTTCCTCGCTCCTTAGGGTCACTACTGATTGGGCCTTTGCCTCCTGGGGTGTGGCAAAAAGTACGTCTACGGTGGCGTATTTTTTGCCTCGGGTGATGTGCGTTTTCCTCTGCCACACAGACCCCAAGGCTTTTTGTATTTGGGCCTCTGTGGCTCTTTCCACCCTACGGGATTTTGTACTTACTGTACGGTACGTGACCGTACAGTGCTCTTGGGTTTCGAAAAAATTTTTCGCTGCCTTGCAGATTGCTCGGTGTCCGTTCTTTGTCACCATCTTCTTCGCTTCCTCTAATTCCTCATTTGTTATGAGGATTGTTTCCAGGTTTTTCGCAATACCTGCAAATGAGATTGGTTTTTCTCTGCTGTTGTTGTTGTCGTCAGAGCTGCTGGTACTTTTGTTGTTGCTGCAGGTACTACGACTACTGCCTCCGCCGCTGTTGCTGTGGTTGTTGTTGGTGTTGCTGCTGCTAATGCTGTTGTTGTTTATGCTGCTGGTGATGCTGTTGCGGCTGCTACTGTTGTTTTCATTGTCACTGTTGCTGTTGTTATTACGGCTGCTACTGCTATTATTCCTGACGTCAGACGAATGAACTGGGTTTTCGTATTTCCCGCACACCTGTTTCGTCGCTGTCGTCGTCGTCGTGGAGAAACCTTGCACGCTGTGCACGAGACTTTTCTTTTCTTTCGTCGCTTGCGAAAGAGAAGGTAGGGAGAGAGACACATTTAAAGAAGGGAGGGAGAGAGACAATCTTCTCTCTCCTGTAGTGATGATTGAGGAAGAAGAAGACGGAATGAGTGGGAGTGACGTATGAAATTTTTTTTTTTTGGTAGCCATGTTTTTTTGTTTAAAATGAAATTTTGGGTACAAAACCCCAATAACTGGTTATTTAACCCCGAAGGGCCAAATAACGGACAGAAAGACCCCTCTCACGAGGAGGAGGGTGTCTTTATCAACAATTTGGTTCAAGTTTTAAACAATTTACAATTGTTTTAACGGTTAAAAATTACTATACCTTACAGAGCCGAGCCTCCGTCAACCATGGCATTCAATAATAATAATAATAATAATAATGATTTCTTTATTAACCACAAGGGTTTACATAAAGTAGACATTAAGGACAGTGCAGGACAATGCAGGACGGTACAAATGGGCATTTCTGCGTGTAAAAAAACAAAAACAGAGGATGTAACAAAAATAACAATGAAAATAACAATGAAAAATTCCCCAATAGGGGGGAGACTTCGGAGGGACATTTGTGGAGAAAGCCCAGTAAAAAGCCACAATGACCCTGACCACCAAGGCAAGTGCCCTCTCCCAGTTTTCCACCTTTAGTTTACAGATATATACTCAGAGTCGGCCCATTCACTCGGGCCATTCTTGCTTCTCTCACCCATCTTTCAACAAAATGCTGGGAAGAGAGCACTTCCCTCTCTACTCTGATTTTCCTTTTCAAATGAAATTTGAAAAAGTCAATCAGAGCATCACCGAAGAGGTAAGTGCTCGTCTTCAGCCCTTTCAAACGTGTCCACCATACTATCTCTTTCGCCATGGCCACCAGACAGATAAAAACTGCCTGCCCTTCCCGGCTAAAGGAGGAGGGCGGGGCAATCCTCACGATGGACTCAGATGATAGCTGGATCCGTCCTAAACGCGACAGCAGGTGTTCGACATAAACCCACAAGTCAGCAATTTTCGGACACTGGACGAGTGCGTGCAGGACGGTTTCGTCGCCCTGCGCGCATCTCGGACATGCCCGGCTGACGGCACCTCCATGCCTGTAGAGTTTATCCCGAACTGGCAAGGCTCCTCGGTAGCACTGCCAGGCCAGAGATTTCTGGAAGTTGTCCATAGGCCCTGGCCCGAAAGTTCTTCCGAAGAGATTGGCTAGTTGATTTTCGTCGACGCCTAGAGTTTCCCCAAGTACGTCGTCGCTCTTCCCCTCCACTAATCCTCTATAGAACGCCGAGGTGGAGTTTCCACCGATCACATTGCCCGATTGGTCGAGGGCTGTGAGCGCCTGAAGACATTCCAGTCTCCAGGCGCTCCCTCTCGGTCTTCGCTTGACCCAGGACTGCAGCTCCGTCAAGGAAACGAGCTGGGGAAAAACGCGTCTAGCAAACGGCGACCACACCTGATCACCGTCGAGGAAGAGGTGGAGATGTCGTAGCCTGAGCGCGTGCCTGCGCATCATCAGCCACGGCATGCCCAGCCCTCCACGTAGCGGGTGTTGACAACAGATGGACCGCCTGACCATCGGAGCACGTCCCTTCCACAAAAAGCGAAAGAGCAAACGCTCCAGCGCAGTCAGGCGAGGCTTAGGACAAGGTACGACGGTTAGGCGGTAGCAGATGACAGACGCGATGTACGCGTTAGCCACCTCCGCTCGACCTTTCAGGGATAGCTTCCTCTCCGCCCATTTCTGGGTGAGAGAAGCCACCCTGCTCGTCACCTCGTCCCAGTTTTTGTCCGTCTGGAGGTCCGGACCGAACCAGACCCCTAGCAATTTAACCGGTCCGTCCGTCCAGCGCCCGACGACGCTGTTGGACGGCATGGACCTGCCTCTCCAGGTGCCGAGCTGCAGGCCCACTGACTTTTCCTGGTTGATCATTGCTCCTGTCACCGCTTCGTATTCTCTTAGTGTAGTGCCGATCGCCTCGATGTGTTTGGCGTTCGACACCACTACGGTGACATCGTCCGCATATGCTGACACGGATCTTCCGCATCCTAGTTCGCGCGGGACTCCCCTCAACGTCTCCAGTTTGTGCAGTAATGGCTCGAGAGTCAATACGTACAAGAGGGACGAGAGGGGACATCCTTGGCGGACCGAGCGCATGATGTTGAACGGTTCCGACAGGTGACCGTTCACTCTCACCACAGAGCAGATGTCGCTGTGCATGGCAGCGATCCAGCCTCTGAAGACGGGCCCAAAGCCAGCCGCCCTCAGGACTGCCGCTAGGTAACGATGGTCGACCCTATCGAAAGCTTTCGACTGATCTAAATTGATCAAGGACCCACCCGTGCCAGGTTCCCTAGCTACCCTCTCTACGATGTATCGCATGAGGTGGAGGTTGTCGTGGATGGATCTGTCGGGAATGGCGCATGTCTGCGCCTCTCCCACCAGACCACCAACGACAAGCGCCAACCTCTTTGCTAGCACCTTGGCCAAAATCTTAAACTCTGTGTTTAGCAGAGTTATGGGCCGGAAATTGTCTATGTTATCCCCCTTGTTCGGATCCTTTCTCAGCAGTGCCACCGCTCCTCGGCTCACAGAACTGGGAATTCTCCCGTTCTGTTGCCAGTTGCAGTAGACGTCCGCCAAGAGGCCTCCGAACAAGTCTGGCATCTGTACGTAAAGTTCATAGGGCAGACCATCCAAACCAGGCGATTTACCCCTTGTGCAGCCAGTCATTGCCTCCCGTACTTCAGCGGCTGTTATCGGCTTTTCGCAACACCTCGCCTCAGTGGCTGAGAGCCGCGGCAGCCCGTCGAGGTAGACACTAAAGTCCATCCCTCTACCCGGCCCCCCGCTGCCCCCGAACAGCTGAGCGAAGTGTCGCTGAAAAGCTTCACACATTTGCCCGGGATCGAGTAGCATGCGCCCGTCGTGGTCCACCAAAGACCGGATCGTGGCTTTGTTGCCACGACGCGCCTCCGCCACTCGGGCCCATTGGACGGCTTTCGTCCCCTCGTGTCTGAGAGCACGCACCCTAGCTCTGACAACGCAGCCTTCGTGCTTTGCATTGAAGAATTGGTCAAGGGCCAATTTCGCCGCAAGCACGTCGGTCGCAATGCCTTTGCTAAGCGCCTCGTCTAATTTTCTAACTAGTTCTCCCTCTGCTCTATTTTTCTCTATTGCTAAAGCCTTACTAAACCTAATCGATTCTATTCTAATCGCTCTTTTCAGAGCAAACCACCACTTGTTGTTGACGATGGCCCCCGTCAACGCCCGCTTAACTAGTTCGCTAATCCGGTCTCTGTAGGCCTTGCGCGCTGGTAAGGACGCGTTTAGCTTCCAGTAGCCGGGTCCTCGTCTATGAAGCCTATCTAAGTCAAGCACACAGATCACGAATTTGTGGTCCGTGTAGCTGACTATCTTGAATTGTGGACAGCCTATGCTAGACCTATCTATTTCCCTACAAAATACTCTATCTAGATATGATCTGGATGACCCTATGCGGTTTGTCCAAGTCCACATTGGCACATTCGGGAAATCCAATCGGTACCTGTCAGACAGTTCAAAACGCCTGAGCAGGTTGGTGAGGCTCTTGCACCCTCCACCCCTATCCGCTAATCCCACACAGTCCCAGCGTGCATCTAAGATCCCGTTCCAGTCGCCCACTAACACTAAAGAGCGCGACGTTCCAAGAAAGGTCTCCAGACGCCGGAAGAAATCAGGCCGCCCTGCTCCTGTCGGGGCATAGACGGCCACTAGCCTGAAAGCTTGCCCGTCTCCGCTGGTCACGTCCAGCACCACCAGCTTACCCTCTGGGTCCAGGAAGATGGCCCGTATGGCGAGATCCAAACCTCTCCGAAAAAGCACAGCAACTCCTCCACCCGATCCAGGACGGCTGGGAGATGCGTACACATCGTAGCCGCCGAAGATCGGTGCGAAGGCCCGTGCTTCGGAGATTCTGGTCTCGCTGATGGCCACTACATCTATGTTTAGTGACCTGAGGTCGTTGAGCAGGTGACCCTGCTTCCATGACGACCCCAAGCCACGCGCATTTATGCTGCCTATTCTGAGTGAGGTCATGTTTAAAATAGAGTGGAAAAGATGGGAAAGACCACTTACCGTATTTTTGGTAGAGGAGGGATGGTTTTTACATCCCTTTTCACTTGATCGTCTGGTGAAGGGACCGTTGAATCGTCCCTTCGGCTGGTCGTCGGCTCTTCTAAGAGAATGTCTGAATATACTCTTCGATTAATGGTTCCTCCTAGGTCCCTGAAATCACCAACTGCGTTGGGGAATTTCGTTTTAATGTTTGTGTATTGTTTCTGTGCTATTTTTAGCAGTCTTATGTTAGTTGGCGTTTTGATTGGTGCTGGTATTATGTAGTCCTGTTGTGAAATGTCTGTGTGTTCAATTATGTAAGTCATTAGTTTCTTGTTGTGTGTGTTTATTGCCGTGCATTTGTTTTTCTGGGGGTGGGGTGTGGTTCTGCTATTTTCTTGTCGTTGTTGCTGGGTGTGTGTGTTTTGTTGTTGTGTTTGCGATGTTGGTGCTTGTGGTGTTGAAGGTGTTGTTGGCGGTGGGGTTGTCGCCGGTGGTGATGGTGGTGCTGGTGTGGGTGGTGATGGTGTTGGTGGTGTTGCTGCTGTGGGTCTCTTTGCAGTAGACTTTACCCTTTTCTCATTTCTTTCCTCCCTTTTCAAAGGCGACGATGCGCTGCTTCTGCGTTTGTGCCTTCTTGAGACCTTTTGCCATCCCTCTCCCACCTCACACTCCATGTCTGATTCTGTAAGGTCGGGGAGGGGTACCAGCTCCACTCTTTCACTTGTTGTTGTTGGTGATGTTTGCACTGGAGTCTCTGTTGCAGCTGCATTTGGTATTGCTGTTGTTGTTGTTAATATTTCCACTGCTGCTGCTGTCTTTGATTTCCGTGGAGTGGGTATGGGTGCCACGGACCTATCGTTCCTGGTTGCCGCTTGTCCTGTTGCTGGTAGCCGTGGAACCGGATTCGGGAGGAGGGGGGTTTTCTCCTTTCTCATGGTCTTCTCGTTGCAGAAGGCCCTGAGGTGAGTCTTCGATCCACAGCGAAAGCATTTCGGGCGTTTGCCCTCAACACTTATGGGCAGTTGAGTGCCGTTATCGAAGTCTATCACATCCGGGATAGCTTCGATGCACTCCTGGTTGGTTTGTATTAGCATCTCAATGGAGGAGCCGACCCAATCTTCTCTTACTTTTTTCTGTACTTGCAGTACAGTTGTTTTGTCCTCGATTCCGACGAGGACAGACGCGGCCAGCCAAGAAGGGGTCATTCCGGGGGGGACGTGGGTCAGTTTGACCCTCACAATTTTTTGCCCGCAGTAGGAGGGCACCAACACCATTTCCTCGCTCCTTAGGGTCACTACTGATTGGGCCTTTGCCTCCTGGGGTGTGGCAAAAAGTACGTCTACGGTGGCGTATTTTTTGCCTCGGGTGATGTGCGTTTTCCTCTGCCACACAGACCCCAAGGCTTTTTGTATTTGGGCCTCTGTGGCTCTTTCCACCCTACGGGATTTTGTACTTACTGTACGGTACGTGACCGTACAGTGCTCTTGGGTTTCGAAAAAATTTTTCGCTGCCTTGCAGATTGCTCGGTGTCCGTTCTTTGTCACCATCTTCTTCGCTTCCTCTAATTCCTCATTTGTTATGAGGATTGTTTCCAGGTTTTTCGCAATACCTGCAAATGAGATTGGTTTTTCTCTGCTGTTGTTGTTGTCGTCAGAGCTGCTGGTACTTTTGTTGTTGCTGCAGGTACTACGACTACTGCCTCCGCCGCTGTTGCTGTGGTTGTTGTTGGTGTTGCTGCTGCTAATGCTGTTGTTGTTTATGCTGCTGGTGATGCTGTTGCGGCTGCTACTGTTGTTTTCATTGTCACTGTTGCTGTTGTTATTACGGCTGCTACTGCTATTATTCCTGACGTCAGACGAATGAACTGGGTTTTCGTATTTCCCGCACACCTGTTTCGTCGCTGTCGTCGTCGTCGTGGAGAAACCTTGCACGCTTTGCACGAGACTTTTCTTTTCTTTCGTCGCTTGCGAAAGAGAAGGTAGGGAGAGAGACACATTTAAAGAAGGGAGGGAGAGAGACAATCTTCTCTCTCCTGTAGTGATGATTGAGGAAGAAGAAGACGGAATGAGTGGGAGTGACGTATGAAATTTTTTTTTTTTGGTAGCCATGTTTTTTTGTTTAAAATGAAATTTTGGGTACAAAACCCCAATAACTGGCTATTTAACCCCGAAGGGCCAAATAACGGACAGAAAGACCCCTCTCACGAGGAGGAGGGTGTCTTTATCAACAATTTGGTTCAAGTTTTAAACAATTTACAATTGTTTTAACGGTTAAAAATTACTATACCTTACAGAGCCGAGCCTCCGTCAACCATGGCATTCAATAATAATAATAATAATAACAATAATAATAATAATAATGATTTCTTTATTAACCACAAGGGTTTACATAAAGTAGACATTAAGGACAGTGCAGGACAATGCAGGACGGTACAAATGGGCATTTCTGCGTGTAAAAAAACAAAAACAGAGGATGTAACAAAAATAACAATGAAAATAACAATGAAAAATTCCCCAATAGGGGGGAGACTTCGGAGGGACATTTGTGGAGAAAGCCCAGTAAAAAGCCACAATGACCCTGACCACCAAGGCAAGTGCCCTCTCCCAGTTTTCCACCTTTAGTTTACAGATATATACTCAGAGTCGGCCCATTCACTCGGGCCATTCTTGCTTCTCTCACCCATCTTTCAACAAAATGCTGGGAAGAGAGCACTTCCCTCTCTACTCTGATTTTCCTTTTCAAATGAAATTTGAAAAAGTCAATCAGAGCATCACCGAAGAGGTAAGTGCTCGTCTTCAGCCCTTTCAAACGTGTCCACCATACTATCTCTTTCGCCATGGCCACCAGACAGATAAAAACTGCCTGCCCTTCCCGGCTAAAGGAGGAGGGCGGGGCAATCCTCACGATAGACTCAGATGATAGCTGGATCCGTCCTAAACGCGACAGCAGGTGTTCGACATAAACCCACAAGTCAGCAATTTTCGGACACTGGACGAGTGCGTGCAGGACGGTTTCGTCGCCCTGCGCGCATCTCGGACATGCCCGGCTGACGGCACCTCCATGCCTGTAGAGTTTATCCCGAACTGGCAAGGCTCCTCGGTAGCACTGCCAGGCCAGAGATTTCTGGAAGTTGTCCATAGGCCCTGGCCCGAAAGTTCTTCCGAAGAGATTGGCTAGTTGATTTTCGTCGACGCCTAGAGTTTCCCCAAGTACGTCGTCGCTCTTCCCCTCCACTAATCCTCTATAGAACGCCGAGGTGGAGTTTCCACCGATCACATTGCCCGATTGGTCGAGGGCTGTGAGCGCCTGAAGACATTCCAGTCTCCAGGCGCTCCCTCTCGGTCTTCGCTTGACCCAGGACTGCAGCTCCGTCAAGGAAACGAGCTGGGGAAAAACGCGTCTAGCAAACGGCGACCACACCTGATCACCGTCGAGGAAGAGGTGGAGATGTCGTAGCCTGAGCGCGTGCCTGCGCATCATCAGCCACGGCATGCCCAGCCCTCCACGTAGCGGGTGTTGACAACAGATGGACCGCCTGACCATCGGAGCACGTCCCTTCCACAAAAAGCGAAAGAGCAAACGCTCCAGCGCAGTCAGGCGAGGCTTAGGACAAGGTACGACGGTTAGGCGGTAGCAGATGACAGACGCGATGTACGCGTTAGCCACCTCCGCTCGACCTTTCAGGGATAGCTTCCTCTCCGCCCATTTCTGGGTGAGAGAAGCCACCCTGCTCGTCACCTCGTCCCAGTTTTTGTCCGTCTGGAGGTCCGGACCGAACCAGACCCCTAGCAATTTAACCGGTCCGTCCGTCCAGCGCCCGACGACGCTGTTGGACGGCATGGACCTGCCTCTCCAGGTGCCGAGCTGCAGGCCCACTGACTTTTCCTGGTTGATCATTGCTCCTGTCACCGCTTCGTATTCTCTTAGTGTAGTGCCGATCGCCTCGATGTGTTTGGCGTTCGACACCACTACGGTGACATCGTCCGCATATGCTGACACGGATCTTCCGCATCCTAGTTCGCGCGGGACTCCCCTCAACGTCTCCAGTTTGTGCAGTAATGGCTCGAGAGTCAATACGTACAAGAGGGACGAGAGGGGACATCCTTGGCGGACCGAGCGCATGATGTTGAACGGTTCCGACAGGTGACCGTTCACTCTCACCACAGAGCAGATGTCGCTGTGCATGGCAGCGATCCAGCCTCTGAAGACGGGCCCAAAGCCAGCCGCCCTCAGGACTGCCGCTAGGTAACGATGGTCGACCCTATCGAAAGCTTTCGACTGATCTAAATTGATCAAGGACCCACCCGTGCCAGGTTCCCTAGCTACCCTCTCTACGATGTATCGCATGAGGTGGAGGTTGTCGTGGATGGATCTGTCGGGAATGGCGCATGTCTGCGCCTCTCCCACCAGACCACCAACGACAAGCGCCAACCTCTTTGCTAGCACCTTGGCCAAAATCTTAAACTCTGTGTTTAGCAGAGTTATGGGCCGGAAATTGTCTATGTTATCCCCCTTGTTCGGATCCTTTCTCAGCAGTGCCACCGCTCCTCGGCTCACAGAACTGGGAATTCTCCCGTTCTGTTGCCAGTTGCAGTAGACGTCCGCCAAGAGGCCTCCGAACAAGTCTGGCATCTGTACGTAAAGTTCATAGGGCAGACCATCCAAACCAGGCGATTTACCCCTTGTGCAGCCAGTCATTGCCTCCCGTACTTCAGCGGCTGTTATCGGCTTTTCGCAACACCTCGCCTCAGTGGCCGAGAGCCGCGGCAGCCCGTCGAGGTAGACACTAAAGTCCATCCCTCTACCCGGCCCCCCGCTGCCCCCGAACAGCTGAGCGAAGTGTCGCTGAAAAGCTTCACACATTTGCCCGGGATCGAGTAGCATGCGCCCGTCGTGGTCCACCAAAGACCGGATCGTGGCTTTGTTGCCACGACGCGCCTCCGCCACTCGGGCCCATTGAACGGCTTTCGTCCCCTCGTGTCTGAGAGCACGCACCCTAGCTCTGACAACGCAGCCTTCGTGCTTTGCATTGAAGAATTGGTCAAGGGCCAATTTCGCCGCAAGCACGTCGGTCGCAATGCCTTTGCTAAGCGCCTCGTCTAATTTTCTAACTAGTTCTCCCTCTGCTCTATTTTTCTCTATTGCTAAAGCCTTACTAAACCTAATCGATTCTATTCTAATCGCTCTTTTCAGAGCAAACCACCACTTGTTGTTGACGATGGCCCCCGTCAACGCCCGCTTAACTAGTTCGCTAATCCGGTCTCTGTAGGCCTTGCGCGCTGGTAAGGACGCGTTTAGCTTCCAGTAGCCGGGTCCTCGTCTATGAAGCCTATCTAAGTCAAGCACACAGATCACGAATTTGTGGTCCGTGTAGCTGACTATCTTGAATTGTGGACAGCCTATGCTAGACCTATCTATTTCCCTACAAAATACTCTATCTAGATATGATCTGGATGACCCTATGCGGTTTGTCCAAGTCCACATTGGCACATTCGGGAAATCCAATCGGTACCTGTCAGACAGTTCAAAACGCCTGAGCAGGTTGGTGAGGCTCTTGCACCCTCCACCCCTATCCGCTAATCCCACACAGTCCCAGCGTGCATCTAAGATCCCGTTCCAGTCGCCCACTAACACTAAAGAGCGCGACGTTCCAAGAAAGGTCTCCAGACGCCGGAAGAAATCAGGCCGCCCTGCTCCTGTCGGGGCATAGACGGCCACTAGCCTGAAAGCTTGCCCGTCTCCGCTGGTCACGTCCAGCACCACCAGCTTACCCTCTGGGTCCAGGAAGATGGCCCGTATGGCGAGATCCAAACCTCTCCGAAAAAGCACAGCAACTCCTCCACCCGATCCAGGACGGCTGGGAGATGCGTACACATCGTAGCCGCCGAAGATCGGTGCGAAGGCCCGTGCTTCGGAGATTCTGGTCTCGCTGATGGCCACTACATCTATGTTTAGTGACCTGAGGTCGTTGAGCAGGTGACCCTGCTTCCATGACGACCCCAAGCCACGCGCATTTATGCTGCCTATTCTGAGTGAGGTCATGTTTAAAATAGAGTGGAAAAGATGGGAAAGACCACTTACCGTATTTTTGGTAGAGGAGGGATGGTTTTTACATCCCTTTTCACTTGATCGTCTGGTGAAGGGACCGTTGAATCGTCCCTTCGGCTGGTCGTCGGCTCTTCTAAGAGAATGTCTGAATATACTCTTCGATTAATGGTTCCTCCTAGGTCCCTGAAATCACCAACTGCGTTGGGGAATTTCGTTTTAATGTTTGTGTATTGTTTCTGTGCTATTTTTAGCAGTCTTATGTTAGTTGGCGTTTTGATTGGTGCTGGTATTATGTAGTCCTGTTGTGAAATGTCTGTGTGTTCAATTATGTAAGTCATTAGTTTCTTGTTGTGTGTGTTTATTGCCGTGCATTTGTTTTTCTGGGGGTGGGGTGTGGTTCTGCTATTTTCTTGTCGTTGTTGCTGGGTGTGTGTGTTTTGTTGTTGTGTTTGCGATGTTGGTGCTTGTGGTGGTGGTGTTGAAGGTGTTGTTGGCGGTGGGGTTGTCGCCGGTGGTGATGGTGGTGCTGGTGTGGGTGGTGATGGTGTTGGTGGTGTTGCTGCTGTGGGTCTCTTTGCAGTAGACTTTACCCTTTTCTCATTTCTTTCCTCCCTTTTCAAAGGCGACGATGCGCTGCTTCTGCGTTTGTGCCTTCTTGAGACCTTTTGCCATCCCTCTCCCACCTCACACTCCATGTCTGATTCTGTAAGGTCGGGGAGGGGTACCAGCTCCACTCTTTCACTTGTTGTTGTTGGTGATGTTTGCACTGGAGTCTCTGTTGCAGCTGCATTTGGTATTGCTGTTGTTGTTGTTAATATTTCCACTGCTGCTGCTGTCTTTGATTTCCGTGGAGTGGGTATGGGTGCCACGGACCTATCGTTCCTGGTTGCCGCTTGTCCTGTTGCTGGTAGCCGTGGAACCGGATTCGGGAGGAGGGGGGTTTTCTCCTTTCTCAGGGTCTTCTCGTTGCAGAAGGCCCTGAGGTGAGTCTTCGATCCACAGCGAAAGCATTTCGGGCGTTTGCCCTCAACACTTATGGGCAGTTGAGTGCCGTTATCGAAGTCTATCACATCCGGGATAGCTTCGATGCACTCCTGGTTGGTTTGGATTAGCATCTCAATGGAGGAGCCGACCCAATCTTCTCTTACTTTTTTCTGTACTTGCAGTACAGTTGTTTTGTCCTCGATTCCGACGAGGACAGACGCGGCCAGCCAAGAAGGGGTCATTCCGGGGGGGACGTGGGTCAGTTTGACCCTCACAATTTTTTGCCCGCAGTAGGAGGGCACCAACACCATTTCCTCGCTCCTTAGGGTCACTACTGATTGGGCCTTTGCCTCCTGGGGTGTGGCAAAAAGTACGTCTACGGTGGCGTATTTTTTGCCTCGGGTGATGTGCGTTTTCCTCTGCCACACAGACCCCAAGGCTTTTTGTATTTGGGCCTCTGTGGCTCTTTCCACCCTACGGGATTTTGTACTTACTGTACGGTACGTGACCGTACAGTGCTCTTGGGTTTCGAAAAAATTTTTCGCTGCCTTGCAGATTGCTCGGTGTCCGTTCTTTGTCACCATCTTCTTCGCTTCCTCTAATTCCTCATTTGTTATGAGGATTGTTTCCAGGTTTTTCGCAATACCTGCAAATGAGATTGGTTTTTCTCTGCTGTTGTTGTTGTCGTCAGAGCTGCTGGTACTTTTGTTGTTGCTGCAGGTACTACGACTACTGCCTCCGCCGCTGTTGCTGTGGTTGTTGTTGGTGTTGCTGCTGCTAATGCTGTTGTTGTTTATGCTGCTGGTGATGCTGTTGCGGCTGCTACTGTTGTTTTCATTGTCACTGTTGCTGTTGTTATTACGGCTGCTACTGCTATTATTCCTGACGTCAGACGAATGAACTGGGTTTTCGTATTTCCCGCACACCTGTTTCGTCGCTGTCGTCGTCGTCGTGGAGAAACCTTGCACGCTTTGCACGAGACTTTTCTTTTCTTTCGTCGCTTGCGAAAGAGAAGGTAGGGAGAGAGACACATTTAAAGAAGGGAGGGAGAGAGACAATCTTCTCTCTCCTGTAGTGATGATTGAGGAAGAAGAAGACGGAATGAGTGGGAGTGACGTATGAAATTTTTTTTTTTTGGTAGCCATGTTTTTTTGTTTAAAATGAAATTTTGGGTACAAAACCCCAATAACTGGCTATTTAACCCCGAAGGGCCAAATAACGGACAGAAAGACCCCTCTCACGAGGAGGAGGGTGTCTTTATCAACAATTTGGTTCAAGTTTTAAACAATTTACAATTGTTTTAACGGTTAAAAATTACTATACCTTACAGAGCCGAGCCTCCGTCAACCATGGCATTCAATAATAATAATAATAATAACAATAATAATAATAATAATGATTTCTTTATTAACCACAAGGGTTTACATAAAGTAGACATTAAGGACAGTGCAGGACAATGCAGGACGGTACAAATGGGCATTTCTGCGTGTAAAAAAAACAAAAACAGAGGATGTAACTAAAATAACAATGAAAATAACAATGAAAAATTCCCCAATAGGGGGGAGACTTCGGAGGGACATTTGTGGAGAAAGCCCAGTAAAAAGCCACAATGACCCTGACCACCAAGGCAAGTGCCCTCTCCCAGTTTTCCACCTTTAGTTTACAGATATATACTCAGAGTCGGCCCATTCACTCGGGCCATTCTTGCTTCTCTCACCCATCTTTCAACAAAATGCTGGGAAGAGAGCACTTCCTTTTCTACTCTGATTTTCCTTTTCAAATGAAATTTGAAAAAGTCAATCAGAGCATCACCGAAGAGGTAAGTGCTCGTCTTCAGCCCTTTCAAACGTGTCCACCATACTATCTCTTTCGCCATGGCCACCAGACAGATAAAAACTGCCTGCCCTTCCCGGCTAAAGGAGGAGGGCGGGGCAATCCTCACGATAGACTCAGATGATAGCTGGATCCGTCCTAAACGCGACAGCAGGTGTTCGACATAAACCCACAAGTCAGCAATTTTCGGACACTGGACGAGTGCGTGCAGGACGGTTTCGTCGCCCTGCGCGCATCTCGGACATGCCCGGCTGACGGCACCTCCATGCCTGTAGAGTTTATCCCGAACTGGCAAGGCTCCTCGGTAGCACTGCCAGGCCAGAGATTTCTGGAAGTTGTCCATAGGCCCTGGCCCGAAAGTTCTTCCGAAGAGATTGGCTAGTTGATTTTCGTCGACGCCTAGAGTTTCCCCAAGTACGTCGTCGCTCTTCCCCTCCACTAATCCTCTATAGAACGCCGAGGTGGAGTTTCCACCGATCACATTGCCCGATTGGTCGAGGGCTGTGAGCGCCTGAAGACATTCCAGTCTCCAGGCGCTCCCTCTCGGTCTTTGCTTGACCCAGGACTGCAGCTCCGTCAAGGAAACGAGCTGGGGAAAAACGCGTCTAGCAAACGGCGACCACACCTGATCACCGTCGAGGAAGAGGTGGAGATGTCGTAGCCTGAGCGCGTGCCTGCGCATCATCAGCCACGGCATGCCCAGCCCTCCACGTAGCGGGTGTTGACAACAGATGGACCGCCTGACCATCGGAGCACGTCCCTTCCACAAAAAGCGAAAGAGCAAACGCTCCAGCGCAGTCAGGCGAGGCTTAGGACAAGGTACGACGGTTAGGCGGTAGCAGATGACAGACGCGATGTACGCGTTAGCCACCTCCGCTCGACCTTTCAGGGATAGCTTCCTCTCCGCCCATTTCTGGGTGAGAGAAGCCACCCTGCTCGTCACCTCGTCCCAGTTTTTGTCCGTCTGGAGGTCCGGACCGAACCAGACCCCTAGCAATTTAACCGGTCCGTCCGTCCAGCGCCCGACGACGCTGTTGGACGGCATGGACCTGCCTCTCCAGGTGCCGAGCTGCAGGCCCACTGACTTTTCCTGGTTGATCATTGCTCCTGTCACCGCTTCGTATTCTCTTAGTGTAGTGCCGATCGCCTCGATGTGTTTGGCGTTCGACACCACTACGGTGACATCGTCCGCATATGCTGACACGGATCTTCCGCATCCTAGTTCGCGCGGGACTCCCCTCAACGTCTCCAGTTTGTGCAGTAATGGCTCGAGAGTCAATACGTACAAGAGGGACGAGAGGGGACATCCTTGGCGGACCGAGCGCATGATGTTGAACGGTTCCGACAGGTGACCGTTCACTCTCACCACAGAGCAGATGTCGCTGTGCATGGCAGCGATCCAGCCTCTGAAGACGGGCCCAAAGCCAGCCGCCCTCAGGACTGCCGCTAGGTAACGATGGTCGACCCTATCGAAAGCTTTCGACTGATCTAAATTGATCAAGGACCCACCCGTGCCAGGTTCCCTAGCTACCCTCTCTACGATGTATCGCATGAGGTGGAGGTTGTCGTGGATGGATCTGTCGGGAATGGCGCATGTCTGCGCCTCTCCCACCAGACCACCAACGACAAGCGCCAACCTCTTTGCTAGCACCTTGGCCAAAATCTTAAACTCTGTGTTTAGCAGAGTTATGGGCCGGAAATTGTCTATGTTATCCCCCTTGTTCGGATCCTTTCTCAGCAGTGCCACCGCTCCTCGGCTCACAGAACTGGGAATTCTCCCGTTCTGTTGCCAGTTGCAGTAGACGTCCGCCAAGAGGCCTCCGAACAAGTCTGGCATCTGTACGTAAAGTTCATAGGGCAGACCATCCAAACCAGGCGATTTACCCCTTGTGCAGCCAGTCATTGCCTCCCGTACTTCAGCGGCTGTTATCGGCTTTTCGCAACACCTCGCCTCAGTGGCCGAGAGCCGCGGCAGCCCGTCGAGGTAGACACTAAAGTCCATCCCTCTACCCGGCCCCCCGCTGCCCCCGAACAGCTGAGCGAAGTGTCGCTGAAAAGCTTCACACATTTGCCCGGGATCGAGTAGCATGCGCCCGTCGTGGTCCACCAAAGACCGGATCGTGGCTTTGTTGCCACGACGCGCCTCCGCCACTCGGGCCCATTGAACGGCTTTCGTCCCCTCGTGTCTGAGAGCACGCACCCTAGCTCTGACAACGCAGCCTTCGTGCTTTGCATTGAAGAATTGGTCAAGGGCCAATTTCGCCGCAAGCACGTCGGTCGCAATGCCTTTGCTAAGCGCCTCGTCTAATTTTCTAACTAGTTCTCCCTCTGCTCTATTTTTCTCTATTGCTAAAGCCTTACTAAACCTAATCGATTCTATTCTAATCGCTCTTTTCAGAGCAAACCACCACTTGTTGTTGACGATGGCCCCCGTCAACGCCCGCTTAACTAGTTCGCTAATCCGGTCTCTGTAGGCCTTGCGCGCTGGTAAGGACGCGTTTAGCTTCCAGTAGCCGGGTCCTCGTCTATGAAGCCTATCTAAGTCAAGCACACAGATCACGAATTTGTGGTCCGTGTAGCTGACTATCTTGAATTGTGGACAGCCTATGCTAGACCTATCTATTTCCCTACAAAATACTCTATCTAGATATGATCTGGATGACCCTATGCGGTTTGTCCAAGTCCACATTGGCACATTCGGGAAATCCAATCGGTACCTGTCAGACAGTTCAAAACGCCTGAGCAGGTTGGTGAGGCTCTTGCACCCTCCACCCCTATCCGCTAATCCCACACAGTCCCAGCGTGCATCTAAGATCCCGTTCCAGTCGCCCACTAACACTAAAGAGCGCGACGTTCCAAGAAAGGTCTCCAGACGCCGGAAGAAATCAGGCCGCCCTGCTCCTGTCGGGGCATAGACGGCCACTAGCCTGAAAGCTTGCCCGTCTCCGCTGGTCACGTCCAGCACCACCAGCTTACCCTCTGGGTCCAGGAAGATGGCCCGTATGGCGAGATCCAAACCTCTCCGAAAAAGCACAGCAACTCCTCCACCCGATCCAGGACGGCTGGGAGATGCGTACACATCGTAGCCGCCGAAGATCGGTGCGAAGGCCCGTGCTTCGGAGATTCTGGTCTCGCTGATGGCCACTACATCTATGTTTAGTGACCTGAGGTCGTTGAGCAGGTGACCCTGCTTCCATGACGACCCCAAGCCACGCGCATTTATGCTGCCTATTCTGAGTGAGGTCATGTTTAAAATAGAGTGGAAAAGATGGGAAAGACCACTTACCGTATTTTTGGTAGAGGAGGGATGGTTTTTACATCCCTTTTCACTTGATCGTCTGGTGAAGGGACCGTTGAATCGTCCCTTCGGCTGGTCGTCGGCTCTTCTAAGAGAATGTCTGAATATACTCTTCGATTAATGGTTCCTCCTAGGTCCCTGAAATCACCAACTGCGTTGGGGAATTTCGTTTTAATGTTTGTGTATTGTTTCTGTGCTATTTTTAGCAGTCTTATGTTAGTTGGCGTTTTGATTGGTGCTGGTATTATGTAGTCCTGTTGTGAAATGTCTGTGTGTTCAATTATGTAAGTCATTAGTTTCTTGTTGTGTGTGTTTATTGCCGTGCATTTGTTTTTCTGGGGGTGGGGTGTGGTTCTGCTATTTTCTTGTCGTTGTTGCTGGGTGTGTGTGTTTTGTTGTTGTGTTTGCGATGTTGGTGCTTGTGGTGGTGGTGTTGAAGGTGTTGTTGGCGGTGGGGTTGTCGCCGGTGGTGATGGTGGTGCTGGTGTGGGTGGTGATGGTGTTGGTGGTGTTGCTGCTGTGGGTCTCTTTGCAGTAGACTTTACCCTTTTCTCATTTCTTTCCTCCCTTTTCAAAGGCGACGATGCGCTGCTTCTGCGTTTGTGCCTTCTTGAGACCTTTTGCCATCCCTCTCCCACCTCACACTCCATGTCTGATTCTGTAAGGTCGGGGAGGGGTACCAGCTCCACTCTTTCACTTGTTGTTGTTGGTGATGTTTGCACTGGAGTCTCTGTTGCAGCTGCATTTGGTATTGCTGTTGTTGTTGTTAATATTTCCACTGCTGCTGCTGTCTTTGATTTCCGTGGAGTGGGTATGGGTGCCACGGACCTATCGTTCCTGGTTGCCGCTTGTCCTGTTGCTGGTAGCCGTGGAACCGGATTCGGGAGGAGGGGGGTTTTCTCCTTTCTCAGGGTCTTCTCGTTGCAGAAGGCCCTGAGGTGAGTCTTCGATCCACAGCGAAAGCATTTCGGGCGTTTGCCCTCAACACTTATGGGCAGTTGAGTGCCGTTATCGAAGTCTATCACATCCGGGATAGCTTCGATGCACTCCTGGTTGGTTTGGATTAGCATCTCAATGGAGGAGCCGACCCAATCTTCTCTTACTTTTTTCTGTACTTGCAGTACAGTTGTTTTGTCCTCGATTCCGACGAGGACAGACGCGGCCAGCCAAGAAGGGGTCATTCCGGGGGGGACGTGGGTCAGTTTGACCCTCACAATTTTTTGCCCGCAGTAGGAGGGCACCAACACCATTTCCTCGCTCCTTAGGGTCACTACTGATTGGGCCTTTGCCTCCTGGGGTGTGGCAAAAAGTACGTCTACGGTGGCGTATTTTTTGCCTCGGGTGATGTGCGTTTTCCTCTGCCACACAGACCCCAAGGCTTTTTGTATTTGGGCCTCTGTGGCTCTTTCCACCCTACGGGATTTTGTACTTACTGTACGGTACGTGACCGTACAGTGCTCTTGGGTTTCGAAAAAATTTTTCGCTGCCTTGCAGATTGCTCGGTGTCCGTTCTTTGTCACCATCTTCTTCGCTTCCTCTAATTCCTCATTTGTTATGAGGATTGTTTCCAGGTTTTTCGCAATACCTGCAAATGAGATTGGTTTTTCTCTGCTGTTGTTGTTGTCGTCAGAGCTGCTGGTACTTTTGTTGTTGCTGCAGGTACTACGACTACTGCCTCCGCCGCTGTTGCTGTGGTTGTTGTTGGTGTTGCTGCTGCTAATGCTGTTGTTGTTTATGCTGCTGGTGATGCTGTTGCGGCTGCTACTGTTGTTTTCATTGTCACTGTTGCTGTTGTTATTACGGCTGCTACTGCTATTATTCCTGACGTCAGACGAATGAACTGGGTTTTCGTATTTCCCGCACACCTGTTTCGTCGCTGTCGTCGTCGTCGTGGAGAAACCTTGCACGCTTTGCACGAGACTTTTCTTTTCTTTCGTCGCTTGCGAAAGAGAAGGTAGGGAGAGAGACACATTTAAAGAAGGGAGGGAGAGAGACAATCTTCTCTCTCCTGTAGTGATGATTGAGGAAGAAGAAGACGGAATGAGTGGGAGTGACGTGTGAAATTTTTTTTTTTTGGTAGCCATGTTTTTTTGTTTAAAATGAAATTTTGGGTACAAAACCCCAATAACTGGCTATTTAACCCCGAAGGGCCAAATAACGGACAGAAAGACCCCTCTCACGAGGAGGAGGGTGTCTTTATCAACAATTTGGTTCAAGTTTTAAACAATTTACAATTGTTTTAACGGTTAAAAATTACTATACCTTACAGAGCCGAGCCTCCGTCAACCATGGCATTCAATAATAATAATAATAATAATAATGATTTCTTTATTAACCACAAGGGTTTACATAAAGTAGACATTAAGGACAGTGCAGGACAATGCAGGACGGTACAAATGGGCATTTCTGCGTGTAAAAAAAACAAAAATAGAGGATGTAACAAAAATAACAATGAAAATAACAATGAAAAATTCCCCAATAGGGGGGAGACTTCGGAGGGACATTTGTGGAGAAAGCCCAGTAAAAAGCCACAATGACCCTGACCACCAAGGCAAGTGCCCTCTCCCAGTTTTCCACCTTTAGTTTACAGATATATACTCAGAGTCGGCCCATTCACTCGGGCCATTCTTGCTTCTCTCACCCATCTTTCAACAAAATGCTGGGAAGAGAGCACTTCCTTCTCTACTCTGATTTTCCTTTTCAAATGAAATTTGAAAAAGTCAATCAGAGCATCACCGAAGAGGTAAGTGCTCGTCTTCAGCCCTTTCAAACGTGTCCACCATACTATCTCTTTCGCCATGGCCACCAGACAGATAAAAACTGCCTGCCCTTCCCGGCTAAAGGAGGAGGGCGGGGCAATCCTCACGATAGACTCAGATGATAGCTGGATCCGTCCTAAACGCGACAGCAGGTGTTCGACATAAACCCACAAGTCAGCAATTTTCGGACACTGGACGAGTGCGTGCAGGACGGTTTCGTCGCCCTGCGCGCATCTCGGACATGCCCGGCTGACGGCACCTCCATGCCTGTAGAGTTTATCCCGAACTGGCAAGGCTCCTCGGTAGCACTGCCAGGCCAGAGATTTCTGGAAGTTGTCCATAGGCCCTGGCCCGAAGGTTCTTCCGAAGAGATTGGCTAGTTGATTTTCGTCGACGCCTAGAGTTTCCCCAAGTACGTCGTCGCTCTTCCCCTCCACTAATCCTCTATAGAACGCCGAGGTGGAGTTTCCACCGATCACATTGCCCGATTGGTCGAGGGCTGTGAGCGCCTGAAGACATTCCAGTCTCCAGGCGCTCCCTCTCGGTCTTCGCTTGACCCAGGACTGCAGCTCCGTCAAGGAAACGAGCTGGGGAAAAACGCGTCTAGCAAACGGCGACCACACCTGATCACCGTCGAGGAAGAGGTGGAGATGTCGTAGCCTGAGCGCGTGCCTGCGCATCATCAGCCACGGCATGCCCAGCCCTCCACGTAGCGGGTGTTGACAACAGATGGACCGCCTGACCATCGGAGCACGTCCCTTCCACAAAAAGCGAAAGAGCAAACGCTCCAGCGCAGTCAGGCGAGGCTTAGGACAAGGTACGACGGTTAGGCGGTAGCAGATGACAGACGCGATGTACGCGTTAGCCACCTCCGCTCGACCTTTCAGGGATAGCTTCCTCTCCGCCCATTTCTGGGTGAGAGAAGCCACCCTGCTCGTCACCTCGTCCCAGTTTTTGTCCGTCTGGAGGTCCGGACCGAACCAGACCCCTAGCAATTTAACCGGTCCGTCCGTCCAGCGCCCGACGACGCTGTTGGACGGCATGGACCTGCCTCTCCAGGTGCCGAGCTGCAGGCCCACTGACTTTTCCTGGTTGATCATTGCTCCTGTCACCGCTTCGTATTCTCTTAGTGTAGTGCCGATCGCCTCGATGTGTTTGGCGTTCGACACCACTACGGTGACATCGTCCGCATATGCTGACACGGATCTTCCGCATCCTAGTTCGCGCGGGACTCCCCTCAACGTCTCCAGTTTGTGCAGTAATGGCTCGAGAGTCAATACGTACAAGAGGGACGAGAGGGGACATCCTTGGCGGACCGAGCGCATGATGTTGAACGGTTCCGACAGGTGACCGTTCACTCTCACCACAGAGCAGATGTCGCTGTGCATGGCAGCGATCCAGCCTCTGAAGACGGGCCCAAAGCCAGCCGCCCTCAGGACTGCCGCTAGGTAACGATGGTCGACCCTATCGAAAGCTTTCGACTGATCTAAATTGATCAAGGACCCACCCGTGCCAGGTTCCCTAGCTACCCTCTCTACGATGTATCGCATGAGGTGGAGGTTGTCGTGGATGGATCTGTCGGGAATGGCGCATGTCTGCGCCTCTCCCACCAGACCACCAACGACAAGCGCCAACCTCTTTGCTAGCACCTTGGCCAAAATCTTAAACTCTGTGTTTAGCAGAGTTATGGGCCGGAAATTGTCTATGTTATCCCCCTTGTTCGGATCCTTTCTCAGCAGTGCCACCGCTCCTCGGCTCACAGAACTGGGAATTCTCCCGTTCTGTTGCCAGTTGCAGTAGACGTCCGCCAAGAGGCCTCCGAACAAGTCTGGCATCTGTACGTAAAGTTCATAGGGCAGACCATCCAAACCAGGCGATTTACCCCTTGTGCAGCCAGTCATTGCCTCCCTTACTTCAGCGGCTGTTATCGGCTTTTCGCAACACTTCGCCTCAGTGGCCGAGAGCCGCGGCAGTCCGTCGAGGTAGACACTAAAGTCCATCCCTCTACCCGGCCCCCCGCTGCCCCCGAACAGCTGAGCGAAGTGTCGCTGAAAAGCTTCACACATTTGCCCGGGATCGAGTAGCATGCGCCCGTCGTGGTCCACCAAAGACCGGATCGTGGCTTTGTTGCCACGACGCGCCTCCGCCACTCGGGCCCATTGAACGGCTTTCGTCCCCTCGTGTCTGAGAGCACGCACCCTAGCTCTGACAACGCAGCCTTCGTGCTTTGCATTGAAGAATTGGTCAAGGGCCAATTTCGCCGCAAGCACGTCGGTCGCAATGCCTTTGCTAAGCGCCTCGTCTAATTTTCTAACTAGTTCTCCCTCTGCTCTATTTTTCTCTATTGCTAAAGCCTTACTAAACCTAATCGATTCTATTCTAATCGCTCTTTTCAGAGCAAACCACCACTTGTTGTTGACGATGGCCCCCGTCAACGCCCGCTTAACTAGTTCGCTAATCCGGTCTCTGTAGGCCTTGCGCGCTGGTAAGGACGCGTTTAGCTTCCAGTAGCCGGGTCCTCGTCTATGAAGCCTATCTAAGTCAAGCACACAGATCACGAATTTGTGGTCCGTGTAGCTGACTATCTTGAATTGTGGACAGCCTATGCTAGACCTATCTATTTCCCTACAAAATACTCTATCTAGATATGATCTGGATGACCCTATGCGGTTTGTCCAAGTCCACATTGGCACATTCGGGAAATCCAATCGGTACCTGTCAGACAGTTCAAAACGCCTGAGCAGGTTGGTGAGGCTCTTGCACCCTCCACCCCTATCCGCTAATCCCACACAGTCCCAGCGTGCATCTAAGATCCCGTTCCAGTCGCCCACTAACACTAAAGAGCGCGACGTTCCAAGAAAGGTCTCCAGACGCCGGAAGAAATCAGGCCGCCCTGCTCCTGTCGGGGCATAGACGGCCACTAGCCTGAAAGCTTGCCCGTCTCCGCTGGTCACGTCCAGCACCACCAGCTTACCCTCTGGGTCCAGGAAGATGGCCCGTATGGCGAGATCCAAACCTCTCCGAAAAAGCACAGCAACTCCTCCACCCGATCCAGGACGGCTGGGAGATGCGTACACATCGTAGCCGCCGAAGATCGGTGCGAAGGCCCGTGCTTCGGAGATTCTGGTCTCGCTGATGGCCACTACATCTATGTTTAGTGACCTGAGGTCGTTGAGCAGGTGACCCTGCTTCCATGACGACCCCAAGCCACGCGCATTTATGCTGCCTATTCTGAGTGAGGTCATGTTTAAAATAGAGTGGAAAAGATGGGAAAGACCACTTACCGTATTTTTGGTAGAGGAGGGATGGTTTTTACATCCCTTTTCACTTGATCGTCTGGTGAAGGGACCGTTGAATCGTCCCTTCGGCTGGTCGTCGGCTCTTCTAAGAGAATGTCTGAATATACTCTTCGATTAATGGTTCCTCCTAGGTCCCTGAAATCACCAACTGCGTTGGGGAATTTCGTTTTAATGTTTGTGTATTGTTTCTGTGCTATTTTTAGCAGTCTTATGTTAGTTGGCGTTTTGATTGGTGCTGGTATTATGTAGTCCTGTTGTGAAATGTCTGTGTGTTCAATTATGTAAGTCATTAGTTTCTTGTTGTGTGTGTTTATTGCCGTGCATTTGTTTTTCTGGGGGTGGGGTGTGGTTCTGCTATTTTCTTGTCGTTGTTGCTGGGTGTGTGTGTTTTGTTGTTGTGTTTGCGATGTTGGTGCTTGTGGTGGTGGTGTTGAAGGTGTTGTTGGCGGTGGGGTTGTCGCCGGTGGTGATGGTGGTGCTGGTGTGGGTGGTGATGGTGTTGGTGGTGTTGCTGCTGTGGGTCTCTTTGCAGTAGACTTTACCCTTTTCTCATTTCTTTCCTCCCTTTTCAAAGGCGACGATGCGCTGCTTCTGCGTTTGTGCCTTCTTGAGACCTTTTGCCATCCCTCTCCCACCTCACACTCCATGTCTGATTCTGTAAGGTCGGGGAGGGGTACCAGCTCCACTCTTTCACTTGTTGTTGTTGGTGATGTTTGCACTGGAGTCTCTGTTGCAGCTGCATTTGGTATTGCTGTTGTTGTTGTTAATATTTCCACTGCTGCTGCTGTCTTTGATTTCCGTGGAGTGGGTATGGGTGCCACGGACCTATCGTTCCTGGTTGCCGCTTGTCCTGTTGCTGGTAGCCGTGGAACCGGATTCGGGAGGAGGGGGGTTTTCTCCTTTCTCAGGGTCTTCTCGTTGCAGAAGGCCCTGAGGTGAGTCTTCGATCCACAGCGAAAGCATTTCGGGCGTTTGCCCTCAACACTTATGGGCAGTTGAGTGCCGTTATCGAAGTCTATCACATCCGGGATAGCTTCGATGCACTCCTGGTTGGTTTGGATTAGCATCTCAATGGAGGAGCCGACCCAATCTTCTCTTACTTTTTTCTGTACTTGCAGTACAGTTGTTTTGTCCTCGATTCCGACGAGGACAGACGCGGCCAGCCAAGAAGGGGTCATTCCGGGGGGGACGTGGGTCAGTTTGACCCTCACAATTTTTTGCCCGCAGTAGGAGGGCACCAACACCATTTCCTCGCTCCTTAGGGTCACTACTGATTGGGCCTTTGCCTCCTGGGGTGTGGCAAAAAGTACGTCTACGGTGGCGTATTTTTTGCCTCGGGTGATGTGCGTTTTCCTCTGCCACACAGACCCCAAGGCTTTTTGTATTTGGGCCTCTGTGGCTCTTTCCACCCTACGGGATTTTGTACTTACTGTACGGTACGTGACCGTACAGTGCTCTTGGGTTTCGAAAAAATTTTTCGCTGCCTTGCAGATTGCTCGGTGTCCGTTCTTTGTCACCATCTTCTTCGCTTCCTCTAATTCCTCATTTGTTATGAGGATTGTTTCCAGGTTTTTCGCAATACCTGCAAATGAGATTGGTTTTTCTCTGCTGTTGTTGTTGTCGTCAGAGCTGCTGGTACTTTTGTTGTTGCTGCAGGTACTACGACTACTGCCTCCGCCGCTGTTGCTGTGGTTGTTGTTGGTGTTGCTGCTGCTAATGCTGTTGTTGTTTATGCTGCTGGTGATGCTGTTGCGGCTGCTACTGTTGTTTTCATTGTCACTGTTGCTGTTGTTATTACGGCTGCTACTGCTATTATTCCTGACGTCAGACGAATGAACTGGGTTTTCGTATTTCCCGCGCACCTGTTTCGTCGCTGTCGTCGTCGTCGTGGAGAAACCTTGCACGCTTTGCACGAGACTTTTCTTTTCTTTCGTCGCTTGCGAAAGAGAAGGGAGGGAGAGAGACACATTTAAAGAAGGGAGGGAGAGAGACAATCTTCTCTCTGCTGTAGTGATGATTGAGGAAGAAGAAGACGGAATGAGTGGGAGTGACGTATGAAATTTCTTTTTGGTAGCCATGTTTTTTTGTTTAAAATGAAATTTTGGGTACAAAACCCCAATAACTGGTTATTTAACCCCGAAGGGCCAAATAACGGACAGAAAGACCCCTCTCACGAGGAGGAGGGTGTCTTTATCAACAATTTGGTTCAAGTTTTAAACAATTTACAATTGTTTTAACGGTTAAAAATTACTATACCTTACAGAGCCGAGCCTCCGTCAACCATGGCATTCAATAATAATAATAATAATAACAATAATAATAATGATTTCTTTATTAACCACAAGGGTTTACATAAAGTAGACATTAAGGACAGTGCAGGACAATGCAGGACGGTACAAATGGGCATTTCTGCGTGTAAAAAACAAAAACAGAGGATGTAACAAAAATAACAATGAAAATAACAATGAAAAATTCCCCAATAGGGGGGAGACTTCGGAGGGACATTTGTGGAGAAAGCCCAGTAAAAAGCCACAATGACCCTGACCACCAAGGCAAGTGCCCTCTCCCAGTTTTCCACCTTTAGTTTACAGATATATACTCAGAGTCGGCCCATTCACTCGGGCCATTCTTGCTTCTCTCACCCATCTTTCAACAAAATGCTGGGAAGAGAGCACTTCCTTTTCTACTCTGATTTTCCTTTTCAAATGAAATTTGAAAAAGTCAATCAGAGCATCACCGAAGAGGTAAGTGCTCGTCTTCAGCCCTTTCAAACGTGTCCACCATACTATCTCTTTCGCCATGGCCACCAGACAGATAAAAACTGCCTGCCCTTCCCGGCTAAAGGAGGAGGGCGGGGCAATCCTCACGATAGACTCAGATGATAGCTGGATCCGTCCTAAACGCGACAGCAGGTGTTCGACATAAACCCACAAGTCAGCAATTTTCGGACACTGGACGAGTGCGTGCAGGACGGTTTCGTCGCCCTGCGCGCATCTCGGACATGCCCGGCTGACGGCACCTCCATGCCTGTAGAGTTTATCCCGAACTGGCAAGGCTCCTCGGTAGCACTGCCAGGCCAGAGATTTCTGGAAGTTGTCCATAGGCCCCGGCCCGAAAGTTCTTCCGAAGAGATTGGCTAGTTGATTTTCGTCGACGCCTAGAGTTTCCCCAAGTACGTCGTCGCTCTTCCCCTCCACTAATCCTCTATAGAACGCCGAGGTGGAGTTTCCACCGATCACATTGCCCGATTGGTCGAGGGCTGTGAGCGCCTGAAGACATTCCAGTCTCCAGGCGCTCCCTCTCGGTCTTCGCTTGACCCAGGACTGCAGCTCCGTCAAGGAAACGAGCTGGGGAAAAACGCGTCTAGCAAACGGCGACCACACCTGATCACCGTCGAGGAAGAGGTGGAGATGTCGTAGCCTGAGCGCGTGCCTGCGCATCATCAGCCACGGCATGCCCAGCCCTCCACGTAGCGGGTGTTGACAACAGATGGACCGCCTGACCATCGGAGCACGTCCCTTCCACAAAAAGCGAAAGAGCAAACGCTCCAGCGCAGTCAGGCGAGGCTTAGGACAAGGTACGACGGTTAGGCGGTAGCAGATGACAGACGCGATGTACGCGTTAGCCACCTCCGCTCGACCTTTCAGGGATAGCTTCCTCTCCGCCCATTTCTGGGTGAGAGAAGCCACCCTGCTCGTCACCTCGTCCCAGTTTTTGTCCGTCTGGAGGTCCGGACCGAACCAGACCCCTAGCAATTTAACCGGTCCGTCCGTCCAGCGCCCGACGACGCTGTTGGACGGCATGGACCTGCCTCTCCAGGTGCCGAGCTGCAGGCCCACTGACTTTTCCTGGTTGATCATTGCTCCTGTCACCGCTTCGTATTCTCTTAGTGTAGTGCCGATCGCCTCGATGTGTTTGGCGTTCGACACCACTACGGTGACATCGTCCGCATATGCTGACACGGATCTTCCGCATCCTAGTTCGCGCGGGACTCCCCTCAACGTCTCCAGTTTGTGCAGTAATGGCTCGAGAGTCAATACGTACAAGAGGGACGAGAGGGGACATCCTTGGCGGACCGAGCGCATGATGTTGAACGGTTCCGACAGGTGACCGTTCACTCTCACCACAGAGCAGATGTCGCTGTGCATGGCAGCGATCCAGCCTCTGAAGACGGGCCCAAAGCCAGCCGCCCTCAGGACTGCCGCTAGGTAACGATGGTCGACCCTATCGAAAGCTTTCGACTGATCTAAATTGATCAAGGACCCACCCGTGCCAGGTTCCCTAGCTACCCTCTCTACGATGTATCGCATGAGGTGGAGGTTGTCGTGGATGGATCTGTCGGGAATGGCGCATGTCTGCGCCTCTCCCACCAGACCACCAACGACAAGCGCCAACCTCTTTGCTAGCACCTTGGCCAAAATCTTAAACTCTGTGTTTAGCAGAGTTATGGGCCGGAAATTGTCTATGTTATCCCCCTTGTTCGGATCCTTTCTCAGCAGTGCCACCGCTCCTCGGCTCACAGAACTGGGAATTCTCCCGTTCTGTTGCCAGTTGCAGTAGACGTCCGCCAAGAGGCCTCCGAACAAGTCTGGCATCTGTACGTAAAGTTCATAGGGCAGACCATCCAAACCAGGCGATTTACCCCTTGTGCAGCCAGTCATTGCCTCCCGTACTTCAGCGGCTGTTATCGGCTTTTCGCAACACCTCGCCTCAGTGGCCGAGAGCCGCGGCAGCCCGTCGAGGTAGACACTAAAGTCCATCCCTCTACCCGGCCCCCCGCTGCCCCCGAACAGCTGAGCGAAGTGTCGCTGAAAAGCTTCACACATTTGCCCGGGATCGAGTAGCATGCGCCCGTCGTGGTCCACCAAAGACCGGATCGTGGCTTTGTTGCCACGACGCGCCTCCGCCACTCGGGCCCATTGAACGGCTTTCGTCCCCTCGTGTCTGAGAGCACGCACCCTAGCTCTGACAACGCAGCCTTCGTGCTTTGCATTGAAGAATTGGTCAAGGGCCAATTTCGCCGCAAGCACGTCGGTCGCAATGCCTTTGCTAAGCGCCTCGTCTAATTTTCTAACTAGTTCTCCCTCTGCTCTATTTTTCTCTATTGCTAAAGCCTTACTAAACCTAATCGATTCTATTCTAATCGCTCTTTTCAGAGCAAACCACCACTTGTTGTTGACGATGGCCCCCGTCAACGCCCGCTTAACTAGTTCGCTAATCCGGTCTCTGTAGGCCTTGCGCGCTGGTAAGGACGCGTTTAGCTTCCAGTAGCCGGGTCCTCGTCTATGAAGCCTATCTAAGTCAAGCACACAGATCACGAATTTGTGGTCCGTGTAGCTGACTATCTTGAATTGTGGACAGCCTATGCTAGACCTATCTATTTCCCTACAAAATACTCTATCTAGATATGATCTGGATGACCCTATGCGGTTTGTCCAAGTCCACATTGGCACATTCGGGAAATCCAATCGGTACCTGTCAGACAGTTCAAAACGCCTGAGCAGGTTGGTGAGGCTCTTGCACCCTCCACCCCTATCCGCTAATCCCACACAGTCCCAGCGTGCATCTAAGATCCCGTTCCAGTCGCCCACTAACACTAAAGAGCGCGACGTTCCAAGAAAGGTCTCCAGACGCCGGAAGAAATCAGGCCGCCCTGCTCCTGTCGGGGCATAGACGGCCACTAGCCTGAAAGCTTGCCCGTCTCCGCTGGTCACGTCCAGCACCACCAGCTTACCCTCTGGGTCCAGGAAGATGGCCCGTATGGCGAGATCCAAACCTCTCCGAAAAAGCACAGCAACTCCTCCACCCGATCCAGGACGGCTGGGAGATGCGTACACATCGTAGCCGCCGAAGATCGGTGCGAAGGCCCGTGCTTCGGAGATTCTGGTCTCGCTGATGGCCACTACATCTATGTTTAGTGACCTGAGGTCGTTGAGCAGGTGACCCTGCTTCCATGACGACCCCAAGCCACGCGCATTTATGCTGCCTATTCTGAGTGAGGTCATGTTTAAAATAGAGTGGAAAAGATGGGAAAGACCACTTACCGTATTTTTGGTAGAGGAGGGATGGTTTTTACATCCCTTTTCACTTGATCGTCTGGTGAAGGGACCGTTGAATCGTCCCTTCGGCTGGTCGTCGGCTCTTCTAAGAGAATGTCTGAATATACTCTTCGATTAATGGTTCCTCCTAGGTCCCTGAAATCACCAACTGCGTTGGGGAATTTCGTTTTAATGTTTGTGTATTGTTTCTGTGCTATTTTTAGCAGTCTTATGTTAGTTGGCGTTTTGATTGGTGCTGGTATTATGTAGTCCTGTTGTGAAATGTCTGTGTGTTCAATTATGTAAGTCATTAGTTTCTTGTTGTGTGTGTTTATTGCCGTGCATTTGTTTTTCTGGGGGTGGGGTGTGGTTCTGCTATTTTCTTGTCGTTGTTGCTGGGTGTGTGTGTTTTGTTGTTGTGTTTGCGATGTTGGTGCTTGTGGTGGTGGTGTTGAAGGTGTTGTTGGCGGTGGGGTTGTCGCCGGTGGTGATGGTGGTGCTGGTGTGGGTGGTGATGGTGTTGGTGGTGTTGCTGCTGTGGGTCTCTTTGCAGTAGACTTTACCCTTTTCTCATTTCTTTCCTCACTTTTCAAAGGCGACGATGCGCTGCTTCTGCGTTTGTGCCTTCTTACGACCTTTTGCCATCTCTCTCCCACCTCACACTCCATGTCTGATTCTGTGAGGTCGGGGAGGGGTACCAACTCCACTCTTTCACTTGTTGTTGTTGGTGATGTTTGCACTGGAGTCTCTGTTGCAGCTGCATTTGGTATTGCTGTTGTTGTTGTTAGTATTTCCACTGCTGCTGCTGTTTTTGATTTCCGTGGAGTGGGTATGGGTGCCACGGGCCTATCGTTCCTGGTTGCCGCTTGTCCTGTTGCTGGTAGCCGTGGAGCCGGATTCGGAAGGAGGGGGGTTTTCTCCTTTCTCAGGGTCTTCTCGTTGCAGAAGGCCCTGAGGTGAGTCTTCGATCCACAGCGAAAGCATTTCGGGCGTTTGCCCTCAACACTTATGGGCAGTTGAGTGCCGTTATCGAAGTCTATCACATCCGGGATAGCTTCGATGCACTCCTGGTTGGTTTGGATTAGCATCTCAATGGAGGAGCCGACCCAATCTTCTCTTACTTTTTTCTGTACTTGCAGTACAGTTGTTTTGTCCTCGATTCCGACGAGGACAGACGCGGCCAGCCAAGAAGGGGTCATTCCGGGGGGGACGTGGGTCAGTTTGACCCTCACAATTTTTTGCCCACAGTAGGAGGGCACCAACACCATTTCCTCGCTCCTTAGGGTCACTACTGATTGGGCCTTTGCCTCCTGGGGTGTGGCAAAAAGTACGTCTACGGTGGCATATTTTTTGCCTCGGGTGATGTGCGTTTTCCGCTGCCACACAGACCCCAAGGCTTTTTGTATTTGGGCCTCTGTGGCTCTTTCCACCCTACGGGATTTTGTACTTACTGTACGGTACGTGACCGTACAGTGCTCTTGGGTTTCGAAAAAATTTTTCGCTGCCTTGCAGATTGCTCGGTGTCCGTTCTTTGTCACCATCTTCTTCGCTTCCTCTAATTCCTCATTTGTTATGAGGATTGTTTCCAAATTTTTCGCAATACCTGCAAATGAGATTGGTTTTTCTCTGCTGTTGTTGTTGTCGTCAGAGCTGCTGGTACTTTTGTTGTTGCTGCAGGTACTACGACTACTGCCTCCGCCGCTGTTGCTGTGGTTGTTGTTGGTGTTGCTGCTGCTAATGCTGTTGTTGTTTATGCTGCTGGTGATGCTGTTGCGGCTGCTACTGTTGTTTTCATTGTCACTGTTGCTGTTGTTATTACGGCTGCTACTGCTATTATTCCTGACGTCAGACGTATGAACTGGGTTTTCGTATTTCCCGCACACCTGTTTCGTCGCTGTCGTCGTCGTCGTGGAGAAACCTTGCACGCTTTGCACGAGACTTTTCTTTTCTTTCGTCACTTGCGAAAGAGAAGGGAGGGAGAGAGACACATTTAAAGAAGGGAGGGAGAGAGACAATCTTCTCTCTGCTGTAGTGATGATTGAGGAAGAAGAAGACGGAATGAGTGGGAGTGACGTATGAAATTTCTTTTTGGTAGCCATGTTTTTTTGTTTAAAATGAAATTTTGGGTACAAAACCCCAATAACTGGTTATTTAACCCCGAAGGGCCAAATAACGGACAGAAAGACCCCTCTCACGAGGAGGAGGGTGTCTTTATCAACAATTTGGTTCAAGTTTTAAACAATTTACAATTGTTTTAACGGTTAAAAATTACTATACCTTACAGAGCCGAGCCTCCGTCAACCATGGCATTCAATAATAATAATAATAATAACAATAATAATAATAATAATGATTTCTTTATTAACCACAAGGGTTTACATAAAGTAGACATTAAGGACAGTGCAGGACAATGCAGGACGGTACAAATGGGCATTTCTGCGTGTAAAAAAACAAAAACAGAGGATGTAACAAAAATAACAATGAAAATAACAATGAAAAATTCCCCAATAGGGGGGAGACTTCGGAGGGACATTTGTGGAGAAAGCCCAGTAAAAAGCCACAATGACCCTGACCACCAAGGCAAGTGCCCTCTCCCAGTTTTCCACCTTTAGTTTACAGATATATACTCAGAGTCGGCCCATTCACTCGGGCCATTCTTGCTTCTCTCACCCATCTTTCAACAAAATGCTGGGAAGAGAGCACTTCCCTCTCTACTCTGATTTTCCTTTTCAAATGAAATTTGAAAAAGTCAATCAGAGCATCACCGAAGAGGTAAGTGCTCGTCTTCAGCCCTTTCAAACGTGTCCACCATACTATCTCTTTCGCCATGGCCACCAGACAGATAAAAACTGCCTGCCCTTCCCGGCTAAAGGAGGAGGGCGGGGCAATCCTCACGATGGACTCAGATGATAGCTGGATCCGTCCTAAACGCGACAGCAGGTGTTCGACATAAACCCACAAGTCAGCAATTTTCGGACACTGGACGAGTGCGTGCAGGACGGTTTCGTCGCCCTGCGCGCATCTCGGACATGCCCGGCTGACGGCACCTCCATGCCTGTAGAGTTTATCCCGAACTGGCAAGGCTCCTCGGTAGCACTGCCAGGCCAGAGATTTCTGGAAGTTGTCCATAGGCCCTGGCCCGAAAGTTCTTCCGAAGAGATTGGCTAGTTGATTTTCGTCGACGCCTAGAGTTTCCCCAAGTACGTCGTCGCTCTTCCCCTCCACTAATCCTCTATAGAACGCCGAGGTGGAGTTTCCACCGATCACATTGCCCGATTGGTCGAGGGCTGTGAGCGCCTGAAGACATTCCAGTCTCCAGGCGCTCCCTCTCGGTCTTCGCTTGACCCAGGACTGCAGCTCCGTCAAGGAAACGAGCTGGGGAAAAACGCGTCTAGCAAACGGCGACCACACCTGATCACCGTCGAGGAAGAGGTGGAGATGTCGTAGCCTGAGCGCGTGCCTGCGCATCATCAGCCACGGCATGCCCAGCCCTCCACGTAGCGGGTGTTGACAACAGATGGACCGCCTGACCATCGGAGCACGTCCCTTCCACAAAAAGCGAAAGAGCAAACGCTCCAGCGCAGTCAGGCGAGGCTTAGGACAAGGTACGACGGTTAGGCGGTAGCAGATGACAGACGCGATGTACGCGTTAGCCACCTCCGCTCGACCTTTCAGGGATAGCTTCCTCTCCGCCCATTTCTGGGTGAGAGAAGCCACCCTGCTCGTCACCTCGTCCCAGTTTTTGTCCGTCTGGAGGTCCGGACCGAACCAGACCCCTAGCAATTTAACCGGTCCGTCCGTCCAGCGCCCGACGACGCTGTTGGACGGCATGGACCTGCCTCTCCAGGTGCCGAGCTGCAGGCCCACTGACTTTTCCTGGTTGATCATTGCTCCTGTCACCGCTTCGTATTCTCTTAGTGTAGTGCCGATCGCCTCGATGTGTTTGGCGTTCGACACCACTACGGTGACATCGTCCGCATATGCTGACACGGATCTTCCGCATCCTAGTTCGCGCGGGACTCCCCTCAACGTCTCCAGTTTGTGCAGTAATGGCTCGAGAGTCAATACGTACAAGAGGGACGAGAGGGGACATCCTTGGCGGACCGAGCGCATGATGTTGAACGGTTCCGACAGGTGACCGTTCACTCTCACCACAGAGCAGATGTCGCTGTGCATGGCAGCGATCCAGCCTCTGAAGACGGGCCCAAAGCCAGCCGCCCTCAGGACTGCCGCTAGGTAACGATGGTCGACCCTATCGAAAGCTTTCGACTGATCTAAATTGATCAAGGACCCACCCGTGCCAGGTTCCCTAGCTACCCTCTCTACGATGTATCGCATGAGGTGGAGGTTGTCGTGGATGGATCTGTCGGGAATGGCGCATGTCTGCGCCTCTCCCACCAGACCACCAACGACAAGCGCCAACCTCTTTGCTAGCACCTTGGCCAAAATCTTAAACTCTGTGTTTAGCAGAGTTATGGGCCGGAAATTGTCTATGTTATCCCCCTTGTTCGGATCCTTTCTCAGCAGTGCCACCGCTCCTCGGCTCACAGAACTGGGAATTCTCCCGTTCTGTTGCCAGTTGCAGTAGACGTCCGCCAAGAGGCCTCCGAACAAGTCTGGCATCTGTACGTAAAGTTCATAGGGCAGACCATCCAAACCAGGCGATTTACCCCTTGTGCAGCCAGTCATTGCCTCCCTTACTTCAGCGGCTGTTATCGGCTTTTCGCAACACTTCGCCTCAGTGGCCGAGAGCCGCGGCAGTCCGTCGAGGTAGACACTAAAGTCCATCCCTCTACCCGGCCCCCCGCTGCCCCCGAACAGCTGAGCGAAGTGTCGCTGAAAAGCTTCACACATTTGCCCGGGATCGAGTAGCATGCGCCCGTCGTGGTCCACCAAAGACCGGATCGTGGCTTTGTTGCCACGACGCGCCTCCGCCACTCGGGCCCATTGAACGGCTTTCGTCCCCTCGTGTCTGAGAGCACGCACCCTAGCTCTGACAACGCAGCCTTCGTGCTTTGCATTGAAGAATTGGTCAAGGGCCAATTTCGCCGCAAGCACGTCGGTCGCAATGCCTTTGCTAAGCGCCTCGTCTAATTTTCTAACTAGTTCTCCCTCTGCTCTATTTTTCTCTATTGCTAAAGCCTTACTAAACCTAATCGATTCTATTCTAATCGCTCTTTTCAGAGCAAACCACCACTTGTTGTTGACGATGGCCCCCGTCAACGCCCGCTTAACTAGTTCGCTAATCCGGTCTCTGTAGGCCTTGCGCGCTGGTAAGGACGCGTTTAGCTTCCAGTAGCCGGGTCCTCGTCTATGAAGCCTATCTAAGTCAAGCACACAGATCACGAATTTGTGGTCCGTGTAGCTGACTATCTTGAATTGTGGACAGCCTATGCTAGACCTATCTATTTCCCTACAAAATACTCTATCTAGATATGATCTGGATGACCCTATGCGGTTTGTCCAAGTCCACATTGGCACATTCGGGAAATCCAATCGGTACCTGTCAGACAGTTCAAAACGCCTGAGCAGGTTGGTGAGGCTCTTGCACCCTCCACCCCTATCCGCTAATCCCACACAGTCCCAGCGTGCATCTAAGATCCCGTTCCAGTCGCCCACTAACACTAAAGAGCGCGACGTTCCAAGAAAGGTCTCCAGACGCCGGAAGAAATCAGGCCGCCCTGCTCCTGTCGGGGCATAGACGGCCACTAGCCTGAAAGCTTGCCCGTCTCCGCTGGTCACGTCCAGCACCACCAGCTTACCCTCTGGGTCCAGGAAGATGGCCCGTATGGCGAGATCCAAACCTCTCCGAAAAAGCACAGCAACTCCTCCACCCGATCCAGGACGGCTGGGAGATGCGTACACATCGTAGCCGCCGAAGATCGGTGCGAAGGCCCGTGCTTCGGAGATTCTGGTCTCGCTGATGGCCACTACATCTATGTTTAGTGACCTGAGGTCGTTGAGCAGGTGACCCTGCTTCCATGACGACCCCAAGCCACGCGCATTTATGCTGCCTATTCTGAGTGAGGTCATGTTTAAAATAGAGTGGAAAAGATGGGAAAGACCACTTACCGTATTTTTGGTAGAGGAGGGATGGTTTTTACATCCCTTTTCACTTGATCGTCTGGTGAAGGGACCGTTGAATCGTCCCTTCGGCTGGTCGTCGGCTCTTCTAAGAGAATGTCTGAATATACTCTTCGATTAATGGTTCCTCCTAGGTCCCTGAAATCACCAACTGCGTTGGGGAATTTCGTTTTAATGTTTGTGTATTGTTTCTGTGCTATTTTTAGCAGTCTTATGTTAGTTGGCGTTTTGATTGGTGCTGGTATTATGTAGTCCTGTTGTGAAATGTCTGTGTGTTCAATTATGTAAGTCATTAGTTTCTTGTTGTGTGTGTTTATTGCCGTGCATTTGTTTTTCTGGGGGTGGGGTGTGGTTCTGCTATTTTCTTGTCGTTGTTGCTGGGTGTGTGTGTTTTGTTGTTGTGTTTGCGATGTTGGTGCTTGTGGTGTTGAAGGTGTTGTTGGCGGTGGGGTTGTCGCCGGTGGTGATGGTGGTGCTGGTGTGGGTGGTGATGGTGTTGGTGGTGTTGCTGCTGTGGGTCTCTTTGCAGTAGACTTTACCCTTTTCTCATTTCTTTCCTCCCTTTTCAAAGGCGACGATGCGCTGCTTCTGCGTTTGTGCCTTCTTGAGACCTTTTGCCATCCCTCTCCCACCTCACACTCCATGTCTGATTCTGTAAGGTCGGGGAGGGGTACCAGCTCCACTCTTTCACTTGTTGTTGTTGGTGATGTTTGCACTGGAGTCTCTGTTGCAGCTGCATTTGGTATTGCTGTTGTTGTTGTTAATATTTCCACTGCTGCTGCTGTCTTTGATTTCCGTGGAGTGGGTATGGGTGCCACGGACCTATCGTTCCTGGTTGCCGCTTGTCCTGTTGCTGGTAGCCGTGGAACCGGATTCGGGAGGAGGGGGGTTTTCTCCTTTCTCATGGTCTTCTCGTTGCAGAAGGCCCTGAGGTGAGTCTTCGATCCACAGCGAAAGCATTTCGGGCGTTTGCCCTCAACACTTATGGGCAGTTGAGTGCCGTTATCGAAGTCTATCACATCCGGGATAGCTTCGATGCACTCCTGGTTGGTTTGTATTAGCATCTCAATGGAGGAGCCGACCCAATCTTCTCTTACTTTTTTCTGTACTTGCAGTACAGTTGTTTTGTCCTCGATTCCGACGAGGACAGACGCGGCCAGCCAAGAAGGGGTCATTCCGGGGGGGACGTGGGTCAGTTTGACCCTCACAATTTTTTGCCCGCAGTAGGAGGGCACCAACACCATTTCCTCGCTCCTTAGGGTCACTACTGATTGGGCCTTTGCCTCCTGGGGTGTGGCAAAAAGTACGTCTACGGTGGCGTATTTTTTGCCTCGGGTGATGTGCGTTTTCCTCTGCCACACAGACCCCAAGGCTTTTTGTATTTGGGCCTCTGTGGCTCTTTCCACCCTACGGGATTTTGTACTTACTGTACGGTACGTGACCGTACAGTGCTCTTGGGTTTCGAAAAAATTTTTCGCTGCCTTGCAGATTGCTCGGTGTCCGTTCTTTGTCACCATCTTCTTCGCTTCCTCTAATTCCTCATTTGTTATGAGGATTGTTTCCAGGTTTTTCGCAATACCTGCAAATGAGATTGGTTTTTCTCTGCTGTTGTTGTTGTCGTCAGAGCTGCTGGTACTTTTGTTGTTGCTGCAGGTACTACGACTACTGCCTCCGCCGCTGTTGCTGTGGTTGTTGTTGGTGTTGCTGCTGCTAATGCTGTTGTTGTTTATGCTGCTGGTGATGCTGTTGCGGCTGCTACTGTTGTTTTCATTGTCACTGTTGCTGTTGTTATTACGGCTGCTACTGCTATTATTCCTGACGTCAGACGAATGAACTGGGTTTTCGTATTTCCCGCACACCTGTTTCGTCGCTGTCGTCGTCGTCGTGGAGAAACCTTGCACGCTTTGCACGAGACTTTTCTTTTCTTTCGTCGCTTGCGAAAGAGAAGGTAGGGAGAGAGACACATTTAAAGAAGGGAGGGAGAGAGACAATCTTCTCTCTCCTGTAGTGATGATTGAGGAAGAAGAAGACGGAATGAGTGGGAGTGACGTATGAAATTTTTTTTTTTTGGTAGCCATGTTTTTTTGTTTAAAATGAAATTTTGGGTACAAAACCCCAATAACTGGCTATTTAACCCCGAAGGGCCAAATAACGGACAGAAAGACCCCTCTCACGAGGAGGAGGGTGTCTTTATCAACAATTTGGTTCAAGTTTTAAACAATTTACAATTGTTTTAACGGTTAAAAATTACTATACCTTACAGAGCCGAGCCTCCGTCAACCATGGCATTCAATAATAATAATAATAATAACAATAATAATAATAATAATGATTTCTTTATTAACCACAAGGGTTTACATAAAGTAGACATTAAGGACAGTGCAGGACAATGCAGGACGGTACAAATGGGCATTTCTGCGTGTAAAAAAAACAAAAACAGAGGATGTAACAAAAATAACAATGAAAATAACAATGAAAAATTCCCCAATAGGGGGGAGACTTCGGAGGGACATTTGTGGAGAAAGCCCAGTAAAAAGCCACAATGACCCTGACCACCAAGGCAAGTGCCCTCTCCCAGTTTTCCACCTTTAGTTTACAGATATATACTCAGAGTCGGCCCATTCACTCGGGCCATTCTTGCTTCTCTCACCCATCTTTCAACAAAATGCTGGGAAGAGAGCACTTCCCTCTCTACTCTGATTTTCCTTTTCAAATGAAATTTGAAAAAGTCAATCAGAGCATCACCGAAGAGGTAAGTGCTCGTCTTCAGCCCTTTCAAACGTGTCCACCATACTATCTCTTTCGCCATGGCCACCAGACAGATAAAAACTGCCTGCCCTTCCCGGCTAAAGGAGGAGGGCGGGGCAATCCTCACGATGGACTCAGATGATAGCTGGATCCGTCCTAAACGCGACAGCAGGTGTTCGACATAAACCCACAAGTCAGCAATTTTCGGACACTGGACGAGTGCGTGCAGGACGGTTTCGTCGCCCTGCGCGCATCTCGGACATGCCCGGCTGACGGCACCTCCATGCCTGTAGAGTTTATCCCGAACTGGCAAGGCTCCTCGGTAGCACTGCCAGGCCAGAGATTTCTGGAAGTTGTCCATAGGCCCTGGCCCGAAAGTTCTTCCGAAGAGATTGGCTAGTTGATTTTCGTCGACGCCTAGAGTTTCCCCAAGTACGTCGTCGCTCTTCCCCTCCACTAATCCTCTATAGAACGCCGAGGTGGAGTTTCCACCGATCACATTGCCCGATTGGTCGAGGGCTGTGAGCGCCTGAAGACATTCCAGTCTCCAGGCGCTCCCTCTCGGTCTTCGCTTGACCCAGGACTGCAGCTCCGTCAAGGAAACGAGCTGGGGAAAAACGCGTCTAGCAAACGGCGACCACACCTGATCACCGTCGAGGAAGAGGTGGAGATGTCGTAGCCTGAGCGCGTGCCTGCGCATCATCAGCCACGGCATGCCCAGCCCTCCACGTAGCGGGTGTTGACAACAGATGGACCGCCTGACCATCGGAGCACGTCCCTTCCACAAAAAGCGAAAGAGCAAACGCTCCAGCGCAGTCAGGCGAGGCTTAGGACAAGGTACGACGGTTAGGCGGTAGCAGATGACAGACGCGATGTACGCGTTAGCCACCTCCGCTCGACCTTTCAGGGATAGCTTCCTCTCCGCCCATTTCTGGGTGAGAGAAGCCACCCTGCTCGTCACCTCGTCCCAGTTTTTGTCCGTCTGGAGGTCCGGACCGAACCAGACCCCTAGCAATTTAACCGGTCCGTCCGTCCAGCGCCCGACGACGCTGTTGGACGGCATGGACCTGCCTCTCCAGGTGCCGAGCTGCAGGCCCACTGACTTTTCCTGGTTGATCATTGCTCCTGTCACCGCTTCGTATTCTCTTAGTGTAGTGCCGATCGCCTCGATGTGTTTGGCGTTCGACACCACTACGGTGACATCGTCCGCATATGCTGACACGGATCTTCCGCATCCTAGTTCGCGCGGGACTCCCCTCAACGTCTCCAGTTTGTGCAGTAATGGCTCGAGAGTCAATACGTACAAGAGGGACGAGAGGGGACATCCTTGGCGGACCGAGCGCATGATGTTGAACGGTTCCGACAGGTGACCGTTCACTCTCACCACAGAGCAGATGTCGCTGTGCATGGCAGCGATCCAGCCTCTGAAGACGGGCCCAAAGCCAGCCGCCCTCAGGACTGCCGCTAGGTAACGATGGTCGACCCTATCGAAAGCTTTCGACTGATCTAAATTGATCAAGGACCCACCCGTGCCAGGTTCCCTAGCTACCCTCTCTACGATGTATCGCATGAGGTGGAGGTTGTCGTGGATGGATCTGTCGGGAATGGCGCATGTCTGCGCCTCTCCCACCAGACCACCAACGACAAGCGCCAACCTCTTTGCTAGCACCTTGGCCAAAATCTTAAACTCTGTGTTTAGCAGAGTTATGGGCCGGAAATTGTCTATGTTATCCCCCTTGTTCGGATCCTTTCTCAGCAGTGCCACCGCTCCTCGGCTCACAGAATTGGGAATTCTCCCGTTCTGTTGCCAGTTGCAGTAGACGTCCGCCAAGAGGCCTCCGAACAAGTCTGGCATCTGTACGTAAAGTTCATAGGGCAGACCATCCAAACCAGGCGATTTACCCCTTGTGCAGCCAGTCATTGCCTCCCTTACTTCAGCGGCTGTTATCGGCTTTTCGCAACACTTCGCCTCAGTGGCCGAGAGCCGCGGCAGTCCGTCGAGGTAGACACTAAAGTCCATCCCTCTACCCGGCCCCCCGCTGCCCCCGAACAGCTGAGCGAAGTGTCGCTGAAAAGCTTCACACATTTGCCCGGGATCGAGTAGCATGCGCCCGTCGTGGTCCACCAAAGACCGGATCGTGGCTTTGTTGCCACGACGCGCCTCCGCCACTCGGGCCCATTGAACGGCTTTCGTCCCCTCGTGTCTGAGAGCACGCACCCTAGCTCTGACAACGCAGCCTTCGTGCTTTGCATTGAAGAATTGGTCAAGGGCCAATTTCGCCGCAAGCACGTCGGTCGCAATGCCTTTGCTAAGCGCCTCGTCTAATTTTCTAACTAGTTCTCCCTCTGCTCTATTTTTCTCTATTGCTAAAGCCTTACTAAACCTAATCGATTCTATTCTAATCGCTCTTTTCAGAGCAAACCACCACTTGTTGTTGACGATGGCCCCCGTCAACGCCCGCTTAACTAGTTCGCTAATCCGGTCTCTGTAGGCCTTGCGCGCTGGTAAGGACGCGTTTAGCTTCCAGTAGCCGGGTCCTCGTCTATGAAGCCTATCTAAGTCAAGCACACAGATCACGAATTTGTGGTCCGTGTAGCTGACTATCTTGAATTGTGGACAGCCTATGCTAGACCTATCTATTTCCCTACAAAATACTCTATCTAGATATGATCTGGATGACCCTATGCGGTTTGTCCAAGTCCACATTGGCACATTCGGGAAATCCAATCGGTACCTGTCAGACAGTTCAAAACGCCTGAGCAGGTTGGTGAGGCTCTTGCACCCTCCACCCCTATCCGCTAATCCCACACAGTCCCAGCGTGCATCTAAGATCCCGTTCCAGTCGCCCACTAACACTAAAGAGCGCGACGTTCCAAGAAAGGTCTCCAGACGCCGGAAGAAATCAGGCCGCCCTGCTCCTGTCGGGGCATAGACGGCCACTAGCCTGAAAGCTTGCCCGTCTCCGCTGGTCACGTCCAGCACCACCAGCTTACCCTCTGGGTCCAGGAAGATGGCCCGTATGGCGAGATCCAAACCTCTCCGAAAAAGCACAGCAACTCCTCCACCCGATCCAGGACGGCTGGGAGATGCGTACACATCGTAGCCGCCGAAGATCGGTGCGAAGGCCCGTGCTTCGGAGATTCTGGTCTCGCTGATGGCCACTACATCTATGTTTAGTGACCTGAGGTCGTTGAGCAGGTGACCCTGCTTCCATGACGACCCCAAGCCACGCGCATTTATGCTGCCTATTCTGAGTGAGGTCATGTTTAAAATAGAGTGGAAAAGATGGGAAAGACCACTTACCGTATTTTTGGTAGAGGAGGGATGGTTTTTACATCCCTTTTCACTTGATCGTCTGGTGAAGGGACCGTTGAATCGTCCCTTCGGCTGGTCGTCGGCTCTTCTAAGAGAATGTCTGAATATACTCTTCGATTAATGGTTCCTCCTAGGTCCCTGAAATCACCAACTGCGTTGGGGAATTTCGTTTTAATGTTTGTGTATTGTTTCTGTGCTATTTTTAGCAGTCTTATGTTAGTTGGCGTTTTGATTGGTGCTGGTATTATGTAGTCCTGTTGTGAAATGTCTGTGTGTTCAATTATGTAAGTCATTAGTTTCTTGTTGTGTGTGTTTATTGCCGTGCATTTGTTTTTCTGGGGGTGGGGTGTGGTTCTGCTATTTTCTTGTCGTTGTTGCTGGGTGTGTGTGTTTTGTTGTTGTGTTTGCGATGTTGGTGCTTGTGGTGGTGGTGTTGAAGGTGTTGTTGGCGGTGGGGTTGTCGCCGGTGGTGATGGTGGTGCTGGTGTGGGTGGTGATGGTGTTGGTGGTGTTGCTGCTGTGGGTCTCTTTGCAGTAGACTTTACCCTTTTCTCATTTCTTTCCTCCCTTTTCAAAGGCGACGATGCGCTGCTTCTGCGTTTGTGCCTTCTTGAGACCTTTTGCCATCCCTCTCCCACCTCACACTCCATGTCTGATTCTGTAAGGTCGGGGAGGGGTACCAGCTCCACTCTTTCACTTGTTGTTGTTGGTGATGTTTGCACTGGAGTCTCTGTTGCAGCTGCATTTGGTATTGCTGTTGTTGTTGTTAATATTTCCACTGCTGCTGCTGTCTTTGATTTCCGTGGAGTGGGTATGGGTGCCACGGACCTATCGTTCCTGGTTGCCGCTTGTCCTGTTGCTGGTAGCCGTGGAACCGGATTCGGGAGGAGGGGGGTTTTCTCCTTTCTCAGGGTCTTCTCGTTGCAGAAGGCCCTGAGGTGAGTCTTCGATCCACAGCGAAAGCATTTCGGGCGTTTGCCCTCAACACTTATGGGCAGTTGAGTGCCGTTATCGAAGTCTATCACATCCGGGATAGCTTCGATGCACTCCTGGTTGGTTTGGATTAGCATCTCAATGGAGGAGCCGACCCAATCTTCTCTTACTTTTTTCTGTACTTGCAGTACAGTTGTTTTGTCCTCGATTCCGACGAGGACAGACGCGGCCAGCCAAGAAGGGGTCATTCCGGGGGGGACGTGGGTCAGTTTGACCCTCACAATTTTTTGCCCGCAGTAGGAGGGCACCAACACCATTTCCTCGCTCCTTAGGGTCACTACTGATTGGGCCTTTGCCTCCTGGGGTGTGGCAAAAAGTACGTCTACGGTGGCGTATTTTTTGCCTCGGGTGATGTGCGTTTTCCTCTGCCACACAGACCCCAAGGCTTTTTGTATTTGGGCCTCTGTGGCTCTTTCCACCCTACGGGATTTTGTACTTACTGTACGGTACGTGACCGTACAGTGCTCTTGGGTTTCGAAAAAATTTTTCGCTGCCTTGCAGATTGCTCGGTGTCCGTTCTTTGTCACCATCTTCTTCGCTTCCTCTAATTCCTCATTTGTTATGAGGATTGTTTCCAGGTTTTTCGCAATACCTGCAAATGAGATTGGTTTTTCTCTGCTGTTGTTGTTGTCGTCAGAGCTGCTGGTACTTTTGTTGTTGCTGCAGGTACTACGACTACTGCCTCCGCCGCTGTTGCTGTGGTTGTTGTTGGTGTTGCTGCTGCTAATGCTGTTGTTGTTTATGCTGCTGGTGATGCTGTTGCGGCTGCTACTGTTGTTTTCATTGTCACTGTTGCTGTTGTTATTACGGCTGCTACTGCTATTATTCCTGACGTCAGACGAATGAACTGGGTTTTCGTATTTCCCGCACACCTGTTTCGTCGCTGTCGTCGTCGTCGTGGAGAAACCTTGCACGCTTTGCACGAGACTTTTCTTTTCTTTCGTCGCTTGCGAAAGAGAAGGTAGGGAGAGAGACACATTTAAAGAAGGGAGGGAGAGAGACAATCTTCTCTCTCCTGTAGTGATGATTGAGGAAGAAGAAGACGGAATGAGTGGGAGTGACGTATGAAATTTTTTTTTTTTGGTAGCCATGTTTTTCTGTTTAAAATGAAATTTTGGGTACAAAACCCCAACAACTGGCTATTCAACCCCGAAGGGCCAAATAACGGACAGAAAGACCCCTCTCACGAGGAGGAGGGCGTCCTTATCAACAATTTGGCTCAAGTTTCAAACAATTTACAATTGTTTCAACGGTCAAAAACTACTACACCCTACAGAGCCGAGCCTCCGTCAACCATGGCATTCAATAATAATAATAATAATAATAATGATTTCTTTATTAACCACAAGGGTTTACATAAAGTAGACATTAAGGACAGTGCAGGACAATGCAGGACGGTACAAATGGGCATTTCTGCGTGTAAAAAAAACAAAAATAGAGGATGTAACAAAAATAACAATGAAAATAACAGTGAAAAATTCCCCAATAGGGGGGAGACTTCGGAGGGACATTTGTGGAGAAAGCCCAGTAAAAAGCCACAATGACCCTGACCACCAAGGCAAGTGCCCTCTCCCAGTTTTCCACCTTTAGTTTACAGATATATACTCAGAGTCGGCCCATTCACTCGGGCCATTCTTGCTTCTCTCACCCATCTTTCAACAAAATGCTGGGAAGAGAGCACTTCCTTCTCTACTCTGATTTTCCTTTTCAAATGAAATTTGAAAAAGTCAATCAGAGCATCACCGAAGAGGTAAGTGCTCGTCTTCAGCCCTTTCAAACGTGTCCACCATACTATCTCTTTCGCCATGGCCACCAGACAGATAAAAACTGCCTGCCCTTCCCGGCTAAAGGAGGAGGGCGGGGCAATCCTCACGATAGACTCAGATGATAGCTGGATCCGTCCTAAACGCGACAGCAGGTGTTCGACATAAACCCACAAGTCAGCAATTTTCGGACACTGGACGAGTGCGTGCAGGACGGTTTCGTCGCCCTGCGCGCATCTCGGACATGCCCGGCTGACGGCACCTCCATGCCTGTAGAGTTTATCCCGAACTGGCAAGGCTCCTCGGTAGCACTGCCAGGCCAGAGATTTCTGGAAGTTGTCCATAGGCCCTGGCCCGAAGGTTCTTCCGAAGAGATTGGCTAGTTGATTTTCGTCGACGCCTAGAGTTTCCCCAAGTACGTCGTCGCTCTTCCCCTCCACTAATCCTCTATAGAACGCCGAGGTGGAGTTTCCACCGATCACATTGCCCGATTGGTCGAGGGCTGTGAGCGCCTGAAGACATTCCAGTCTCCAGGCGCTCCCTCTCGGTCTTCGCTTGACCCAGGACTGCAGCTCCGTCAAGGAAACGAGCTGGGGAAAAACGCGTCTAGCAAACGGCGACCACACCTGATCACCGTCGAGGAAGAGGTGGAGATGTCGTAGCCTGAGCGCGTGCCTGCGCATCATCAGCCACGGCATGCCCAGCCCTCCACGTAGCGGGTGTTGACAACAGATGGACCGCCTGACCATCGGAGCACGTCCCTTCCACAAAAAGCGAAAGAGCAAACGCTCCAGCGCAGTCAGGCGAGGCTTAGGACAAGGTACGACGGTTAGGCGGTAGCAGATGACAGACGCGATGTACGCGTTAGCCACCTCCGCTCGACCTTTCAGGGATAGCTTCCTCTCCGCCCATTTCTGGGTGAGAGAAGCCACCCTGCTCGTCACCTCGTCCCAGTTTTTGTCCGTCTGGAGGTCCGGACCGAACCAGACCCCTAGCAATTTAACCGGTCCGTCCGTCCAGCGCCCGACGACGCTGTTGGACGGCATGGACCTGCCTCTCCAGGTGCCGAGCTGCAGGCCCACTGACTTTTCCTGGTTGATCATTGCTCCTGTCACCGCTTCGTATTCTCTTAGTGTAGTGCCGATCGCCTCGATGTGTTTGGCGTTCGACACCACTACGGTGACATCGTCCGCATATGCTGACACGGATCTTCCGCATCCTAGTTCGCGCGGGACTCCCCTCAACGTCTCCAGTTTGTGCAGTAATGGCTCGAGAGTCAATACGTACAAGAGGGACGAGAGGGGACATCCTTGGCGGACCGAGCGCATGATGTTGAACGGTTCCGACAGGTGACCGTTCACTCTCACCACAGAGCAGATGTCGCTGTGCATGGCAGCGATCCAGCCTCTGAAGACGGGCCCAAAGCCAGCCGCCCTCAGGACTGCCGCTAGGTAACGATGGTCGACCCTATCGAAAGCTTTCGACTGATCTAAATTGATCAAGGACCCACCCGTGCCAGGTTCCCTAGCTACCCTCTCTACGATGTATCGCATGAGGTGGAGGTTGTCGTGGATGGATCTGTCGGGAATGGCGCATGTCTGCGCCTCTCCCACCAGACCACCAACGACAAGCGCCAACCTCTTTGCTAGCACCTTGGCCAAAATCTTAAACTCTGTGTTTAGCAGAGTTATGGGCCGGAAATTGTCTATGTTATCCCCCTTGTTCGGATCCTTTCTCAGCAGTGCCACCGCTCCTCGGCTCACAGAACTGGGAATTCTCCCGTTCTGTTGCCAGTTGCAGTAGACGTCCGCCAAGAGGCCTCCGAACAAGTCTGGCATCTGTACGTAAAGTTCATAGGGCAGACCATCCAAACCAGGCGATTTACCCCTTGTGCAGCCAGTCATTGCCTCCCTTACTTCAGCGGCTGTTATCGGCTTTTCGCAACACTTCGCCTCAGTGGCCGAGAGCCGCGGCAGTCCGTCGAGGTAGACACTAAAGTCCATCCCTCTACCCGGCCCCCCGCTGCCCCCGAACAGCTGAGCGAAGTGTCGCTGAAAAGCTTCACACATTTGCCCGGGATCGAGTAGCATGCGCCCGTCGTGGTCCACCAAAGACCGGATCGTGGCTTTGTTGCCACGACGCGCCTCCGCCACTCGGGCCCATTGAACGGCTTTCGTCCCCTCGTGTCCGAGAGCACGCACCCTAGCTCTGACAACGCAGCCTTCGTGCTTTGCATTGAAGAATTGGTCAAGGGCCAATTTCGCCGCAAGCACGTCGGTCGCAATGCCTTTGCTAAGCGCCTCGTCTAATTTTCTAACTAGTTCTCCCTCTGCTCTATTTTTCTCTATTGCTAAAGCCTTACTAAACCTAATCGATTCTATTCTAATCGCTCTTTTCAGAGCAAACCACCACTTGTTGTTGACGATGGCCCCCGTCAACGCCCGCTTAACTAGTTCGCTAATCCGGTCTCTGTAGGCCTTGCGCGCTGGTAAGGACGCGTTTAGCTTCCAGTAGCCGGGTCCTCGTCTATGAAGCCTATCTAAGTCAAGCACACAGATCACGAATTTGTGGTCCGTGTAGCTGACTATCTTGAATTGTGGACAGCCTATGCTAGACCTATCTATTTCCCTACAAAATACTCTATCTAGATATGATCTGGATGACCCTATGCGGTTTGTCCAAGTCCACATTGGCACATTCGGGAAATCCAATCGGTACCTGTCAGACAGTTCAAAACGCCTGAGCAGGTTGGTGAGGCTCTTGCACCCTCCACCCCTATCCGCTAATCCCACACAGTCCCAGCGTGCATCTAAGATCCCGTTCCAGTCGCCCACTAACACTAAAGAGCGCGACGTTCCAAGAAAGGTCTCCAGACGCCGGAAGAAATCAGGCCGCCCTGCTCCTGTCGGGGCATAGACGGCCACTAGCCTGAAAGCTTGCCCGTCTCCGCTGGTCACGTCCAGCACCACCAGCTTACCCTCTGGGTCCAGGAAGATGGCCCGTATGGCGAGATCCAAACCTCTCCGAAAAAGCACAGCAACTCCTCCACCCGATCCAGGACGGCTGGGAGATGCGTACACATCGTAGCCGCCGAAGATCGGTGCGAAGGCCCGTGCTTCGGAGATTCTGGTCTCGCTGATGGCCACTACATCTATGTTTAGTGACCTGAGGTCGTTGAGCAGGTGACCCTGCTTCCATGACGACCCCAAGCCACGCGCATTTATGCTGCCTATTCTGAGTGAGGTCATGTTTAAAATAGAGTGGAAAAGATGGGAAAGACCACTTACCGTACTTTTGGTAGAGGAGGGATGGTTTTTACATCCCTTTTCACTTGATCGTCTGGTGAAGGGACCGTTGAATCGTCCCTTCGGCTGGTCGTCGGCTCTTCTAAGAGAATGTCTGAGTATACTCTTCGATTGATGGTTCCTCCTAGGTCCCTGAAATCACCAACTGCGTTGGGGAATTTCGTTTTAATATTTGTGTATTGTTTCTGTGCTATTTTTAGCAGTCTTATGTTAGTTGGCGTTTTGATTGGTGCTGGTATTATGTAGTCCTGTTGTGAAATGTCTGTGTGTTCAATTATGTAAGTCATTAGTTTCTTGTTGTGTGTGTTTATTGCCGTGCATTTGTTTTTCTGGGGGTGGGGTGTGGTTCTGCTATTTTCTTGTCGTTGTTGCTGGGTGTGTGTGTTTTGTTGTTGTGTTTGCGATGTTGGTGCTTGTGGTGGTGGTGTTGAAGGTGTTGTTGGCGGTGGGGTTGTCGCCGGTGGTGATGGTGGTGCTGGTGTGGGTGGTGATGGTGTTGGTGGTGTTGCTGCTGTGGGTCTCTTTGCAGTAGACTTTACCCTTTTCTCATTTCTTTCCTCCCTTTTCAAAGGCGACGATGCGCTGCTTCTGCGTTTGTGCCTTCTTGAGACCTTTTGCCATCCCTCTCCCACCTCACACTCCATGTCTGATTCTGTAAGGTCGGGGAGGGGTACCAGCTCCACTCTTTCACTTGTTGTTGTTGGTGATGTTTGCACTGGAGTCTCTGTTGCAGCTGCATTTGGTATTGCTGTTGTTGTTGTTAATATTTCCACTGCTGCTGCTGTCTTTGATTTCCGTGGAGTGGGTATGGGTGCCACGGACCTATCGTTCCTGGTTGCCGCTTGTCCTGTTGCTGGTAGCCGTGGAACCGGATTCGGGAGGAGGGGGGTTTTCTCCTTTCTCAGGGTCTTCTCGTTGCAGAAGGCCCTGAGGTGAGTCTTCGATCCACAGCGAAAGCATTTCGGGCGTTTGCCCTCAACACTTATGGGCAGTTGAGTGCCGTTATCGAAGTCTATCACATCCGGGATAGCTTCGATGCACTCCTGGTTGGTTTGGATTAGCATCTCAATGGAGGAGCCGACCCAATCTTCTCTTACTTTTTTCTGTACTTGCAGTACAGTTGTTTTGTCCTCGATTCCGACGAGGACAGACGCGGCCAGCCAAGAAGGGGTCATTCCGGGGGGGACGTGGGTCAGTTTGACCCTCACAATTTTTTGCCCGCAGTAGGAGGGCACCAACACCATTTCCTCGCTCCTTAGGGTCACTACTGATTGGGCCTTTGCCTCCTGGGGTGTGGCAAAAAGTACGTCTACGGTGGCGTATTTTTTGCCTCGGGTGATGTGCGTTTTCCTCTGCCACACAGACCCCAAGGCTTTTTGTATTTGGGCCTCTGTGGCTCTTTCCACCCTACGGGATTTTGTACTTACTGTACGGTACGTGACCGTACAGTGCTCTTGGGTTTCGAAAAAATTTTTCGCTGCCTTGCAGATTGCTCGGTGTCCGTTCTTTGTCACCATCTTCTTCGCTTCCTCTAATTCCTCATTTGTTATGAGGATTGTTTCCAGGTTTTTCGCAATACCTGCAAATGAGATTGGTTTTTCTCTGCTGTTGTTGTTGTCGTCAGAGCTGCTGGTACTTTTGTTGTTGCTGCAGGTACTACGACTACTGCCTCCGCCGCTGTTGCTGTGGTTGTTGTTGGTGTTGCTGCTGCTAATGCTGTTGTTGTTTATGCTGCTGGTGATGCTGTTGCGGCTGCTACTGTTGTTTTCATTGTCACTGTTGCTGTTGTTATTACGGCTGCTACTGCTATTATTCCTGACGTCAGACGAATGAACTGGGTTTTCGTATTTCCCGCACACCTGTTTCGTCGCTGTCGTCGTCGTCGTGGAGAAACCTTGCACGCTTTGCACGAGACTTTTCTTTTCTTTCGTCGCTTGCGAAAGAGAAGGTAGGGAGAGAGACACATTTAAAGAAGGGAGGGAGAGAGACAATCTTCTCTCTCCTGTAGTGATGATTGAGGAAGAAGAAGACGGAATGAGTGGGAGTGACGTATGAAATTTTTTTTTTTTGGTAGCCATGTTTTTTTGTTTAAAATGAAATTTTGGGTACAAAACCCCAATAACTGGCTATTTAACCCCGAAGGGCCAAATAACGGACAGAAAGACCCCTCTCACGAGGAGGAGGGTGTCTTTATCAACAATTTGGTTCAAGTTTTAAACAATTTACAATTGTTTTAACGGTTAAAAATTACTATACCTTACAGAGCCGAGCCTCCGTCAACCATGGCATTCAATAATAATAATAATAATAACAATAATAATAATAATAATAATGATTTCTTTATTAACCACAAGGGTTTACATAAAGTAGACATTAAGGACAGTGCAGGACAATGCAGGACGGTACAAATGGGCATTTCTGCGTGTAAAAAAAACAAAAACAGAGGATGTAACAAAAATAACAATGAAAATAACAATGAAAAATTCCCCAATAGGGGGGAGACTTCGGAGGGACATTTGTGGAGAAAGCCCAGTAAAAAGCCACAATGACCCTGACCACCAAGGCAAGTGCCCTCTCCCAGTTTTCCACCTTTAGTTTACAGATATATACTCAGAGTCGGCCCATTCACTCGGGCCATTCTTGCTTCTCTCACCCATCTTTCAACAAAATGCTGGGAAGAGAGCACTTCCCTCTCTACTCTGATTTTCCTTTTCAAATGAAATTTGAAAAAGTCAATCAGAGCATCACCGAAGAGGTAAGTGCTCGTCTTCAGCCCTTTCAAACGTGTCCACCATACTATCTCTTTCGCCATGGCCACCAGACAGATAAAAACTGCCTGCCCTTCCCGGCTAAAGGAGGAGGGCGGGGCAATCCTCACGATAGACTCAGATGATAGCTGGATCCGTCCTAAACGCGACAGCAGGTGTTCGACATAAACCCACAAGTCAGCAATTTTCGGACACTGGACGAGTGCGTGCAGGACGGTTTCGTCGCCCTGCGCGCATCTCGGACATGCCCGGCTGACGGCACCTCCATGCCTGTAGAGTTTATCCCGAACTGGCAAGGCTCCTCGGTAGCACTGCCAGGCCAGAGATTTCTGGAAGTTGTCCATAGGCCCCGGCCCGAAAGTTCTTCCGAAGAGATTGGCTAGTTGATTTTCATCGACGCCTAGAGTTTCCCCAAGTACGTCGTCGCTCTTCCCCTCCACTAATCCTCTATAGAACGCCGAGGTGGAGTTTCCACCGATCACATTGCCCGATTGGTCGAGGGCTGTGAGCGCCTGAAGACATTCCAGTCTCCAGGCGCTCCCTCTCGGTCTTCGCTTGACCCGGGACTGCAGCTCCGTCAAGGAAACGAGCTGGGGAAAAACGCGTCTAGCAAACGGCGACCACACCTGATCACCGTCGAGGAAGAGGTGGAGATGTCGTAGCCTGAGCGCGTGCCTGCGCATCATCAGCCACGGCATGCCCAGCCCTCCACGTAGCGGGTGTTGACAACAGATGGACCGCCTGACCATCGGAGCACGTCCCTTCCACAAAAAGCGAAAGAGCAAACGCTCCAGCGCAGTCAGGCGAGGCTTAGGACAAGGTACGACGGTTAGGCGGTAGCAGATGACAGACGCGATGTACGCGTTAGCCACCTCCGCTCGACCTTTCAGGGATAGCTTCCTCTCCGCCCATTTCTGGGTGAGAGAAGCCACCCTGCTCGTCACCTCGTCCCAGTTTTTGTCCGTCTGGAGGTCCGGACCGAACCAGACCCCTAGCAATTTAACCGGTCCGTCCGTCCAGCGCCCGACGACGCTGTTGGACGGCATGGACCTGCCTCTCCAGGTGCCGAGCTGCAGGCCCACTGACTTTTCCTGGTTGATCATTGCTCCTGTCACCGCTTCGTATTCTCTTAGTGTAGTGCCGATCGCCTCGATGTGTTTGGCGTTCGACACCACTACGGTGACATCGTCCGCATATGCTGACACGGATCTTCCGCATCCTAGTTCGCGCGGGACTCCCCTCAACGTCTCCAGTTTGTGCAGTAATGGCTCGAGAGTCAATACGTACAAGAGGGACGAGAGGGGACATCCTTGGCGGACCGAGCGCATGATGTTGAACGGTTCCGACAGGTGACCGTTCACTCTCACCACAGAGCAGATGTCGCTGTGCATGGCAGCGATCCAGCCTCTGAAGACGGGCCCAAAGCCAGCCGCCCTCAGGACTGCCGCTAGGTAACGATGGTCGACCCTATCGAAAGCTTTCGACTGATCTAAATTGATCAAGGACCCACCCGTGCCAGGTTCCCTAGCTACCCTCTCTACGATGTATCGCATGAGGTGGAGGTTGTCGTGGATGGATCTGTCGGGAATGGCGCATGTCTGCGCCTCTCCCACCAGACCACCAACGACAAGCGCCAACCTCTTTGCTAGCACCTTGGCCAAAATCTTAAACTCTGTGTTTAGCAGAGTTATGGGCCGGAAATTGTCTATGTTATCCCCCTTGTTCGGATCCTTTCTCAGCAGTGCCACCGCTCCTCGGCTCACAGAACTGGGAATTCTCCCGTTCTGTTGCCAGTTGCAGTAGACGTCCGCCAAGAGGCCTCCGAACAAGTCTGGCATCTGTACGTAAAGTTCATAGGGCAGACCATCCAAACCAGGCGATTTACCCCTTGTGCAGCCAGTCATTGCCTCCCGTACTTCAGCGGCTGTTATCGGCTTTTCGCAACACCTCGCCTCAGTGGCCGAGAGCCGCGGCAGCCCGTCGAGGTAGACACTAAAGTCCATCCCTCTACCCGGCCCCCCGCTGCCCCCGAACAGCTGAGCGAAGTGTCGCTGAAAAGCTTCACACATTTGCCCGGGATCGAGTAGCATGCGCCCGTCGTGGTCCACCAAAGACCGGATCGTGGCTTTGTTGCCACGACGCGCCTCCGCCACTCGGGCCCATTGAACGGCTTTCGTCCCCTCGTGTCTGAGAGCACGCACCCTAGCTCTGACAACGCAGCCTTCGTGCTTTGCATTGAAGAATTGGTCAAGGGCCAATTTCGCCGCAAGCACGTCGGTCGCAATGCCTTTGCTAAGCGCCTCGTCTAATTTTCTAACTAGTTCTCCCTCTGCTCTATTTTTCTCTATTGCTAAAGCCTTACTAAACCTAATCGATTCTATTCTAATCGCTCTTTTCAGAGCAAACCACCACTTGTTGTTGACGATGGCCCCCGTCAACGCCCGCTTAACTAGTTCGCTAATCCGGTCTCTGTAGGCCTTGCGCGCTGGTAAGGACGCGTTTAGCTTCCAGTAGCCGGGTCCTCGTCTATGAAGCCTATCTAAGTCAAGCACACAGATCACGAATTTGTGGTCCGTGTAGCTGACTATCTTGAATTGTGGACAGCCTATGCTAGACCTATCTATTTCCCTACAAAATACTCTATCTAGATATGATCTGGATGACCCTATGCGGTTTGTCCAAGTCCACATTGGCACATTCGGGAAATCCAATCGGTACCTGTCAGACAGTTCAAAACGCCTGAGCAGGTTGGTGAGGCTCTTGCACCCTCCACCCCTATCCGCTAATCCCACACAGTCCCAGCGTGCATCTAAGATCCCGTTCCAGTCGCCCACTAACACTAAAGAGCGCGACGTTCCAAGAAAGGTCTCCAGACGCCGGAAGAAATCAGGCCGCCCTGCTCCTGTCGGGGCATAGACGGCCACTAGCCTGAAAGCTTGCCCGTCTCCGCTGGTCACGTCCAGCACCACCAGCTTACCCTCTGGGTCCAGGAAGATGGCCCGTATGGCGAGATCCAAACCTCTCCGAAAAAGCACAGCAACTCCTCCACCCGATCCAGGACGGCTGGGAGATGCGTACACATCGTAGCCGCCGAAGATCGGTGCGAAGGCCCGTGCTTCGGAGATTCTGGTCTCGCTGATGGCCACTACATCTATGTTTAGTGACCTGAGGTCGTTGAGCAGGTGACCCTGCTTCCATGACGACCCCAAGCCACGCGCATTTATGCTGCCTATTCTGAGTGAGGTCATGTTTAAAATAGAGTGGAAAAGATGGGAAAGACCACTTACCGTATTTTTGGTAGAGGAGGGATGGTTTTTACATCCCTTTTCACTTGATCGTCTGGTGAAGGGACCGTTGAATCGTCCCTTCGGCTGGTCGTCGGCTCTTCTAAGAGAATGTCTGAATATACTCTTCGATTAATGGTTCCTCCTAGGTCCCTGAAATCACCAACTGCGTTGGGGAATTTCGTTTTAATGTTTGTGTATTGTTTCTGTGCTATTTTTAGCAGTCTTATGTTAGTTGGCGTTTTGATTGGTGCTGGTATTATGTAGTCCTGTTGTGAAATGTCTGTGTGTTCAATTATGTAAGTCATTAGTTTCTTGTTGTGTGTGTTTATTGCCGTGCATTTGTTTTTCTGGGGGTGGGGTGTGGTTCTGCTATTTTCTTGTCGTTGTTGCTGGGTGTGTGTGTTTTGTTGTTGTGTTTGCGATGTTGGTGCTTGTGGTGGTGGTGTTGAAGGTGTTGTTGGCGGTGGGGTTGTCGCCGGTGGTGATGGTGGTGCTGGTGTGGGTGGTGATGGTGTTGGTGGTGTTGCTGCTGTGGGTCTCTTTGCAGTAGACTTTACCCTTTTCTCATTTCTTTCCTCCCTTTTCAAAGGCGACGATGCGCTGCTTCTGCGTTTGTGCCTTCTTGAGACCTTTTGCCATCCCTCTCCCACCTCACACTCCATGTCTGATTCTGTAAGGTCGGGGAGGGGTACCAGCTCCACTCTTTCACTTGTTGTTGTTGGTGATGTTTGCACTGGAGTCTCTGTTGCAGCTGCATTTGGTATTGCTGTTGTTGTTGTTAATATTTCCACTGCTGCTGCTGTCTTTGATTTCCGTGGAGTGGGTATGGGTGCCACGGACCTATCGTTCCTGGTTGCCGCTTGTCCTGTTGCTGGTAGCCGTGGAACCGGATTCGGGAGGAGGGGGGTTTTCTCCTTTCTCAGGGTCTTCTCGTTGCAGAAGGCCCTGAGGTGAGTCTTCGATCCACAGCGAAAGCATTTCGGGCGTTTGCCCTCAACACTTATGGGCAGTTGAGTGCCGTTATCGAAGTCTATCACATCCGGGATAGCTTCGATGCACTCCTGGTTGGTTTGGATTAGCATCTCAATGGAGGAGCCGACCCAATCTTCTCTTACTTTTTTCTGTACTTGCAGTACAGTTGTTTTGTCCTCGATTCCGACGAGGACAGACGCGGCCAGCCAAGAAGGGGTCATTCCGGGGGGGACGTGGGTCAGTTTGACCCTCACAATTTTTTGCCCGCAGTAGGAGGGCACCAACACCATTTCCTCGCTCCTTAGGGTCACTACTGATTGGGCCTTTGCCTCCTGGGGTGTGGCAAAAAGTACGTCTACGGTGGCGTATTTTTTGCCTCGGGTGATGTGCGTTTTCCTCTGCCACACAGACCCCAAGGCTTTTTGTATTTGGGCCTCTGTGGCTCTTTCCACCCTACGGGATTTTGTACTTACTGTACGGTACGTGACCGTACAGTGCTCTTGGGTTTCGAAAAAATTTTTCGCTGCCTTGCAGATTGCTCGGTGTCCGTTCTTTGTCACCATCTTCTTCGCTTCCTCTAATTCCTCATTTGTTATGAGGATTGTTTCCAGGTTTTTCGCAATACCTGCAAATGAGATTGGTTTTTCTCTGCTGTTGTTGTTGTCGTCAGAGCTGCTGGTACTTTTGTTGTTGCTGCAGGTACTACGACTACTGCCTCCGCCGCTGTTGCTGTGGTTGTTGTTGGTGTTGCTGCTGCTAATGCTGTTGTTGTTTATGCTGCTGGTGATGCTGTTGCGGCTGCTACTGTTGTTTTCATTGTCACTGTTGCTGTTGTTATTACGGCTGCTACTGCTATTATTCCTGACGTCAGACGAATGAACTGGGTTTTCGTATTTCCCGCACACCTGTTTCGTCGCTGTCGTCGTCGTCGTGGAGAAACCTTGCACGCTTTGCACGAGACTTTTCTTTTCTTTCGTCGCTTGCGAAAGAGAAGGTAGGGAGAGAGACACATTTAAAGAAGGGAGGGAGAGAGACAATCTTCTCTCTCCTGTAGTGATGATTGAGGAAGAAGAAGACGGAATGAGTGGGAGTGACGTATGAAATTTTTTTTTTTTGGTAGCCATGTTGTTTTGTTTAAAATGAAATTTTGGGTACAAAACCCCAATAACTGGCTATTTAACCCCGAAGGGCCAAATAACGGACAGAAAGACCCCTCTCACGAGGAGGAGGGTGTCTTTATCAACAATTTGGTTCAAGTTTTAAACAATTTACAATTGTTTTAACGGTTAAAAATTACTATACCTTACAGAGCCGAGCCTCCGTCAACCATGGCATTCAATAATAATAATAATAATAATAATGATTTCTTTATTAACCACAAGGGTTTACATAAAGTAGACATTAAGGACAGTGCAGGACAATGCAGGACGGTACAAATGGGCATTTCTGCGTGTAAAAAAAACAAAAATAGAGGATGTAACAAAAATAACAATGAAAATAACAATGAAAAATTCCCCAATAGGGGGGAGACTTCGGAGGGACATTTGTGGAGAAAGCCCAGTAAAAAGCCACAATGACCCTGACCACCAAGGCAAGTGCCCTCTCCCAGTTTTCCACCTTTAGTTTACAGATATATACTCAGAGTCGGCCCATTCACTCGGGCCATTCTTGCTTCTCTCACCCATCTTTCAACAAAATGCTGGGAAGAGAGCACTTCCTTCTCTACTCTGATTTTCCTTTTCAAATGAAATTTGAAAAAGTCAATCAGAGCATCACCGAAGAGGTAAGTGCTCGTCTTCAGCCCTTTCAAACGTGTCCACCATACTATCTCTTTCGCCATGGCCACCAGACAGATAAAAACTGCCTGCCCTTCCCGGCTAAAGGAGGAGGGCGGGGCAATCCTCACGATAGACTCAGATGATAGCTGGATCCGTCCTAAACGCGACAGCAGGTGTTCGACATAAACCCACAAGTCAGCAATTTTCGGACACTGGACGAGTGCGTGCAGGACGGTTTCGTCGCCCTGCGCGCATCTCGGACATGCCCGGCTGACGGCACCTCCATGCCTGTAGAGTTTATCCCGAACTGGCAAGGCTCCTCGGTAGCACTGCCAGGCCAGAGATTTCTGGAAGTTGTCCATAGGCCCTGGCCCGAAAGTTCTTCCGAAGAGATTGGCTAGTTGATTTTCGTCGACGCCTAGAGTTTCCCCAAGTACGTCGTCGCTCTTCCCCTCCACTAATCCTCTATAGAACGCCGAGGTGGAGTTTCCACCGATCACATTGCCCGATTGGTCGAGGGCTGTGAGCGCCTGAAGACATTCCAGTCTCCAGGCGCTCCCTCTCGGTCTTCGCTTGACCCAGGACTGCAGCTCCGTCAAGGAAACGAGCTGGGGAAAAACGCGTCTAGCAAACGGCGACCACACCTGATCACCGTCGAGGAAGAGGTGGAGATGTCGTAGCCTGAGCGCGTGCCTGCGCATCATCAGCCACGGCATGCCCAGCCCTCCACGTAGCGGGTGTTGACAACAGATGGACCGCCTGACCATCGGAGCACGTCCCTTCCACAAAAAGCGAAAGAGCAAACGCTCCAGCGCAGTCAGGCGAGGCTTAGGACAAGGTACGACGGTTAGGCGGTAGCAGATGACAGACGCGATGTACGCGTTAGCCACCTCCGCTCGACCTTTCAGGGATAGCTTCCTCTCCGCCCATTTCTGGGTGAGAGAAGCCACCCTGCTCGTCACCTCGTCCCAGTTTTTGTCCGTCTGGAGGTCCGGACCGAACCAGACCCCTAGCAATTTAACCGGTCCGTCCGTCCAGCGCCCGACGACGCTGTTGGACGGCATGGACCTGCCTCTCCAGGTGCCGAGCTGCAGGCCCACTGACTTTTCCTGGTTGATCATTGCTCCTGTCACCGCTTCGTATTCTCTTAGTGTAGTGCCGATCGCCTCGATGTGTTTGGCGTTCGACACCACTACGGTGACATCGTCCGCATATGCTGACACGGATCTTCCGCATCCTAGTTCGCGCGGGACTCCCCTCAACGTCTCCAGTTTGTGCAGTAATGGCTCGAGAGTCAATACGTACAAGAGGGACGAGAGGGGACATCCTTGGCGGACCGAGCGCATGATGTTGAACGGTTCCGACAGGTGACCGTTCACTCTCACCACAGAGCAGATGTCGCTGTGCATGGCAGCGATCCAGCCTCTGAAGACGGGCCCAAAGCCAGCCGCCCTCAGGACTGCCGCTAGGTAACGATGGTCGACCCTATCGAAAGCTTTCGACTGATCTAAATTGATCAAGGACCCACCCGTGCCAGGTTCCCTAGCTACCCTCTCTACGATGTATCGCATGAGGTGGAGGTTGTCGTGGATGGATCTGTCGGGAATGGCGCATGTCTGCGCCTCTCCCACCAGACCACCAACGACAAGCGCCAACCTCTTTGCTAGCACCTTGGCCAAAATCTTAAACTCTGTGTTTAGCAGAGTTATGGGCCGGAAATTGTCTATGTTATCCCCCTTGTTCGGATCCTTTCTCAGCAGTGCCACCGCTCCTCGGCTCACAGAACTGGGAATTCTCCCGTTCTGTTGCCAGTTGCAGTAGACGTCCGCCAAGAGGCCTCCGAACAAGTCTGGCATCTGTACGTAAAGTTCATAGGGCAGACCATCCAAACCAGGCGATTTACCCCTTGTGCAGCCAGTCATTGCCTCCCTTACTTCAGCGGCTGTTATCGGCTTTTCGCAACACTTCGCCTCAGTGGCCGAGAGCCGCGGCAGTCCGTCGAGGTAGACACTAAAGTCCATCCCTCTACCCGGCCCCCCGCTGCCCCCGAACAGCTGAGCGAAGTGTCGCTGAAAAGCTTCACACATTTGCCCGGGATCGAGTAGCATGCGCCCGTCGTGGTCCACCAAAGACCGGATCGTGGCTTTGTTGCCACGACGCGCCTCCGCCACTCGGGCCCATTGAACGGCTTTCGTCCCCTCGTGTCTGAGAGCACGCACCCTAGCTCTGACAACGCAGCCTTCGTGCTTTGCATTGAAGAATTGGTCAAGGGCCAATTTCGCCGCAAGCACGTCGGTCGCAATGCCTTTGCTAAGCGCCTCGTCTAATTTTCTAACTAGTTCTCCCTCTGCTCTATTTTTCTCTATTGCTAAAGCCTTACTAAACCTAATCGATTCTATTCTAATCGCTCTTTTCAGAGCAAACCACCACTTGTTGTTGACGATGGCCCCCGTCAACGCCCGCTTAACTAGTTCGCTAATCCGGTCTCTGTAGGCCTTGCGCGCTGGTAAGGACGCGTTTAGCTTCCAGTAGCCGGGTCCTCGTCTATGAAGCCTATCTAAGTCAAGCACACAGATCACGAATTTGTGGTCCGTGTAGCTGACTATCTTGAATTGTGGACAGCCTATGCTAGACCTATCTATTTCCCTACAAAATACTCTATCTAGATATGATCTGGATGACCCTATGCGGTTTGTCCAAGTCCACATTGGCACATTCGGGAAATCCAATCGGTACCTGTCAGACAGTTCAAAACGCCTGAGCAGGTTGGTGAGGCTCTTGCACCCTCCACCCCTATCCGCTAATCCCACACAGTCCCAGCGTGCATCTAAGATCCCGTTCCAGTCGCCCACTAACACTAAAGAGCGCGACGTTCCAAGAAAGGTCTCCAGACGCCGGAAGAAATCAGGCCGCCCTGCTCCTGTCGGGGCATAGACGGCCACTAGCCTGAAAGCTTGCCCGTCTCCGCTGGTCACGTCCAGCACCACCAGCTTACCCTCTGGGTCCAGGAAGATGGCCCGTATGGCGAGATCCAAACCTCTCCGAAAAAGCACAGCAACTCCTCCACCCGATCCAGGACGGCTGGGAGATGCGTACACATCGTAGCCGCCGAAGATCGGTGCGAAGGCCCGTGCTTCGGAGATTCTGGTCTCGCTGATGGCCACTACATCTATGTTTAGTGACCTGAGGTCGTTGAGCAGGTGACCCTGCTTCCATGACGACCCCAAGCCACGCGCATTTATGCTGCCTATTCTGAGTGAGGTCATGTTTAAAATAGAGTGGAAAAGATGGGAAAGACCACTTACCGTATTTTTGGTAGAGGAGGGATGGTTTTTACATCCCTTTTCACTTGATCGTCTGGTGAAGGGACCGTTGAATCGTCCCTTCGGCTGGTCGTCGGCTCTTCTAAGAGAATGTCTGAATATACTCTTCGATTAATGGTTCCTCCTAGGTCCCTGAAATCACCAACTGCGTTGGGGAATTTCGTTTTAATGTTTGTGTATTGTTTCTGTGCTATTTTTAGCAGTCTTATGTTAGTTGGCGTTTTGATTGGTGCTGGTATTATGTAGTCCTGTTGTGAAATGTCTGTGTGTTCAATTATGTAAGTCATTAGTTTCTTGTTGTGTGTGTTTATTGCCGTGCATTTGTTTTTCTGGGGGTGGGGTGTGGTTCTGCTATTTTCTTGTCGTTGTTGCTGGGTGTGTGTGTTTTGTTGTTGTGTTTGCGATGTTGGTGCTTGTGGTGTTGAAGGTGTTGTTGGCGGTGGGGTTGTCGCCGGTGGTGATGGTGGTGCTGGTGTGGGTGGTGATGGTGTTGGTGGTGTTGCTGCTGTGGGTCTCTTTGCAGTAGACTTTACCCTTTTCTCATTTCTTTCCTCCCTTTTCAAAGGCGACGATGCGCTGCTTCTGCGTTTGTGCCTTCTTGAGACCTTTTGCCATCCCTCTCCCACCTCACACTCCATGTCTGATTCTGTAAGGTCGGGGAGGGGTACCAGCTCCACTCTTTCACTTGTTGTTGTTGGTGATGTTTGCACTGGAGTCTCTGTTGCAGCTGCATTTGGTATTGCTGTTGTTGTTGTTAATATTTCCACTGCTGCTGCTGTCTTTGATTTCCGTGGAGTGGGTATGGGTGCCACGGACCTATCGTTCCTGGTTGCCGCTTGTCCTGTTGCTGGTAGCCGTGGAACCGGATTCGGGAGGAGGGGGGTTTTCTCCTTTCTCAGGGTCTTCTCGTTGCAGAAGGCCCTGAGGTGAGTCTTCGATCCACAGCGAAAGCATTTCGGGCGTTTGCCCTCAACACTTATGGGCAGTTGAGTGCCGTTATCGAAGTCTATCACATCCGGGATAGCTTCGATGCACTCCTGGTTGGTTTGGATTAGCATCTCAATGGAGGAGCCGACCCAATCTTCTCTTACTTTTTTCTGTACTTGCAGTACAGTTGTTTTGTCCTCGATTCCGACGAGGACAGACGCGGCCAGCCAAGAAGGGGTCATTCCGGGGGGGACGTGGGTCAGTTTGACCCTCACAATTTTTTGCCCGCAGTAGGAGGGCACCAACACCATTTCCTCGCTCCTTAGGGTCACTACTGATTGGGCCTTTGCCTCCTGGGGTGTGGCAAAAAGTACGTCTACGGTGGCGTATTTTTTGCCTCGGGTGATGTGCGTTTTCCTCTGCCACACAGACCCCAAGGCTTTTTGTATTTGGGCCTCTGTGGCTCTTTCCACCCTACGGGATTTTGTACTTACTGTACGGTACGTGACCGTACAGTGCTCTTGGGTTTCGAAAAAATTTTTCGCTGCCTTGCAGATTGCTCGGTGTCCGTTCTTTGTCACCATCTTCTTCGCTTCCTCTAATTCCTCATTTGTTATGAGGATTGTTTCCAGGTTTTTCGCAATACCTGCAAATGAGATTGGTTTTTCTCTGCTGTTGTTGTTGTCGTCAGAGCTGCTGGTACTTTTGTTGTTGCTGCAGGTACTACGACTACTGCCTCCGCCGCTGTTGCTGTGGTTGTTGTTGGTGTTGCTGCTGCTAATGCTGTTGTTGTTTATGCTGCTGGTGATGCTGTTGCGGCTGCTACTGTTGTTTTCATTGTCACTGTTGCTGTTGTTATTACGGCTGCTACTGCTATTATTCCTGACGTCAGACGAATGAACTGGGTTTTCGTATTTCCCGCACACCTGTTTCGTCGCTGTCGTCGTCGTCGTGGAGAAACCTTGCACGCTTTGCACGAGACTTTTCTTTTCTTTCGTCGCTTGCGAAAGAGAAGGTAGGGAGAGAGACACATTTAAAGAAGGGAGGGAGAGAGACAATCTTCTCTCTCCTGTAGTGATGATTGAGGAAGAAGAAGACGGAATGAGTGGGAGTGACGTATGAAATTTTTTTTTTTTGGTAGCCATGTTTTTTTGTTTAAAATGAAATTTTGGGTACAAAACCCCAATAACTGGCTATTTAACCCCGAAGGGCCAAATAACGGACAGAAAGACCCCTCTCACGAGGAGGAGGGTGTCTTTATCAACAATTTGGTTCAAGTTTTAAACAATTTACAATTGTTTTAACGGTTAAAAATTACTATACCTTACAGAGCCGAGCCTCCGTCAACCATGGCATTCAATAATAATAATAATAATAACAATAATAATAATAATAATAATGATTTCTTTATTAACCACAAGGGTTTACATAAAGTAGACATTAAGGACAGTGCAGGACAATGCAGGACGGTACAAATGGGCATTTCTGCGTGTAAAAAAACAAAAACAGAGGATGTAACAAAAATAACAATGAAAATAACAATGAAAAATTCCCCAATAGGGGGGAGACTTCGGAGGGACATTTGTGGAGAAAGCCCAGTAAAAAGCCACAATGACCCTGACCACCAAGGCAAGTGCCCTCTCCCAGTTTTCCACCTTTAGTTTACAGATATATACTCAGAGTCGGCCCATTCACTCGGGCCATTCTTGCTTCTCTCACCCATCTTTCAACAAAATGCTGGGAAGAGAGCACTTCCCTCTCTACTCTGATTTTCCTTTTCAAATGAAATTTGAAAAAGTCAATCAGAGCATCACCGAAGAGGTAAGTGCTCGTCTTCAGCCCTTTCAAACGTGTCCACCATACTATCTCTTTCGCCATGGCCACCAGACAGATAAAAACTGCCTGCCCTTCCCGGCTAAAGGAGGAGGGCGGGGCAATCCTCACGATGGACTCAGATGATAGCTGGATCCGTCCTAAACGCGACAGCAGGTGTTCGACATAAACCCACAAGTCAGCAATTTTCGGACACTGGACGAGTGCGTGCAGGACGGTTTCGTCGCCCTGCGCGCATCTCGGACATGCCCGGCTGACGGCACCTCCATGCCTGTAGAGTTTATCCCGAACTGGCAAGGCTCCTCGGTAGCACTGCCAGGCCAGAGATTTCTGGAAGTTGTCCATAGGCCCTGGCCCGAAAGTTCTTCCGAAGAGATTGGCTAGTTGATTTTCGTCGACGCCTAGAGTTTCCCCAAGTACGTCGTCGCTCTTCCCCTCCACTAATCCTCTATAGAACGCCGAGGTGGAGTTTCCACCGATCACATTGCCCGATTGGTCGAGGGCTGTGAGCGCCTGAAGACATTCCAGTCTCCAGGCGCTCCCTCTCGGTCTTCGCTTGACCCAGGACTGCAGCTCCGTCAAGGAAACGAGCTGGGGAAAAACGCGTCTAGCAAACGGCGACCACACCTGATCACCGTCGAGGAAGAGGTGGAGATGTCGTAGCCTGAGCGCGTGCCTGCGCATCATCAGCCACGGCATGCCCAGCCCTCCACGTAGCGGGTGTTGACAACAGATGGACCGCCTGACCATCGGAGCACGTCCCTTCCACAAAAAGCGAAAGAGCAAACGCTCCAGCGCAGTCAGGCGAGGCTTAGGACAAGGTACGACGGTTAGGCGGTAGCAGATGACAGACGCGATGTACGCGTTAGCCACCTCCGCTCGACCTTTCAGGGATAGCTTCCTCTCCGCCCATTTCTGGGTGAGAGAAGCCACCCTGCTCGTCACCTCGTCCCAGTTTTTGTCCGTCTGGAGGTCCGGACCGAACCAGACCCCTAGCAATTTAACCGGTCCGTCCGTCCAGCGCCCGACGACGCTGTTGGACGGCATGGACCTGCCTCTCCAGGTGCCGAGCTGCAGGCCCACTGACTTTTCCTGGTTGATCATTGCTCCTGTCACCGCTTCGTATTCTCTTAGTGTAGTGCCGATCGCCTCGATGTGTTTGGCGTTCGACACCACTACGGTGACATCGTCCGCATATGCTGACACGGATCTTCCGCATCCTAGTTCGCGCGGGACTCCCCTCAACGTCTCCAGTTTGTGCAGTAATGGCTCGAGAGTCAATACGTACAAGAGGGACGAGAGGGGACATCCTTGGCGGACCGAGCGCATGATGTTGAACGGTTCCGACAGGTGACCGTTCACTCTCACCACAGAGCAGATGTCGCTGTGCATGGCAGCGATCCAGCCTCTGAAGACGGGCCCAAAGCCAGCCGCCCTCAGGACTGCCGCTAGGTAACGATGGTCGACCCTATCGAAAGCTTTCGACTGATCTAAATTGATCAAGGACCCACCCGTGCCAGGTTCCCTAGCTACCCTCTCTACGATGTATCGCATGAGGTGGAGGTTGTCGTGGATGGATCTGTCGGGAATGGCGCATGTCTGCGCCTCTCCCACCAGACCACCAACGACAAGCGCCAACCTCTTTGCTAGCACCTTGGCCAAAATCTTAAACTCTGTGTTTAGCAGAGTTATGGGCCGGAAATTGTCTATGTTATCCCCCTTGTTCGGATCCTTTCTCAGCAGTGCCACCGCTCCTCGGCTCACAGAACTGGGAATTCTCCCGTTCTGTTGCCAGTTGCAGTAGACGTCCGCCAAGAGGCCTCCGAACAAGTCTGGCATCTGTACGTAAAGTTCATAGGGCAGACCATCCAAACCAGGCGATTTACCCCTTGTGCAGCCAGTCATTGCCTCCCTTACTTCAGCGGCTGTTATCGGCTTTTCGCAACACTTCGCCTCAGTGGCCGAGAGCCGCGGCAGTCCGTCGAGGTAGACACTAAAGTCCATCCCTCTACCCGGCCCCCCGCTGCCCCCGAACAGCTGAGCGAAGTGTCGCTGAAAAGCTTCACACATTTGCCCGGGATCGAGTAGCATGCGCCCGTCGTGGTCCACCAAAGACCGGATCGTGGCTTTGTTGCCACGACGCGCCTCCGCCACTCGGGCCCATTGAACGGCTTTCGTCCCCTCGTGTCTGAGAGCACGCACCCTAGCTCTGACAACGCAGCCTTCGTGCTTTGCATTGAAGAATTGGTCAAGGGCCAATTTCGCCGCAAGCACGTCGGTCGCAATGCCTTTGCTAAGCGCCTCGTCTAATTTTCTAACTAGTTCTCCCTCTGCTCTATTTTTCTCTATTGCTAAAGCCTTACTAAACCTAATCGATTCTATTCTAATCGCTCTTTTCAGAGCAAACCACCACTTGTTGTTGACGATGGCCCCCGTCAACGCCCGCTTAACTAGTTCGCTAATCCGGTCTCTGTAGGCCTTGCGCGCTGGTAAGGACGCGTTTAGCTTCCAGTAGCCGGGTCCTCGTCTATGAAGCCTATCTAAGTCAAGCACACAGATCACGAATTTGTGGTCCGTGTAGCTGACTATCTTGAATTGTGGACAGCCTATGCTAGACCTATCTATTTCCCTACAAAATACTCTATCTAGATATGATCTGGATGACCCTATGCGGTTTGTCCAAGTCCACATTGGCACATTCGGGAAATCCAATCGGTACCTGTCAGACAGTTCAAAACGCCTGAGCAGGTTGGTGAGGCTCTTGCACCCTCCACCCCTATCCGCTAATCCCACACAGTCCCAGCGTGCATCTAAGATCCCGTTCCAGTCGCCCACTAACACTAAAGAGCGCGACGTTCCAAGAAAGGTCTCCAGACGCCGGAAGAAATCAGGCCGCCCTGCTCCTGTCGGGGCATAGACGGCCACTAGCCTGAAAGCTTGCCCGTCTCCGCTGGTCACGTCCAGCACCACCAGCTTACCCTCTGGGTCCAGGAAGATGGCCCGTATGGCGAGATCCAAACCTCTCCGAAAAAGCACAGCAACTCCTCCACCCGATCCAGGACGGCTGGGAGATGCGTACACATCGTAGCCGCCGAAGATCGGTGCGAAGGCCCGTGCTTCGGAGATTCTGGTCTCGCTGATGGCCACTACATCTATGTTTAGTGACCTGAGGTCGTTGAGCAGGTGACCCTGCTTCCATGACGACCCCAAGCCACGCGCATTTATGCTGCCTATTCTGAGTGAGGTCATGTTTAAAATAGAGTGGAAAAGATGGGAAAGACCACTTACCGTATTTTTGGTAGAGGAGGGATGGTTTTTACATCCCTTTTCACTTGATCGTCTGGTGAAGGGACCGTTGAATCGTCCCTTCGGCTGGTCGTCGGCTCTTCTAAGAGAATGTCTGAATATACTCTTCGATTAATGGTTCCTCCTAGGTCCCTGAAATCACCAACTGCGTTGGGGAATTTCGTTTTAATGTTTGTGTATTGTTTCTGTGCTATTTTTAGCAGTCTTATGTTAGTTGGCGTTTTGATTGGTGCTGGTATTATGTAGTCCTGTTGTGAAATGTCTGTGTGTTCAATTATGTAAGTCATTAGTTTCTTGTTGTGTGTGTTTATTGCCGTGCATTTGTTTTTCTGGGGGTGGGGTGTGGTTCTGCTATTTTCTTGTCGTTGTTGCTGGGTGTGTGTGTTTTGTTGTTGTGTTTGCGATGTTGGTGCTTGTGGTGGTGGTGTTGAAGGTGTTGTTGGCGGTGGGGTTGTCGCCGGTGGTGATGGTGGTGCTGGTGTGGGTGGTGATGGTGTTGGTGGTGTTGCTGCTGTGGGTCTCTTTGCAGTAGACTTTACCCTTTTCTCATTTCTTTCCTCCCTTTTCAAAGGCGACGATGCGCTGCTTCTGCGTTTGTGCCTTCTTGAGACCTTTTGCCATCCCTCTCCCACCTCACACTCCATGTCTGATTCTGTAAGGTCGGGGAGGGGTACCAGCTCCACTCTTTCACTTGTTGTTGTTGGTGATGTTTGCACTGGAGTCTCTGTTGCAGCTGCATTTGGTATTGCTGTTGTTGTTGTTAATATTTCCACTGCTGCTGCTGTCTTTGATTTCCGTGGAGTGGGTATGGGTGCCACGGACCTATCGTTCCTGGTTGCCGCTTGTCCTGTTGCTGGTAGCCGTGGAACCGGATTCGGGAGGAGGGGGGTTTTCTCCTTTCTCAGGGTCTTCTCGTTGCAGAAGGCCCTGAGGTGAGTCTTCGATCCACAGCGAAAGCATTTCGGGCGTTTGCCCTCAACACTTATGGGCAGTTGAGTGCCGTTATCGAAGTCTATCACATCCGGGATAGCTTCGATGCACTCCTGGTTGGTTTGGATTAGCATCTCAATGGAGGAGCCGACCCAATCTTCTCTTACTTTTTTCTGTACTTGCAGTACAGTTGTTTTGTCCTCGATTCCGACGAGGACAGACGCGGCCAGCCAAGAAGGGGTCATTCCGGGGGGGACGTGGGTCAGTTTGACCCTCACAATTTTTTGCCCGCAGTAGGAGGGCACCAACACCATTTCCTCGCTCCTTAGGGTCACTACTGATTGGGCCTTTGCCTCCTGGGGTGTGGCAAAAAGTACGTCTACGGTGGCGTATTTTTTGCCTCGGGTGATGTGCGTTTTCCTCTGCCACACAGACCCCAAGGCTTTTTGTATTTGGGCCTCTGTGGCTCTTTCCACCCTACGGGATTTTGTACTTACTGTACGGTACGTGACCGTACAGTGCTCTTGGGTTTCGAAAAAATTTTTCGCTGCCTTGCAGATTGCTCGGTGTCCGTTCTTTGTCACCATCTTCTTCGCTTCCTCTAATTCCTCATTTGTTATGAGGATTGTTTCCAGGTTTTTCGCAATACCTGCAAATGAGATTGGTTTTTCTCTGCTGTTGTTGTTGTCGTCAGAGCTGCTGGTACTTTTGTTGTTGCTGCAGGTACTACGACTACTGCCTCCGCCGCTGTTGCTGTGGTTGTTGTTGGTGTTGCTGCTGCTAATGCTGTTGTTGTTTATGCTGCTGGTGATGCTGTTGCGGCTGCTACTGTTGTTTTCATTGTCACTGTTGCTGTTGTTATTACGGCTGCTACTGCTATTATTCCTGACGTCAGACGAATGAACTGGGTTTTCGTATTTCCCGCACACCTGTTTCGTCGCTGTCGTCGTCGTCGTGGAGAAACCTTGCACGCTTTGCACGAGACTTTTCTTTTCTTTCGTCGCTTGCGAAAGAGAAGGTAGGGAGAGAGACACATTTAAAGAAGGGAGGGAGAGAGACAATCTTCTCTCTCCTGTAGTGATGATTGAGGAAGAAGAAGACGGAATGAGTGGGAGTGACGTATGAAATTTTTTTTTTTTGGTAGCCATGTTGTTTTGTTTAAAATGAAATTTTGGGTACAAAACCCCAATAACTGGTTATTTAACCCCGAAGGGCCAAATAACGGACAGAAAGACCCCTCTCACGAGGAGGAGGGTGTCTTTATCAACAATTTGGTTCAAGTTTTAAACAATTTACAATTGTTTTAACGGTTAAAAATTACTATACCTTACAGAGCCGAGCCTCCGTCAACCATGGCATTCAATAATAATAATAATAATAATGATTTCTTTATTAACCACAAGGGTTTACATAAAGTAGACATTAAGGACAGTGCAGGACAATGCAGGACGGTACAAATGGGCATTTCTGCGTGTAAAAAAAACAAAAACAGAGGATGTAACAAAAATAACAATGAAAATAACAATGAAAAATTCCCCAATAGGGGGGAGACTTCGGAGGGACATTTGTGGAGAAAGCCCAGTAAAAAGCCACAATGACCCTGACCACCAAGGCAAGTGCCCTCTCCCAGTTTTCCACCTTTAGTTTACAGATATATACTCAGAGTCGGCCCATTCACTCGGGCCATTCTTGCTTCTCTCACCCATCTTTCAACAAAATGCTGGGAAGAGAGCACTTCCCTCTCTACTCTGATTTTCCTTTTCAAATGAAATTTGAAAAAGTCAATCAGAGCATCACCGAAGAGGTAAGTGCTCGTCTTCAGCCCTTTCAAACGTGTCCACCATACTATCTCTTTCGCCATGGCCACCAGACAGATAAAAACTGCCTGCCCTTCCCGGCTAAAGGAGGAGGGCGGGGCAATCCTCACGATGGACTCAGATGATAGCTGGATCCGTCCTAAACGCGACAGCAGGTGTTCGACATAAACCCACAAGTCAGCAATTTTCGGACACTGGACGAGTGCGTGCAGGACGGTTTCGTCGCCCTGCGCGCATCTCGGACATGCCCGGCTGACGGCACCTCCATGCCTGTAGAGTTTATCCCGAACTGGCAAGGCTCCTCGGTAGCACTGCCAGGCCAGAGATTTCTGGAAGTTGTCCATAGGCCCTGGCCCGAAAGTTCTTCCGAAGAGATTGGCTAGTTGATTTTCGTCGACGCCTAGAGTTTCCCCAAGTACGTCGTCGCTCTTCCCCTCCACTAATCCTCTATAGAACGCCGAGGTGGAGTTTCCACCGATCACATTGCCCGATTGGTCGAGGGCTGTGAGCGCCTGAAGACATTCCAGTCTCCAGGCGCTCCCTCTCGGTCTTCGCTTGACCCAGGACTGCAGCTCCGTCAAGGAAACGAGCTGGGGAAAAACGCGTCTAGCAAACGGCGACCACACCTGATCACCGTCGAGGAAGAGGTGGAGATGTCGTAGCCTGAGCGCGTGCCTGCGCATCATCAGCCACGGCATGCCCAGCCCTCCACGTAGCGGGTGTTGACAACAGATGGACCGCCTGACCATCGGAGCACGTCCCTTCCACAAAAAGCGAAAGAGCAAACGCTCCAGCGCAGTCAGGCGAGGCTTAGGACAAGGTACGACGGTTAGGCGGTAGCAGATGACAGACGCGATGTACGCGTTAGCCACCTCCGCTCGACCTTTCAGGGATAGCTTCCTCTCCGCCCATTTCTGGGTGAGAGAAGCCACCCTGCTCGTCACCTCGTCCCAGTTTTTGTCCGTCTGGAGGTCCGGACCGAACCAGACCCCTAGCAATTTAACCGGTCCGTCCGTCCAGCGCCCGACGACGCTGTTGGACGGCATGGACCTGCCTCTCCAGGTGCCGAGCTGCAGGCCCACTGACTTTTCCTGGTTGATCATTGCTCCTGTCACCGCTTCGTATTCTCTTAGTGTAGTGCCGATCGCCTCGATGTGTTTGGCGTTCGACACCACTACGGTGACATCGTCCGCATATGCTGACACGGATCTTCCGCATCCTAGTTCGCGCGGGACTCCCCTCAACGTCTCCAGTTTGTGCAGTAATGGCTCGAGAGTCAATACGTACAAGAGGGACGAGAGGGGACATCCTTGGCGGACCGAGCGCATGATGTTGAACGGTTCCGACAGGTGACCGTTCACTCTCACCACAGAGCAGATGTCGCTGTGCATGGCAGCGATCCAGCCTCTGAAGACGGGCCCAAAGCCAGCCGCCCTCAGGACTGCCGCTAGGTAACGATGGTCGACCCTATCGAAAGCTTTCGACTGATCTAAATTGATCAAGGACCCACCCGTGCCAGGTTCCCTAGCTACCCTCTCTACGATGTATCGCATGAGGTGGAGGTTGTCGTGGATGGATCTGTCGGGAATGGCGCATGTCTGCGCCTCTCCCACCAGACCACCAACGACAAGCGCCAACCTCTTTGCTAGCACCTTGGCCAAAATCTTAAACTCTGTGTTTAGCAGAGTTATGGGCCGGAAATTGTCTATGTTATCCCCCTTGTTCGGATCCTTTCTCAGCAGTGCCACCGCTCCTCGGCTCACAGAACTGGGAATTCTCCCGTTCTGTTGCCAGTTGCAGTAGACGTCCGCCAAGAGGCCTCCGAACAAGTCTGGCATCTGTACGTAAAGTTCATAGGGCAGACCATCCAAACCAGGCGATTTACCCCTTGTGCAGCCAGTCATTGCCTCCCTTACTTCAGCGGCTGTTATCGGCTTTTCGCAACACTTCGCCTCAGTGGCCGAGAGCCGCGGCAGTCCGTCGAGGTAGACACTAAAGTCCATCCCTCTACCCGGCCCCCCGCTGCCCCCGAACAGCTGAGCGAAGTGTCGCTGAAAAGCTTCACACATTTGCCCGGGATCGAGTAGCATGCGCCCGTCGTGGTCCACCAAAGACCGGATCGTGGCTTTGTTGCCACGACGCGCCTCCGCCACTCGGGCCCATTGAACGGCTTTCGTCCCCTCGTGTCTGAGAGCACGCACCCTAGCTCTGACAACGCAGCCTTCGTGCTTTGCATTGAAGAATTGGTCAAGGGCCAATTTCGCCGCAAGCACGTCGGTCGCAATGCCTTTGCTAAGCGCCTCGTCTAATTTTCTAACTAGTTCTCCCTCTGCTCTATTTTTCTCTATTGCTAAAGCCTTACTAAACCTAATCGATTCTATTCTAATCGCTCTTTTCAGAGCAAACCACCACTTGTTGTTGACGATGGCCCCCGTCAACGCCCGCTTAACTAGTTCGCTAATCCGGTCTCTGTAGGCCTTGCGCGCTGGTAAGGACGCGTTTAGCTTCCAGTAGCCGGGTCCTCGTCTATGAAGCCTATCTAAGTCAAGCACACAGATCACGAATTTGTGGTCCGTGTAGCTGACTATCTTGAATTGTGGACAGCCTATGCTAGACCTATCTATTTCCCTACAAAATACTCTATCTAGATATGATCTGGATGACCCTATGCGGTTTGTCCAAGTCCACATTGGCACATTCGGGAAATCCAATCGGTACCTGTCAGACAGTTCAAAACGCCTGAGCAGGTTGGTGAGGCTCTTGCACCCTCCACCCCTATCCGCTAATCCCACACAGTCCCAGCGTGCATCTAAGATCCCGTTCCAGTCGCCCACTAACACTAAAGAGCGCGACGTTCCAAGAAAGGTCTCCAGACGCCGGAAGAAATCAGGCCGCCCTGCTCCTGTCGGGGCATAGACGGCCACTAGCCTGAAAGCTTGCCCGTCTCCGCTGGTCACGTCCAGCACCACCAGCTTACCCTCTGGGTCCAGGAAGATGGCCCGTATGGCGAGATCCAAACCTCTCCGAAAAAGCACAGCAACTCCTCCACCCGATCCAGGACGGCTGGGAGATGCGTACACATCGTAGCCGCCGAAGATCGGTGCGAAGGCCCGTGCTTCGGAGATTCTGGTCTCGCTGATGGCCACTACATCTATGTTTAGTGACCTGAGGTCGTTGAGCAGGTGACCCTGCTTCCATGACGACCCCAAGCCACGCGCATTTATGCTGCCTATTCTGAGTGAGGTCATGTTTAAAATAGAGTGGAAAAGATGGGAAAGACCACTTACCGTATTTTTGGTAGAGGAGGGATGGTTTTTACATCCCTTTTCACTTGATCGTCTGGTGAAGGGACCGTTGAATCGTCCCTTCGGCTGGTCGTCGGCTCTTCTAAGAGAATGTCTGAATATACTCTTCGATTAATGGTTCCTCCTAGGTCCCTGAAATCACCAACTGCGTTGGGGAATTTCGTTTTAATGTTTGTGTATTGTTTCTGTGCTATTTTTAGCAGTCTTATGTTAGTTGGCGTTTTGATTGGTGCTGGTATTATGTAGTCCTGTTGTGAAATGTCTGTGTGTTCAATTATGTAAGTCATTAGTTTCTTGTTGTGTGTGTTTATTGCCGTGCATTTGTTTTTCTGGGGGTGGGGTGTGGTTCTGCTATTTTCTTGTCGTTGTTGCTGGGTGTGTGTGTTTTGTTGTTGTGTTTGCGATGTTGGTGCTTGTGGTGGTGGTGTTGAAGGTGTTGTTGGCGGTGGGGTTGTCGCCGGTGGTGATGGTGGTGCTGGTGTGGGTGGTGATGGTGTTGGTGGTGTTGCTGCTGTGGGTCTCTTTGCAGTAGACTTTACCCTTTTCTCATTTCTTTCCTCCCTTTTCAAAGGCGACGATGCGCTGCTTCTGCGTTTGTGCCTTCTTGAGACCTTTTGCCATCCCTCTCCCACCTCACACTCCATGTCTGATTCTGTAAGGTCGGGGAGGGGTACCAGCTCCACTCTTTCACTTGTTGTTGTTGGTGATGTTTGCACTGGAGTCTCTGTTGCAGCTGCATTTGGTATTGCTGTTGTTGTTGTTAATATTTCCACTGCTGCTGCTGTCTTTGATTTCCGTGGAGTGGGTATGGGTGCCACGGACCTATCGTTCCTGGTTGCCGCTTGTCCTGTTGCTGGTAGCCGTGGAACCGGATTCGGGAGGAGGGGGGTTTTCTCCTTTCTCAGGGTCTTCTCGTTGCAGAAGGCCCTGAGGTGAGTCTTCGATCCACAGCGAAAGCATTTCGGGCGTTTGCCCTCAACACTTATGGGCAGTTGAGTGCCGTTATCGAAGTCTATCACATCCGGGATAGCTTCGATGCACTCCTGGTTGGTTTGGATTAGCATCTCAATGGAGGAGCCGACCCAATCTTCTCTTACTTTTTTCTGTACTTGCAGTACAGTTGTTTTGTCCTCGATTCCGACGAGGACAGACGCGGCCAGCCAAGAAGGGGTCATTCCGGGGGGGACGTGGGTCAGTTTGACCCTCACAATTTTTTGCCCGCAGTAGGAGGGCACCAACACCATTTCCTCGCTCCTTAGGGTCACTACTGATTGGGCCTTTGCCTCCTGGGGTGTGGCAAAAAGTACGTCTACGGTGGCGTATTTTTTGCCTCGGGTGATGTGCGTTTTCCTCTGCCACACAGACCCCAAGGCTTTTTGTATTTGGGCCTCTGTGGCTCTTTCCACCCTACGGGATTTTGTACTTACTGTACGGTACGTGACCGTACAGTGCTCTTGGGTTTCGAAAAAATTTTTCGCTGCCTTGCAGATTGCTCGGTGTCCGTTCTTTGTCACCATCTTCTTCGCTTCCTCTAATTCCTCATTTGTTATGAGGATTGTTTCCAGGTTTTTCGCAATACCTGCAAATGAGATTGGTTTTTCTCTGCTGTTGTTGTTGTCGTCAGAGCTGCTGGTACTTTTGTTGTTGCTGCAGGTACTACGACTACTGCCTCCGCCGCTGTTGCTGTGGTTGTTGTTGGTGTTGCTGCTGCTAATGCTGTTGTTGTTTATGCTGCTGGTGATGCTGTTGCGGCTGCTACTGTTGTTTTCATTGTCACTGTTGCTGTTGTTATTACGGCTGCTACTGCTATTATTCCTGACGTCAGACGAATGAACTGGGTTTTCGTATTTCCCGCACACCTGTTTCGTCGCTGTCGTCGTCGTCGTGGAGAAACCTTGCACGCTTTGCACGAGACTTTTCTTTTCTTTCGTCGCTTGCGAAAGAGAAGGTAGGGAGAGAGACACATTTAAAGAAGGGAGGGAGAGAGACAATCTTCTCTCTCCTGTAGTGATGATTGAGGAAGAAGAAGACGGAATGAGTGGGAGTGACGTATGAAATTTTTTTTTTTTGGTAGCCATGTTTTTTTGTTTAAAATGAAATTTTGGGTACAAAACCCCAATAACTGGCTATTTAACCCCGAAGGGCCAAATAACGGACAGAAAGACCCCTCTCACGAGGAGGAGGGTGTCTTTATCAACAATTTGGTTCAAGTTTTAAACAATTTACAATTGTTTTAACGGTTAAAAATTACTATACCTTACAGAGCCGAGCCTCCGTCAACCATGGCATTCAATAATAATAATAATAATAACAATAATAATAATAATAATGATTTCTTTATTAACCACAAGGGTTTACATAAAGTAGACATTAAGGACAGTGCAGGACAATGCAGGACGGTACAAATGGGCATTTCTGCGTGTAAAAAAAACAAAAATAGAGGATGTAACAAAAATAACAATGAAAATAACAATGAAAAATTCCCCAATAGGGGGGAGACTTCGGAGGAACATTTGTGGAGAAAGCCCAGTAAAAAGCCACAATGACCCTGACCACCAAGGCAAGTGCCCTCTCCCAGTTTTCCACCTTTAGTTTACAGATATATACTCAGAGTCGGCCCATTCACTCGGGCCATTCTTGCTTCTCTCACCCATCTTTCAACAAAATGCTGGGAAGAGAGCACTTCCTTCTCTACTCTGATTTTCCTTTTCAAATGAAATTTGAAAAAGTCAATCAGAGCATCACCGAAGAGGTAAGTGCTCGTCTTCAGCCCTTTCAAACGTGTCCACCATACTATCTCTTTCGCCATGGCCACCAGACAGATAAAAACTGCCTGCCCTTCCCGGCTAAAGGAGGAGGGCGGGGCAATCCTCACGATAGACTCAGATGATAGCTGGATCCGTCCTAAACGCGACAGCAGGTGTTCGACATAAACCCACAAGTCAGCAATTTTCGGACACTGGACGAGTGCGTGCAGGACGGTTTCGTCGCCCTGCGCGCATCTCGGACATGCCCGGCTGACGGCACCTCCATGCCTGTAGAGTTTATCCCGAACTGGCAAGGCTCCTCGGTAGCACTGCCAGGCCAGAGATTTCTGGAAGTTGTCCATAGGCCCTGGCCCGAAGGTTCTTCCGAAGAGATTGGCTAGTTGATTTTCGTCGACGCCTAGAGTTTCCCCAAGTACGTCGTCGCTCTTCCCCTCCACTAATCCTCTATAGAACGCCGAGGTGGAGTTTCCACCGATCACATTGCCCGATTGGTCGAGGGCTGTGAGCGCCTGAAGACATTCCAGTCTCCAGGCGCTCCCTCTCGGTCTTCGCTTGACCCAGGACTGCAGCTCCGTCAAGGAAACGAGCTGGGGAAAAACGCGTCTAGCAAACGGCGACCACACCTGATCACCGTCGAGGAAGAGGTGGAGATGTCGTAGCCTGAGCGCGTGCCTGCGCATCATCAGCCACGGCATGCCCAGCCCTCCACGTAGCGGGTGTTGACAACAGATGGACCGCCTGACCATCGGAGCACGTCCCTTCCACAAAAAGCGAAAGAGCAAACGCTCCAGCGCAGTCAGGCGAGGCTTAGGACAAGGTACGACGGTTAGGCGGTAGCAGATGACAGACGCGATGTACGCGTTAGCCACCTCCGCTCGACCTTTCAGGGATAGCTTCCTCTCCGCCCATTTCTGGGTGAGAGAAGCCACCCTGCTCGTCACCTCGTCCCAGTTTTTGTCCGTCTGGAGGTCCGGACCGAACCAGACCCCTAGCAATTTAACCGGTCCGTCCGTCCAGCGCCCGACGACGCTGTTGGACGGCATGGACCTGCCTCTCCAGGTGCCGAGCTGCAGGCCCACTGACTTTTCCTGGTTGATCATTGCTCCTGTCACCGCTTCGTATTCTCTTAGTGTAGTGCCGATCGCCTCGATGTGTTTGGCGTTCGACACCACTACGGTGACATCGTCCGCATATGCTGACACGGATCTTCCGCATCCTAGTTCGCGCGGGACTCCCCTCAACGTCTCCAGTTTGTGCAGTAATGGCTCGAGAGTCAATACGTACAAGAGGGACGAGAGGGGACATCCTTGGCGGACCGAGCGCATGATGTTGAACGGTTCCGACAGGTGACCGTTCACTCTCACCACAGAGCAGATGTCGCTGTGCATGGCAGCGATCCAGCCTCTGAAGACGGGCCCAAAGCCAGCCGCCCTCAGGACTGCCGCTAGGTAACGATGGTCGACCCTATCGAAAGCTTTCGACTGATCTAAATTGATCAAGGACCCACCCGTGCCAGGTTCCCTAGCTACCCTCTCTACGATGTATCGCATGAGGTGGAGGTTGTCGTGGATGGATCTGTCGGGAATGGCGCATGTCTGCGCCTCTCCCACCAGACCACCAACGACAAGCGCCAACCTCTTTGCTAGCACCTTGGCCAAAATCTTAAACTCTGTGTTTAGCAGAGTTATGGGCCGGAAATTGTCTATGTTATCCCCCTTGTTCGGATCCTTTCTCAGCAGTGCCACCGCTCCTCGGCTCACAGAACTGGGAATTCTCCCGTTCTGTTGCCAGTTGCAGTAGACGTCCGTCAAGAGGCCTCCGAACAAGTCTGGCATCTGTACGTAAAGTTCATAGGGCAGACCATCCAAACCAGGCGATTTACCCCTTGTGCAGCCAGTCATTGCCTCCCTTACTTCAGCGGCTGTTATCGGCTTTTCGCAACACTTCGCCTCAGTGGCCGAGAGCCGCGGCAGTCCGTCGAGGTAGACACTAAAGTCCATCCCTCTACCCGGCCCCCCGCTGCCCCCGAACAGCTGAGCGAAGTGTCGCTGAAAAGCTTCACACATTTGCCCGGGATCGAGTAGCATGCGCCCGTCGTGGTCCACCAAAGACCGGATCGTGGCTTTGTTGCCACGACGCGCCTCCGCCACTCGGGCCCATTGAACGGCTTTCGTCCCCTCGTGTCTGAGAGCACGCACCCTAGCTCTGACAACGCAGCCTTCGTGCTTTGCATTGAAGAATTGGTCAAGGGCCAATTTCGCCGCAAGCACGTCGGTCGCAATGCCTTTGCTAAGCGCCTCGTCTAATTTTCTAACTAGTTCTCCCTCTGCTCTATTTTTCTCTATTGCTAAAGCCTTACTAAACCTAATCGATTCTATTCTAATCGCTCTTTTCAGAGCAAACCACCACTTGTTGTTGACGATGGCCCCCGTCAACGCCCGCTTAACTAGTTCGCTAATCCGGTCTCTGTAGGCCTTGCGCGCTGGTAAGGACGCGTTTAGCTTCCAGTAGCCGGGTCCTCGTCTATGAAGCCTATCTAAGTCAAGCACACAGATCACGAATTTGTGGTCCGTGTAGCTGACTATCTTGAATTGTGGACAGCCTATGCTAGACCTATCTATTTCCCTACAAAATACTCTATCTAGATATGATCTGGATGACCCTATGCGGTTTGTCCAAGTCCACATTGGCACATTCGGGAAATCCAATCGGTACCTGTCAGACAGTTCAAAACGCCTGAGCAGGTTGGTGAGGCTCTTGCACCCTCCACCCCTATCCGCTAATCCCACACAGTCCCAGCGTGCATCTAAGATCCCGTTCCAGTCGCCCACTAACACTAAAGAGCGCGACGTTCCAAGAAAGGTCTCCAGACGCCGGAAGAAATCAGGCCGCCCTGCTCCTGTCGGGGCATAGACGGCCACTAGCCTGAAAGCTTGCCCGTCTCCGCTGGTCACGTCCAGCACCACCAGCTTACCCTCTGGGTCCAGGAAGATGGCCCGTATGGCGAGATCCAAACCTCTCCGAAAAAGCACAGCAACTCCTCCACCCGATCCAGGACGGCTGGGAGATGCGTACACATCGTAGCCGCCGAAGATCGGTGCGAAGGCCCGTGCTTCGGAGATTCTGGTCTCGCTGATGGCCACTACATCTATGTTTAGTGACCTGAGGTCGTTGAGCAGGTGACCCTGCTTCCATGACGACCCCAAGCCACGCGCATTTATGCTGCCTATTCTGAGTGAGGTCATGTTTAAAATAGAGTGGAAAAGATGGGAAAGACCACTTACCGTATTTTTGGTAGAGGAGGGATGGTTTTTACATCCCTTTTCACTTGATCGTCTGGTGAAGGGACCGTTGAATCGTCCCTTCGGCTGGTCGTCGGCTCTTCTAAGAGAATGTCTGAATATACTCTTCGATTAATGGTTCCTCCTAGGTCCCTGAAATCACCAACTGCGTTGGGGAATTTCGTTTTAATGTTTGTGTATTGTTTCTGTGCTATTTTTAGCAGTCTTATGTTAGTTGGCGTTTTGATTGGTGCTGGTATTATGTAGTCCTGTTGTGAAATGTCTGTGTGTTCAATTATGTAAGTCATTAGTTTCTTGTTGTGTGTGTTTATTGCCGTGCATTTGTTTTTCTGGGGGTGGGGTGTGGTTCTGCTATTTTCTTGTCGTTGTTGCTGGGTGTGTGTGTTTTGTTGTTGTGTTTGCGATGTTGGTGCTTGTGGTGGTGGTGTTGAAGGTGTTGTTGGCGGTGGGGTTGTCGCCGGTGGTGATGGTGGTGCTGGTGTGGGTGGTGATGGTGTTGGTGGTGTTGCTGCTGTGGGTCTCTTTGCAGTAGACTTTACCCTTTTCTCATTTCTTTCCTCCCTTTTCAAAGGCGACGATGCGCTGCTTCTGCGTTTGTGCCTTCTTGAGACCTTTTGCCATCCCTCTCCCACCTCACACTCCATGTCTGATTCTGTAAGGTCGGGGAGGGGTACCAGCTCCACTCTTTCACTTGTTGTTGTTGGTGATGTTTGCACTGGAGTCTCTGTTGCAGCTGCATTTGGTATTGCTGTTGTTGTTGTTAATATTTCCACTGCTGCTGCTGTCTTTGATTTCCGTGGAGTGGGTATGGGTGCCACGGACCTATCGTTCCTGGTTGCCGCTTGTCCTGTTGCTGGTAGCCGTGGAACCGGATTCGGGAGGAGGGGGGTTTTCTCCTTTCTCAGGGTCTTCTCGTTGCAGAAGGCCCTGAGGTGAGTCTTCGATCCACAGCGAAAGCATTTCGGGCGTTTGCCCTCAACACTTATGGGCAGTTGAGTGCCGTTATCGAAGTCTATCACATCCGGGATAGCTTCGATGCACTCCTGGTTGGTTTGGATTAGCATCTCAATGGAGGAGCCGACCCAATCTTCTCTTACTTTTTTCTGTACTTGCAGTACAGTTGTTTTGTCCTCGATTCCGACGAGGACAGACGCGGCCAGCCAAGAAGGGGTCATTCCGGGGGGGACGTGGGTCAGTTTGACCCTCACAATTTTTTGCCCGCAGTAGGAGGGCACCAACACCATTTCCTCGCTCCTTAGGGTCACTACTGATTGGGCCTTTGCCTCCTGGGGTGTGGCAAAAAGTACGTCTACGGTGGCGTATTTTTTGCCTCGGGTGATGTGCGTTTTCCTCTGCCACACAGACCCCAAGGCTTTTTGTATTTGGGCCTCTGTGGCTCTTTCCACCCTACGGGATTTTGTACTTACTGTACGGTACGTGACCGTACAGTGCTCTTGGGTTTCGAAAAAATTTTTCGCTGCCTTGCAGATTGCTCGGTGTCCGTTCTTTGTCACCATCTTCTTCGCTTCCTCTAATTCCTCATTTGTTATGAGGATTGTTTCCAGGTTTTTCGCAATACCTGCAAATGAGATTGGTTTTTCTCTGCTGTTGTTGTTGTCGTCAGAGCTGCTGGTACTTTTGTTGTTGCTGCAGGTACTACGACTACTGCCTCCGCCGCTGTTGCTGTGGTTGTTGTTGGTGTTGCTGCTGCTAATGCTGTTGTTGTTTATGCTGCTGGTGATGCTGTTGCGGCTGCTACTGTTGTTTTCATTGTCACTGTTGCTGTTGTTATTACGGCTGCTACTGCTATTATTCCTGACGTCAGACGAATGAACTGGGTTTTCGTATTTCCCGCACACCTGTTTCGTCGCTGTCGTCGTCGTCGTGGAGAAACCTTGCACGCTTTGCACGAGACTTTTATTTTCTTTCGTCGCTTGCGAAAGAGAAGGGAGGGAGAGAGACACATTTAAAGAAGGGAGGGAGAGAGACAATCTTCTCTCTGCTGTAGTGATGATTGAGGAAGAAGAAGACGGAATGAGTGGGAGTGACGTATGAAATTTCTTTTTGGTAGCCATGTTTTTTTGTTTAAAATGAAATTTTGGGTACAAAACCCCAATAACTGGTTATTTAACCCCGAAGGGCCAAATAACGGACAGAAAGACCCCTCTCACGAGGAGGAGGGTGTCTTTATCAACAATTTGGTTCAAGTTTTAAACAATTTACAATTGTTTTAACGGTTAAAAATTACTATACCTTACAGAGCCGAGCCTCCGTCAACCATGGCATTCAATAATAATAATAATAATAACAATAATAATAATAATAATAATAATAATGATTTCTTTATTAACCACAAGGGTTTACATAAAGTAGACATTAAGGACAGTGCAGGACAATGCAGGACGGTACAAATGGGCATTTCTGCGTGTAAAAAAACAAAAACAGAGGATGTAACAAAAATAACAATGAAAATAACAATGAAAAATTCCCCAATAGGGGGGAGACTTCGGAGGGACATTTGTGGAGAAAGCCCAGTAAAAAGCCACAATGACCCTGACCACCAAGGCAAGTGCCCTCTCCCAGTTTTCCACCTTTAGTTTACAGATATATACTCAGAGTCGGCCCATTCACTCGGGCCATTCTTGCTTCTCTCACCCATCTTTCAACAAAATGCTGGGAAGAGAGCACTTCCCTCTCTACTCTGATTTTCCTTTTCAAATGAAATTTGAAAAAGTCAATCAGAGCATCACCGAAGAGGTAAGTGCTCGTCTTCAGCCCTTTCAAACGTGTCCACCATACTATCTCTTTCGCCATGGCCACCAGACAGATAAAAACTGCCTGCCCTTCCCGGCTAAAGGAGGAGGGCGGGGCAATCCTCACGATGGACTCAGATGATAGCTGGATCCGTCCTAAACGCGACAGCAGGTGTTCGACATAAACCCACAAGTCAGCAATTTTCGGACACTGGACGAGTGCGTGCAGGACGGTTTCGTCGCCCTGCGCGCATCTCGGACATGCCCGGCTGACGGCACCTCCATGCCTGTAGAGTTTATCCCGAACTGGCAAGGCTCCTCGGTAGCACTGCCAGGCCAGAGATTTCTGGAAGTTGTCCATAGGCCCTGGCCCGAAAGTTCTTCCGAAGAGATTGGCTAGTTGATTTTCGTCGACGCCTAGAGTTTCCCCAAGTACGTCGTCGCTCTTCCCCTCCACTAATCCTCTATAGAACGCCGAGGTGGAGTTTCCACCGATCACATTGCCCGATTGGTCGAGGGCTGTGAGCGCCTGAAGACATTCCAGTCTCCAGGCGCTCCCTCTCGGTCTTCGCTTGACCCAGGACTGCAGCTCCGTCAAGGAAACGAGCTGGGGAAAAACGCGTCTAGCAAACGGCGACCACACCTGATCACCGTCGAGGAAGAGGTGGAGATGTCGTAGCCTGAGCGCGTGCCTGCGCATCATCAGCCACGGCATGCCCAGCCCTCCACGTAGCGGGTGTTGACAACAGATGGACCGCCTGACCATCGGAGCACGTCCCTTCCACAAAAAGCGAAAGAGCAAACGCTCCAGCGCAGTCAGGCGAGGCTTAGGACAAGGTACGACGGTTAGGCGGTAGCAGATGACAGACGCGATGTACGCGTTAGCCACCTCCGCTCGACCTTTCAGGGATAGCTTCCTCTCCGCCCATTTCTGGGTGAGAGAAGCCACCCTGCTCGTCACCTCGTCCCAGTTTTTGTCCGTCTGGAGGTCCGGACCGAACCAGACCCCTAGCAATTTAACCGGTCCGTCCGTCCAGCGCCCGACGACGCTGTTGGACGGCATGGACCTGCCTCTCCAGGTGCCGAGCTGCAGGCCCACTGACTTTTCCTGGTTGATCATTGCTCCTGTCACCGCTTCGTATTCTCTTAGTGTAGTGCCGATCGCCTCGATGTGTTTGGCGTTCGACACCACTACGGTGACATCGTCCGCATATGCTGACACGGATCTTCCGCATCCTAGTTCGCGCGGGACTCCCCTCAACGTCTCCAGTTTGTGCAGTAATGGCTCGAGAGTCAATACGTACAAGAGGGACGAGAGGGGACATCCTTGGCGGACCGAGCGCATGATGTTGAACGGTTCCGACAGGTGACCGTTCACTCTCACCACAGAGCAGATGTCGCTGTGCATGGCAGCGATCCAGCCTCTGAAGACGGGCCCAAAGCCAGCCGCCCTCAGGACTGCCGCTAGGTAACGATGGTCGACCCTATCGAAAGCTTTCGACTGATCTAAATTGATCAAGGACCCACCCGTGCCAGGTTCCCTAGCTACCCTCTCTACGATGTATCGCATGAGGTGGAGGTTGTCGTGGATGGATCTGTCGGGAATGGCGCATGTCTGCGCCTCTCCCACCAGACCACCAACGACAAGCGCCAACCTCTTTGCTAGCACCTTGGCCAAAATCTTAAACTCTGTGTTTAGCAGAGTTATGGGCCGGAAATTGTCTATGTTATCCCCCTTGTTCGGATCCTTTCTCAGCAGTGCTACCGCTCCTCGGCTCACAGAACTGGGAATTCTCCCGTTCTGTTGCCAGTTGCAGTAGACGTCCGCTAAGAGGCCTCCGAACAAGTCTGGCATCTGTACGTAAAGTTCATAGGGCAGACCATCCAAACCAGGCGATTTACCCCTTGTGCAGCCAGTCATTGCCTCCCTTACTTCAGCGGCTGTTATCGGCTTTTCGCAACACTTCGCCTCAGTGGCCGAGAGCCGCGGCAGTCCGTCGAGGTAGACACTAAAGTCCATCCCTCTACCCGGCCCCCCGCTGCCCCCGAACAGCTGAGCGAAGTGTCGCTGAAAAGCTTCACACATTTGCCCGGGATCGAGTAGCATGCGCCCGTCGTGGTCCACCAAAGACCGGATCGTGGCTTTGTTGCCACGACGCGCCTCCGCCACTCGGGCCCATTGAACGGCTTTCGTCCCCTCGTGTCTGAGAGCACGCACCCTAGCTCTGACAACGCAGCCTTCGTGCTTTGCATTGAAGAATTGGTCAAGGGCCAATTTCGCCGCAAGCACGTCGGTCGCAATGCCTTTGCTAAGCGCCTCGTCTAATTTTCTAACTAGTTCTCCCTCTGCTCTATTTTTCTCTATTGCTAAAGCCTTACTAAACCTAATCGATTCTATTCTAATCGCTCTTTTCAGAGCAAACCACCACTTGTTGTTGACGATGGCCCCCGTCAACGCCCGCTTAACTAGTTCGCTAATCCGGTCTCTGTAGGCCTTGCGCGCTGGTAAGGACGCGTTTAGCTTCCAGTAGCCGGGTCCTCGTCTATGAAGCCTATCTAAGTCAAGCACACAGATCACGAATTTGTGGTCCGTGTAGCTGACTATCTTGAATTGTGGACAGCCTATGCTAGACCTATCTATTTCCCTACAAAATACTCTATCTAGATATGATCTGGATGACCCTATGCGGTTTGTCCAAGTCCACATTGGCACATTCGGGAAATCCAATCGGTACCTGTCAGACAGTTCAAAACGCCTGAGCAGGTTGGTGAGGCTCTTGCACCCTCCACCCCTATCCGCTAATCCCACACAGTCCCAGCGTGCATCTAAGATCCCGTTCCAGTCGCCCACTAACACTAAAGAGCGCGACGTTCCAAGAAAGGTCTCCAGACGCCGGAAGAAATCAGGCCGCCCTGCTCCTGTCGGGGCATAGACGGCCACTAGCCTGAAAGCTTGCCCGTCTCCGCTGGTCACGTCCAGCACCACCAGCTTACCCTCTGGGTCCAGGAAGATGGCCCGTATGGCGAGATCCAAACCTCTCCGAAAAAGCACAGCAACTCCTCCACCCGATCCAGGACGGCTGGGAGATGCGTACACATCGTAGCCGCCGAAGATCGGTGCGAAGGCCCGTGCTTCGGAGATTCTGGTCTCGCTGATGGCCACTACATCTATGTTTAGTGACCTGAGGTCGTTGAGCAGGTGACCCTGCTTCCATGACGACCCCAAGCCACGCGCATTTATGCTGCCTATTCTGAGTGAGGTCATGTTTAAAATAGAGTGGAAAAGATGGGAAAGACCACTTACCGTATTTTTGGTAGAGGAGGGATGGTTTTTACATCCCTTTTCACTTGATCGTCTGGTGAAGGGACCGTTGAATCGTCCCTTCGGCTGGTCGTCGGCTCTTCTAAGAGAATGTCTGAATATACTCTTCGATTAATGGTTCCTCCTAGGTCCCTGAAATCACCAACTGCGTTGGGGAATTTCGTTTTAATGTTTGTGTATTGTTTCTGTGCTATTTTTAGCAGTCTTATGTTAGTTGGCGTTTTGATTGGTGCTGGTATTATGTAGTCCTGTTGTGAAATGTCTGTGTGTTCAATTATGTAAGTCATTAGTTTCTTGTTGTGTGTGTTTATTGCCGTGCATTTGTTTTTCTGGGGGTGGGGTGTGGTTCTGCTATTTTCTTGTCGTTGTTGCTGGGTGTGTGTGTTTTGTTGTTGTGTTTGCGATGTTGGTGCTTGTGGTGGTGGTGTTGAAGGTGTTGTTGGCGGTGGGGTTGTCGCCGGTGGTGATGGTGGTGCTGGTGTGGGTGGTGATGGTGTTGGTGGTGTTGCTGCTGTGGGTCTCTTTGCAGTAGACTTTACCCTTTTCTCATTTCTTTCCTCCCTTTTCAAAGGCGACGATGCGCTGCTTCTGCGTTTGTGCCTTCTTGAGACCTTTTGCCATCCCTCTCCCACCTCACACTCCATGTCTGATTCTGTAAGGTCGGGGAGGGGTACCAGCTCCACTCTTTCACTTGTTGTTGTTGGTGATGTTTGCACTGGAGTCTCTGTTGCAGCTGCATTTGGTATTGCTGTTGTTGTTGTTAATATTTCCACTGCTGCTGCTGTCTTTGATTTCCGTGGAGTGGGTATGGGTGCCACGGACCTATCGTTCCTGGTTGCCGCTTGTCCTGTTGCTGGTAGCCGTGGAACCGGATTCGGGAGGAGGGGGGTTTTCTCCTTTCTCAGGGTCTTCTCGTTGCAGAAGGCCCTGAGGTGAGTCTTCGATCCACAGCGAAAGCATTTCGGGCGTTTGCCCTCAACACTTATGGGCAGTTGAGTGCCGTTATCGAAGTCTATCACATCCGGGATAGCTTCGATGCACTCCTGGTTGGTTTGGATTAGCATCTCAATGGAGGAGCCGACCCAATCTTCTCTTACTTTTTTCTGTACTTGCAGTACAGTTGTTTTGTCCTCGATTCCGACGAGGACAGACGCGGCCAGCCAAGAAGGGGTCATTCCGGGGGGGACGTGGGTCAGTTTGACCCTCACAATTTTTTGCCCGCAGTAGGAGGGCACCAACACCATTTCCTCGCTCCTTAGGGTCACTACTGATTGGGCCTTTGCCTCCTGGGGTGTGGCAAAAAGTACGTCTACGGTGGCGTATTTTTTGCCTCGGGTGATGTGCGTTTTCCTCTGCCACACAGACCCCAAGGCTTTTTGTATTTGGGCCTCTGTGGCTCTTTCCACCCTACGGGATTTTGTACTTACTGTACGGTACGTGACCGTACAGTGCTCTTGGGTTTCGAAAAAATTTTTCGCTGCCTTGCAGATTGCTCGGTGTCCGTTCTTTGTCACCATCTTCTTCGCTTCCTCTAATTCCTCATTTGTTATGAGGATTGTTTCCAGGTTTTTCGCAATACCTGCAAATGAGATTGGTTTTTCTCTGCTGTTGTTGTTGTCGTCAGAGCTGCTGGTACTTTTGTTGTTGCTGCAGGCACTACGACTACTGCCTCCGCCGCTGTTGCTGTGGTTGTTGTTGGTGTTGCTGCTGCTAATGCTGTTGTTGTTTATGCTGCTGGTGATGCTGTTGCGGCTGCTACTGTTGTTTTCATTGTCACTGTTGCTGTTGTTATTACGGCTGCTACTGCTATTATTCCTGACGTCAGACGAATGAACTGGGTTTTCGTATTTCCCGCACACCTGTTTCGTCGCTGTCGTCGTCGTCGTGGAGAAACCTTGCACGCTTTGCACGAGACTTTTCTTTTCTTTCGTCGCTTGCGAAAGAGAAGGTAGGGAGAGAGACACATTTAAAGAAGGGAGGGAGAGAGACAATCTTCTCTCTCCTGTAGTGATGATTGAGGAAGAAGAAGACGGAATGAGTGGGAGTGACGTATGAAATTTTTTTTTTTTGGTAGCCATGTTTTTTTGTTTAAAATGAAATTTTGGGTACAAAACCCCAATAACTGGCTATTTAACCCCGAAGGGCCAAATAACGGACAGAAAGACCCCTCTCACGAGGAGGAGGGTGTCTTTATCAACAATTTGGTTCAAGTTTTAAACAATTTACAATTGTTTTAACGGTTAAAAATTACTATACCTTACAGAGCCGAGCCTCCGTCAACCATGGCATTCAATAATAATAATAATAATAATAATGATAAGAAGAAGAAGAAGAAGACAAAATATGTTATAGTGAGATTATACGGTAATAACATATCGACAGAGTGTAGTATTAATCAACAGACCTCTGTGTTATGGGACCAGTATACTTCCACTACATCACTTAAATAACTGTTTCCTGGCGTGTAAATTCCAGCATATATTTTCTGTTTTATTGTTGCCTTTTTCCCTCCTGTTTTTTCCTTCTCCTCCAATTAATGAGCGTAGTTTCGATCTACGGACCTCTGAGTTATGGGCCCAGCACGCTTCCACTGCACCACTCTGCTACTGTTTTCCTCACGCTGATATTCAGCATTTATTGCGTGATCTATTGATTGATTACTTTTTGTTTTCTTTCTTTCCCTACCCGATATTTAAAGAAGAAGAAGAAGAAGAAGAAGAAGAAGAAGAAGAAGAAGAAGAAGAAGAAGAAGAAGAAGAAGAAGAAGAAGACAAAATAGTCAGATTATTCCGTAATAACACATGGACAGAGTGTAGTATTAATCAACAGACCACTGTGTTATGGGACCAGCATACTTCCACTACATCACTGTATTAACTTTTTACTGCCTGGTAAATTCCAGCATATATTTTCTGTTTTATTGTTGCCTCTTTCCTTCTTGTTTTTTCCTTCTCCTCCAATTAATTGACAAATATTCTATCTTAATCAAACTGATCCGTGATAAAAGTATTCTTGACGTGATCATGTCTTCGTGTATGATTTCCTTGTAGTAATTTAGCCTATATATGTCTTATGTATATAACAGAACAGTATGTCCTCAATGAGTGACACAATATATGTTCAATAATAAAGCCAGTAGAGCGTAATTTTTGGGACATTAAGAAGCTAGCCGCTAGACTGAATGTCCTTTCTAAAAACTCTAGTAAAACTTATTTAAGAAAATTTGATGAAAAGTATACACAATGTGTTACAGGGAGATTATAAGGCAATGACATATTCACAGTAAGAAACATTTTAAACAACAGAGTGTTGTTTCGATCTATGAATCTCTGGGTTATGGGACCAGCACGCTTCCACTGCACCACTCTGCTAACTTGCCTAACTCCAGGGAAATCCTGCAGTTATGAAGGGCTCTATTGCTGCCATTTTCTCCATTTTGTTTTTCTTTTTCCAACGGTTATTGGACAGATATTCTACTTTAAATGCTGATCTGTGATCAAAAGTATTCCAGATATGACATCTCTACAACTAGGTTCATCTGGAAGTAATTTATCCAATGCTTTCTGTATAGAATAGAACAGTATGTCCTAAGTGTGGCGCAATATATATGTCGAATTATATTAGTAGTAAAGCATAATTTTAGGGACATTAGGTGCCTAGCTGGTCGGCTGAAGGACCTTTCGAAAAAGAGTAACAAACATCTATTAAATAAAATTTGTTTAAATGTTTTATAGGGAAATTATATCGCAATAATTTATTAACTGAAAGAAAAGAAAAATGTTGATTAGCAGAGCGTAGTTTCGATCTACGGACCTCTGGGTTATGGGCCCAGCACGCTTCCACTGCGCCACTCTGCTACGTTTTCCTCACGCTGATATTCAGCATTTATTGCGTGATCTATTGATTACTTTTTGTTTTCTTTATTTCCCTACCCGATATTTAAAGAAGAAGAAGAAGAAGAAGAAGAAGAAGAAGAAGAAGAAGAAGAAGAAGAAGAAGAAGAAGAAGAAGAAGAAAGAAGAAGAAGAAGAAGAAGAAGAAGAAGAAGAAGAAGAAGAAGAAGAAGAAGAAGAAGAAGAAGAAGAAGAAGAAGAAGAAGAAGAAGAAGAAGACAAAATAGTGAGATTATACCGTAATAACATATGGACAGAGTGTAGTATTAATCAACAGACCACTGTGTTATGGGACCAGAATACTTCCACTACATCACTGTATTAACTGTTTTCTGGCGTGTAAATTCCAGCATATATTTTCTGTTTTATTGTTGCCTGTTTCCTTCTTGTTTTTTCCTTCTCCTCCAATTAATTGACAAATATTCTATCTTAATCAAACTGATCCGTGATAAAAGTATTCCTGACGTGATCATATCTTGGTCTATGATTTCCATGTAGTAATTTAGCCTATATATGTCTAATGTGTATAACAGAATACTATGTCCTCAGTGAGTGACACAATATATATTCAATAGTAAAGCTTGTAGAGCGTAATTTTCGAGACATTAAGAAGCTAGCCGGTCGACTGAATTTCCTTTCTAAAAACTGTAGTCAAATTTATTTAAGAAAATTTGATGAAAAGTATACAAAATGTGTTACAGGGAGATTATAAGTCAATGACATATTCACAGAAAGATACATTTAAGCAACAGAGCGTTGTTTCGATCTATGAACCAACGGTTATGGGACCAACACGCTTCCACTGCGCCACTCTGCTAACTTGCTTAACTCTTGAGAAATCCTGCATTTATTGAGGGCTCTATTGCTGCCATTTGTCCGCATTTTCTTTTTCTTTCTCCACCCGTTATTTGACAGATATTCTACTTTAAATGCTGATCTGTTATCAAAAGTGTTCCAGATATGACATCTCTACAACTAGCTTCAACTGGAAGTAATTTATCCAATGCTTTCTGTATGGAATAGAACAGTATGTCCTCAGTGTGGCGCAATATATATGTCGAATTATATTAGTAGTAAAGCATAATTTTAGGGACATTAGGTGCCTAGCTGGTCGGCTGAAGGACCTTTCGAAAAAGAGTAACAAACATCTATTAAATACAATTTGTTTAAATGTTTTATAGGGAGATTATATCGGAATAACTTATTAACTGAAAGAAAAGAAAAAAAATGATTAGCAGAGCGTAGTTTCGATCTACGGACCTCTGGGTTATGGGCCCAGCACGCTTCCACTGCGCCACTCTGCTAACTGGTTTTCGTCTGCTGAATTTCCGCAAATATTTCTTGTTGTATTATTATTGCCTTCTATTTATCTTGCATTTTTCATTCTCCACCAGTTATTTGACAGGTATTCTACCCAGAAGTTGATCCAAGATCAAAGTATTCCACTCAGAAAGAAAAAAAAAATGAATGCCAGAGCGTAGTTTTGGTTTACGGATTTCTGGGTTTTGGGCTCAGCACGCTTCTGGTTTTTAAACGGTGAATTAAATGGTGAAGTTTGTTGCAGTCGTCATAGTAGTTTTCGTCGTGAGTCTGAGACCATAGTGAGTGAGAGAGAGTAATGGTTTGTATACCTCTGAATGGTCTGTAGTAGTAGGTTGACGTTGTCGTCGTTACTCTATTCTCTCTGTATTTCTGTAGACCACTGGGGCCTGTTGATAACGGTGAATCTTTACATAGCTTGTTGTAATTCGTAGTACTCCGATGTCTGTGTCTCTGTAGACCTCAAGGGGCTGAAGATAGCGGTGAATCTTTACATAGTTAGTTGCTAGCGTAATGCTCCAATCTTTCTTGTCTTTCTGTAGACCACTGGGGTCTGTTGATAGTGGTGAATCTTTCACATAGCTTGTTCTGTAGTGGGGTGCTCCGATGTCTCTATATAAACGTGGGATGATACAGGCTTTATATACCTATCGCTTCCTGTCTAGCACCTTTAGGGGTTAGCCAACACATCAACCTGTTCACACCAAAATGGTGGTGAACTAGAATTTGACCTTTAGGTGTCACCCAAGGTTCAAGGGGTAAACAGAGCTCGCTACATTAGTTCCCTACCCAGACGAAGTTGATCCAAGATCAATGTATTCCACTCAGAAAAAAAAAAAATGAATTGCAGAACGTAGTTTTGGTCTACAGACTTCTGCATTATGGGCTCAGCATGCTTCTAATTAGTTTTTAAATGGTGAATTTCTGCTTCTGTACCAGTCAAATACTGGGTAGATTCTTCCTCTATGTCACTCCCTCACATTTATTCTCTCCCTCTCTTTCTTTCTCAGTACAAAATCTGCTGTATCCAGACGTGGAGAGTATTGGGATCTAATAGGTATTTGTTACTTGAAATAAAGCTCAATCGACCTGCTATATATTGGATATATTATTCCTAGATAATCCTAAACATGGGTGGAATACGGTGATCTTGGATCAATTTCTTCTGGGTAGAATACCTGTCAAATAACTCACGGAGAATGGAAAAACAAGAAAAATAGAAGGCAATAATAATGCAGCAAGAAATATTTGTGGAAATTCACCCCACAAAAGCCACTTAGCAGAGTGGCGCAGTGGAACCGTGCTCGTCCCAAAACCCACAGGTTCATAGATCGAAACTACGCTCTGTTCTTTAAAATTTTTTTTCTGTGAATATGTGATTGCCTTATAATCTCCCTATAACACATGTTGTATACTTTTCATCAAATTTTGTTAAATAAGTTTTACTAGAGTTTTTAGAAAGGACATTCAGTCGACCTGCTAACTCCAGAGAAATCCTGCATTTATTAAGGGCTCTATTGCTGCCATTTTCCCAATTTTCTTTTTCTTTCGCCACCGCTTATTTGACAGATATTCTACTTTAAATGCTGATCTGTGATCATAGGTATATATATATGTGTATATATGTGAATATATGTAGGTTTATCCGGTACTATGGGCATATGGTTAAGAAGAAGAAGAAGAAGAAGAAGAAGAAGAAGAAGAAGTAGGAGAAGAAGAAGAAGAATACAAAATAGTGAGATTATACCATAATAACATCGACAGAGTGTAGTATTAATCAACAAACCACAGCATACTTCCACAACATGACTCTAATAACTGTTTTCTGGCTGGTAAATTCAAGTATATATTTTCTGTTTTATTGTTGTCTTTTTCCCTCTTGTTTTTTCCTTCTCCTCCAATTAATTGACAAATATTCTGTCTCAATTAAACTGATCCATGATAAAAAGTATTCCTGACGTGATCATATCTTGGTCTATGATTTCCTTGTAGTAATTTAGCCTATATATGTCTTATGTATATAACAGAACAGTATGTCCTCAGTGAGTGACACAATATATATTCAATAATAAAGGTAGTAGAGCGTAATTTTTGGGACATTAAAAAGCTAGCCGCTCGACTGAATTTCCTTTCTAAAACTCTAGTTAAACGTATTTAACAAAATTTGATGAAAAGTATACAAAATGTGTTATAGGGAGATTATAAGGCAATGATATATTGACAGAAAGAAACATTTTAAACAACAGAGCGTTGTTTCGATTTATGAACCTCTGGGTTTTGGGACCAGCACGCTTCCACTGCGCCAATCTGCTAACTTGCCTAACTCCAGAGAAATCCTGCATTTATTAAAGGCTCTATTGCTGCCATTCTACCCATTTTATTTTTCTTTCTCCACCGGTTATTTAACAGATATTCTACTTTAAATGCTGATCTGTGATCAAAATTATTCCAGATATGACATCTCTACAACTAGCTTCCTCTGGAAGTAATTTATCCAATATGTTTTCTGTATAGAATAGAACAGTATGTCCTCAGTGAGCCACAAAATATATGTCGTATTATGTTAGTAGCAAAGCATAATTTTATGGATATTAGTTGCCTAGCTGTTTTATAGGGAGATTATGGACATTAGGTGCCTAGCTGGTGGGGTGAGGGTCCTTTCTAAAAACTCTAACAAACATCTATTAAATAAAAATTTGTTTAAAGTGTTTTATAGAGAGATTATATCGCAATATACTGAAAGAAAAAAAATTAACTGATAGAAAAAAAAATAGATAGCAGAGCGTAGTTTCGATCTACGGACCTCTGGGTTATGGGCCCAGCACGCTTCCACTGCGCCACTCTGCTACTTCCTTCCTCGCTCTGATTTTCAGCATATATTGCGGGATCTATTGCTTACTTCTTTTTTTTTCTTTCTTTCTCCACCAGATATTTGACATGTATTTTACCTTGAGCAAGCTGATCCATGATCAAATACAGTTGCCTTTTCCCCGCCTGTATTTTCCCCGCCTGTATTTTTCCTTCTCCTCCAATCAATTGACAAATAATCTGTCTTAATCAAGATGATCCATGATTAAAAGTATTCCAGACGCAACCATCTCTTCGTCTACAAAATATATGTCGAATTATATTAGTAGTAAAGTATAATTTTAAGGATAACAAACATCTATTAAATAAAATTTGTTTTAAATGTTTTATAGGGAAATTATATCGCAATAATTTATTAATTGAAAGAAAAAAAAACATATGATTAGCAGAGCGTAGTTTCGATCTACGGACCTCTGGGTTATGGGCCCAGCACGCTTCCACTGCGCCACTCTGCTACTTCCTTCCTCGCTCTGATTTTCAGCATATATTGCGGGATCTATTGCTTACTTCTTTTTTTTTCTTTCTTTGCGTACCGGATATTTGACATGTATTTCACCTTGAGCAAGCTGATCCATGATCAAATACATTCCAGACATTTTAATCTCTTCTTCTATGTGTGTGCGTGTGTATGCGCGCATGTGTGTGTGTGTGCACGGTTTTACGTATGTCTGTATGTGTGTATATATGGAGGTTCGTCTGAAGAGTAGCTCAGAGAAGTCGCTCCAGGTAGAGCCGCTACTTCTGCAAATTGAGAGATCACAGCTCCGGTACTCTGAGCTTATGGTGAATAATGTTTGAGGGGAGAATCGTTTGATAGATTTTGCGGGAAAAAAACCAAGTAGCAGGATACCCAGTGGATGGACCTCCAGCATCATTGTGTGATAACATCAAAGAGTTCCGCTGGTTTCGCTTGGGGATCAAACAAGTTCAATTAGAATCAGTTGCTTCCGACAGGACCCAGAAAAACGAGTGTTTGAGGACTTTGTCCTCACGACCCTCTCAGCAATAATAATAATAATAATAATTGCTTCTACTTTTGGCACAAGGCCAGCAATTAGCCAGTGCATTACTGGTACTTTATTATATCGATCCCGTAAGGATGAAAGACAAAGTTAACCTCGGCGGGATTTGAACTCAGAATAGCAAAGACCGTAACTCTATGCGTCAAAGCATGGCGTCCGACCCTCTACCGATACTGTGATAATAATAATAGTTAGAAGAAGAAGAAGTAGAAGAAGAAGAAGAAGATGATGATGATGCAGAAGAAAAATAATAATAATAAGAAGAAGAAAAAGAAGAAGAAGAGGAAGAAGAAGACGAAGAAGAAGAAGAAGAAGAAGAAGAAGAAGAAGAAGAAGAAGAAGAAGAAGAAGAAGACGACAAAATAGTGAGATGATACCGTAATAACATATCGACAGAGTGTAGTATTAATCAACAGACCTCTGTGTTATGGGACCAGCATACTTCCACTACATCACTCTTTTAACTGTTTTCTGGCTGGTAAATTCCAGCATATATTTTTTGCTTTATCGTTGCTTTTTCCCCGCCTGTATTTTTCCTTCTCCTCCAATTAATTGACAAATATTCTGTCTTAATCAAGATGATCCATGATAAAAAGTATTCCAGACGCGACCATCTCTTCGTCTACAAAATATATGTCGAATTATATTAGTAGTAAAGTATAATTTTAGGGACATTAAGTGCCTAGCTAATCGGCTGAGGGTCCTTTCTAGAAACTGTAACGAACATCTATTAAATACAATTTGTTTTAAATGTTTTATATCGCAATAATTGATTAATTGAAAGAAAAAAAAATATGATTAGCAGAGCGTAGCTTCGATCTACGTACCTCTGGGTTATGGGCCCAGCACGCTTCCACTGCGCCACTCTGCTACTACCTTCCTCACGCTGATTTTCAGCATATATTGCGGGATCTATTGCTTACTTCTTTTTTTTTCTTTCTTTGCCAACCAGATATTTGACATGTATTTTACCTTGAGCAAGCTGATCCATGATCAAATACATTCCAGACATTTTAATCTCTTCTTCTATGTGTGTGCGTGTGTATGCGCGCATGTGTGTGTGTGTGTGTGTGTGTGTGTGTGCGTGTGCGTGCGTATGTTTTGTGTGTGTGTGTGTGTGTGTGTGTGTGTGTGTGTGTGTGTGTGTGTGTGTGTGTGTGTGTGTGTGTGTGTGTGTGTGTGTGTGTGTGTACGTGTGTGTATGCGTGTGTGTTTGTGTGCACGGTTTTACGTAAGTGTGTGTGTGTGTATATATGGAGGTTCGTCTGAAGAGTAGCTCAGAGAAGTCGCTCCAGGTAGAGCCGCTACTTCTGCAAATTGAGAGATTACAGCTCCGGTACTCTGAGCTTATGGTTAATAATGTCTGAGGGGGGAATCGTTTGATAGATTTTGCGGGAAAGAACCAAGTAGCAGGAGACCCAGTGGATGGTCCTCCAGCATGATTGTGTGATAACATCAAGGAGTTCCGCTGGGCTCGCTTGGGGATCAAACAAGTTCAATTAGAATCAGTTGCTTCCGACAGGACCCAGAAAAACGAGTGTTTGAGGACTTTGTCCTCACGACCCTCTCAGCAAGAATAATTATAATAATAATAATAATAATAATAATAATAATAATGATTTCTTTATTAACCACAAGGGTTTACATAAAGTAGACATTAAGGACAGTATAGGACAATACAGGTCGGTACAAATGGGCATTTCTGCGTGTAAAAAAAACAAGAATCAGAGGATGTAATAATAGAACAATGAAAAAATTCCCCAGGCCAGGAATTTCTGGAAGTTGTCCGTAGGCCCCGGCCCGAAAGTTCTTCCGAAGAGATTGGCTAGTTGACTTTCGTCGACGCCTAGAGTTTCCCCAAGTACGTCGTCGCTCTTCCCCTTCACCAATCCTCTATAGAACGCCAAGGTGGAGTTTCCACCGATCACATTGCCCGATTGGTCGAGGGCTGTGAGCGCCTGAAGACATTCCAGTCTCCAAGCGCTCCCTCTCGGTCTTCGCTTGACCCAAGACTGCAGCTCCGTCAAGGAGACGAGCTGGGGAAAGACGCGTCTAGCAAACGGAGACCACACCTGATCACCGTCGAGGAAGAGGTGGAGATGTCGTAGCCTGAGCGCGTGTCTGCGCATCATCAGCCACAGCATTCCCAGCCCTCCACGTAGCGGGTGTTGACAGCAGATGGACCGCCTCACCAACGGAACTTGTCCCCTCCACAAGAATTTGAAGAGGAGCAGTTCCAGCTACTACCGCCTGACCGTCGTACCTTGTCCTAAGCCCCGCCTGACCATCGGAGCGCGTCCCTTCCACAAAAAGCGAAAGAGAAAACGCTCCAGCGCAGTCAGGCGGGGCTTAGAACAAGGTACGACGGTCAGGCGGTAGTAGATGACGGACGCGATATACGCGTTAGCCACCTCCGCTCGACCTTTCAGGGATAGCTTCCTCTCGGCCCATTTCTGGGTGAGAGAAGCCACCCTGCTCGTCACCTTGTCCCAGTTTTTGTCCGTCTGGAGATCCGGACCGAACCAGACCCCGAGCAATTTAACTGGTCCGTCCATCCAGCGTCCGACGACGCTGTTGGACGGCATGGACCTGCCTCTCCAGGTGCCGAGCTGCAGGCCCACTGACTTTTCCTGGTTGATCATTGCTCCTGTCACCGCTTCGTATTCTTTTAGTGTAGTGCCGATCGCCTCGATGTGTTTGGCGTTCGACACCACTACGGTGACATCGTCCGCATATGCTGACACGGATCTTCCGCATACTAGTTCGCGCGGGACCCCCCTCAACACTCCAGTTTGTGCAGTAATGGCTCGAGAGTCAATACGTACAAGAGGGACGAGAGGGGACATCCTTGGCGGACCGAGCGCATGATGTTGAACGGTTCCGAAAGGTGACCGTTCACTCTCACCACAGAGCAGATGTCGCTGTGCATGGCAGCGATCCAACCTCTGAAGACGGGCCCAAAGCCAGCCGCCCTCAGGACTGGATTTGATCAAGGACCCACCCGTGCCATGTTCCCTAGGTACCCTCTCTACGATGTATCGCATGAGGTGGAGGTTGTCGTGGATGGATCTGTTGGGAATGGCGCATGTCTGCGCCTCTCCCACCAGACCACCAACGACAAGCGCCAACCTCTTTGCTAGCACCTTGGCCAAAATCTTGAACTCTGTGTTTAGCAGAGTTATGGGCCTAAAATTATCTGTTATCCCCCTTGTTCGGATCCTTTCTCAGCAGCGCCACAGCTCCTCGGCTCACAGAGCTGGGAATTCTCCCGTTCTGTTGCCAGTTCCAGTAGACGTCCGCCAAGAGGCCTCCGAACAAGTCTAATTGCTCTTTTCAGAGCAAACCACCACTTGTTGTTGACGATGGCCCCCGTCAACGCCCGCTTAACTAGTTCGCTAATCCTGTCTCTGTAGGCTTTGCGCGCTGGTAAGGACGTGTTTAGCTTCCAGTAGCCGGGTCCTCGTCTATGAAGCCTATCTAAGTCAAGCACACAGATCACGAATTTGTGGTCCATGTAGCTGACTATCTTGAATTCTGGACAGCCTATGCTAGACCTATCTATTTCTCTACAAAATACTCTATCTAGATATGATCTGGATGACCCTATGCGATTTGTCCAAGTCCACATTGGCACATTCGGGAAATCCAATCGGTACCTGTCAGACAGTTCAAAACGACTGAGCAGGTTGGTGAGGCTCTTGCACCCTCCTCCCCTATCCGCTAATCCCACACAGTCCCAGCGTGCATCTAAGATCCCGTTCCAGTCGCTCACTAACACTAAAGAGCGGGACGTTCCAAGAAAGGTCTCCAGACGCCGGAAGAAATCAGGCCGCCCTGCTCCTGTCGGGGCATAGACAGCCACTAGCCTGAAAGCTTGCCCTTCTCCGCTGGTCATGTCTAGCACCACCAACTTACCTTCTGGGTCCAGGAAGATGGTCCGTATGGCGAAATCCAAACCTCTCCGAAAAAGCACAGCAACTCCTCCCCCGATCCCGGACGGCTGGGAGATGCGTACACATCGTAGCCGCTGAAGATCGGTGCGAAGGCCCGTGATTCGGAGATTCTGGTCTCGCTGATGGCCACTACATCTATGTTTAGTGACCTGCTTCCACGACGACCCCAAGCCACGCGCATTTATGCTGCCTATTCTGAGTGAGGTCATGTTGAAATGGAGTGGAAAAGATATGAAAGACCACTTACCTTACTTCTCGTAGAGGAAGGATGGTTTGTCCATCCTTTTCCCTGCCTGTGTCCTCCTCCGGAAGGATGTCCTTATAAATCCTCATGGAGAGTGTTTGTCGGAAGTCTCCGATGTCTTTGGGGAATTTTTGTTTTAGTGTCGTGTACGTTTTCTGTGTGATGCGAGTGATTTGTATGTGTGGAGGTGGTGTGAACTTTTGGGTTGTTGTGTAGTCTTTTTCTGTGATGCTGGTGTTGTGTTGCATGTAGTGTAATAATTGGTTGTTGTTCAAATTTAATGCTGTGAAGTGTGTATCGTTTTGGTTGTTTTGTTTTGTTTGCGTTTGTTGTGGGTTTGTTTCTGTTACGCTTTTTGGTGACTTTTGTGGTCCTGGTGATGGTGGTGTTGGGGTTAATGATGGTGATGGTGTTGGTGTTTGTGGTGATGTGGTTGGTGATGCTGGTGTTGATGGTGGCATATCTGTCTTAACTTTCTTGTTCGATAATTTATTTGTTTCCCTCTGTATTTTGTTTTTTGAGGGGGAAGGAAGAGAATTTTTTCTTTTTTGGTTTCTTTTTTTTTTCTTTTTTCCTGATACCGTTTCCCACTCCTCGTCGTCACAATCTGTCTCCAGTTGCGATAAGCCGGGGAGTGGAACATCCTCCACAGGCGTTGGTTTTGGTTGTGGCGTGGTGGATGGTGTAGGCGCTGGTGCTAGTTCTGGGGCGTTGGGTGGTGGTGTTGTTGGTTTTGCTACTGTTGCTGGGGTTGTTGCTGTTACAGTTACTTCTGTTATTGCTGCTATTTCTGCTGCAGGTGGTGTTGATGGTTGAGTCACTGGGGTGGGTAAGAGAGGTGGCCTCAACCTTTTAGCCTGAGGGCAGAAAGCCCTTAGGTGGGTTCCTTCACCACAAACGACACACCTAGTCCTTCTGCCCTCGACGATTACGGTGAGGTGGCTGCCGTCTGTGAGGTCTATTACCTCTGGGATCTACTCAATGCTTTTTTGGTCCGCTTAGATCAGGAGCTCCATCCCAGATCCGGACCAGTTCTCCTGCTTTTCTTTCGCTATTTCGATTATTTTGGTGTTGGCCTCGATGCCGGCGATGGCGGCAGCCATTAGCCAGGGAATTTCGATGGCCGGTGGAACGTGGGTCACCCTGATCTTCACAAGTCTCTGGCCACAATAGCTTGGGATGAGTGTGAAGTCGTCACTTTTTAATGGGGCCATGGAGTGTTCTCTGGCCTCCTGTGGTGTTTCAAAGAACACGTCCACGGTTCCATACTTCTGCCAACGTCTGATGTGTTTTTTTTTGCCTACACATTTGGGACTCAGATGCCCGTTCCACTCGGCGCGATTTTATGTTTATTGTCCGATAAGACACGGTGCATAGGCGACGTTGCTCCATTTTATTAGGTGGGTGGGTTGAGGGGTGGGTGGGTGAGGCTGACCCTGTACCCATCTTTCTTTACCATTCCTTTGGCTTCATCTAATTCTTCCTGAGTTACCTGGATCGCTTCGCACTTTTTTGCTACTCTGGCAAAACTCAGGGTAGTTTTCTTAATTTCATTGTTGCTGTTGTTATTATCGTTATTTTTGCTATTGTTAATTATAGTTTCAGTTGTGGTGGTGGTGGCGTCAGTGGTGTTCGGTGTGGAAGAGTTCATTTTGTTTGAATTCATTTCGATATCATGAGTTAATTTATTTTTTTCTTTTGTTTCTGTTGTCGCTGTGGTGGGGGTGGTGGTAGTCGCGGTGGTGGTGGTGGTGGTGGCGGCTTTAACACCTGCAGTCATTGGTAATGGCAGGAAATGAACGTCTGCCTGAGACAAATTTAAAATATTGCTATTGCTTACAATTCCAGTGTTGGCAAACGTAGCAATATTTACAATGGTGGTGTCGTGTGAGGTGTTGGATTGTGAGGAAGGAGTGACTCTGAGTAATCCATTATTTTTCAAAGAAAAATTTTTGTGTGATAATTATAAAAAGTTTAAATTTTGGGCTCAAGGCCCCAATATTTTTGAGTGTCCTTTTCAGAAATCAATGTATGTGCACTTATATAGAGTTAACAATAAAACTTTCCATGAATGGCAATTTTAAATAACTGAAAATAACAAACCTTTGCGGAGCTCATGATGATACGATTTACTACGTAGGTCGACAATAATAATAATAATAATAATAATAATAATAATAATAATAATAATAATAATAATAATAATAAAAGATCGTGCCTGATTGTGGATGTGGCCTGCCCGTTCGACACGAGAGTGCAAGAGAAGGAGAGGGAGAAAATTAACCGATACCAGGACCTAAAGTGGGAGGTGAAAAGGATTTGGAACTGCCATGAAGTCAAAGTGATCCCGATTGTCATAGGCGCACTGGGGACTATCTCCAAAGGTTTCCAGGGATGGTTAAAGAAAATCGGCCCCTTCACGCTTTTTGGAACGCTTCAAAAGGCATGCTTGCTTGGAACGGCAAGAACCCTCCGATACGTCCTGAATATCTGAGGCTGCAGGTAGTGGCTTGATATTCAATCCAACGGACTTTCCAGTTAACCAACATCAATGACTGAGATTCAAGGAATAACAACAATAATAATAATAATAATAATAATAATAATAAGACGCACGTGGTGGTAGAAGGTCATGAAATCGCTCCCGTAAGTTTATGATTTTTAACATATTTAAATCAATTGTGAAATAATAATTCTTAGTACAAATGATGCATAAAGCACCGAATCAAGTCTCATAAAAATTCAGATCCATAATATATTGTTATATCGCTCAAATATTCAATTTTGTATTATACATTTTATATTCAAAAAAGAAAATGGTTATAAATGGAAGAAAGCCCCCTCTGTCTACACTATATAGAACAGCCAAATAACAGCAATTTCACCAACACCAGAAACTAGATACACCACCTACCCCGCTGTGTACACTAAATACAACAGCCAGATAACGGCAATTTCACCACCACCACCACCACCAATCCCAGCATCATAATAATAATTACTATTATTATTGTCTCAAGTTTTAACAAAATGTTTAATTCCAATATTAAGGGAATATGTCAACACATATATTAAACATGCGCGACACAAACGCATAGATACTTCAGATCAAACAAAACTAGTCTATTCAACAAAACTCAGTAACGACAACGCCACCGCCGCCACCACTCCATCCATCATTGCTACCACTATCCCATCACCGCCGCCACCACTCCTTCATTGCTACCACCACTATTCCCCCATTACCTTCTGTTAACTTAAGAAAGGGGAAGGTGGCGGTATCACTAGACAAGGGAGAGGCTATCAAAAGATATAAATAGATTGACTTAGTGACCCGGCCACTGGCCAAACGTCAACAACTATGGCACTTTACAATGAAATAGTTAAGGAGCCAGAAAAGATACCATCATGGCTAATTAACGGCATTACATTCCTGCTTCCGAAGAATGATGAGACAAACAATCCCCAAAATTACAGACCGATAACTTGCTTGACCACAATGTATAACATTTTAACATCAGTCCTAACTGAATGTACACCTGATAACAAATGACCTATTTCCCATTGAGCAGAAAGGGTGTAAACGAGGCTCATATGGCTGTAAGGATCAGCTTTTGGTTAACAAAATGATACTGGAAGATTGTCATAATAGACACAAAAATCTATCAATTGCTTGGATAGATTATAAAAAAGCATTCGATACTTTGCCACACAGTTGGATTGAAAAATGTTTAGAGATTTTCAAAATATCCCCTGTTGTCAGGAGGTTTTTGTCATTCAGTATGAAGACATGGAAAACGACACTCCTTTTGAATAGTGAAACAAAATCACTGGAAGCTGGAGAAGTTAATATTAATTGTGGAATTTTTCAGGGTGACTCTTTATCACCGCATTTACTCTGCATCGCACTTATACCATTAAGTAAAATGCTCAATGAAACAAAACATGGATATAAAGTCTATGACAAAACCATTAATCACTTGTTCTACATGGATGACCTGAAACTATTTGCAAAAAATGATGAACAATTGCAAGGGCTATTATCCACTGTGGAGCAGTTCACTGATGACATTAAAATGGAGTTTAGACTAGATAAATGCGCCAAAGCAACGTTCACCAGAGGAAAGCTGCTGAAAAGTTCAGACATTAATCTTGATCGAGGGAATGTGATAAGAGAACTTGATCAAGAGGAAACTTACAAATATCTAGGTGTTTGTGAAGGAGACAGAATCAAGCACTCGACAATGAGGGAAAGGATAAGGAAAGAATGTTACCGCAGAGTAAGAGCAATCTTAAGAACGGAATTGAATGCAAGGAATAGGATCGATGCCATAAACACGCTTGCCATACCAGTAGTAACCTACAGTTACAATGTCATCAACTGGTCAAGCACAGAGATCCGTAGGCTCGATACAAAAATTCGAAAATTCTTAACCATGCGCAGAATGCATCACCCTAAGGCAGATATAGATAGAATATATCTCCCTAGGAAAGAAGGAGGACGTGGGTTAATCCAGTTAGACATTGCGTTGAAAACTCCAACAATTGGATTATCTACATATCTAAGGGACTCACATGATTGGATGATCAAACTTGTTTTGAAACACGAAAGCATCAAAAGATCATACTCCATTACAAAAGATGCACAAAGATACAGTAATGGACTACACATTTCAGAAGTCCCATTTATTGCTGAAATGGAAAACACAGAAAAAGCAAAGCAGATAAAAGTAACTGCAAAGAAAGAACTGCTACAGAAACTGGCTAAGAAATGTCAAGAAAAGCTTCTGTATGGAAAATACCCAGAACGAGCTAACAATCCTGATGTTGACAAAACTTTAACCCATCAGTGGTTGGCATCCTCTGGACTGAAATCGGAGACTGAAGGACTGATTATATCAGCACAAGATCAGTGTCTGCCAACAAAAAATTACCAAGCCAACATAATAAAAAATGGATGCAGCCCATTATGCCGTGTATGTAAAAAACAACCAGAGACCATTGACCATATAATTTCAATGTGCAGTCCTATAGCTCCAACCGAATACCTAAACAGGCATGACAGACCTGCACAATACATACATTGGATAATGTGTAAGCATTTTGGCCTGCCCCATCAAAAGAATTGGTGGGAGCATCAACCACCTCCCATACTTGAAAAAGATCACATCTCAATCTTGTGGAACTTTAGCATCCAAACAGACCGAAAAATAGATGAAAATAGACCTGATATAATATTGAAGGACTTTAAAAAGAGGGTATGCCTGCTAATTGATATGTCCGTTCCAATAGACAAGAATGTATCTATAAAAACATTTTAAAAATTGAGCAAGTATAAGGACCTGGAGATAGAAATGGGAAAAATGTGGAAATTGAGAACTAAAACAATACCAGTGGTTGTAGGCGCTCTAGGAATGATACCTAAGGGGTCTAATGATTACTTATCGTAAATCCCAGGAAACCGCGTAGGAGAAATACAAAAGATAGTACTAATAGGAACTGCCCATATACTAAGGAAGATTCTGTCAATATAAGTACATCACAAGTCTAAACACCTAAAGATGCATGTGTGAGTATGTATGTTCTTTCTTGAACATGGCGGACCTTGTTGTCTCTTGAGGTCACTGGTTGTGACTTGGTGATAACTCGTATGAACATAAAGCAAGATAAATGCAGCTGTAATAATAATAATAATAATAATAATAAGAAGAAGTAGAAGAAGAAGAAGAAGAAGAAGAAGAAGAAGAAGAAGAAGAAGAAGAAGAAGAAGAAGAAGAAGAAGAAGAAGAAGAAGACAAAATATGTTATAGTGAAATTATACGGTAATAACATATAGACAGAGTGTAGTATGAATCAACAGACTTCTGTGTTATTGGACCAGCATACTTGCACTACATCCCTGTATCAACTGTTTTCTGCCTGGTAAATTCCAGCATATATTTTCTGTTTTATTGTTGCCGCTTTCCCTCCTGTTCTTTCCTTCTCCTCCAATTAATTGACAAATATTCTCTCTTAATCAAGATGATTCATGATAAAAAGTATTCCAGACGCGACCATCTCTTCGACTATGATTTCCTTGGAGTAATTTAGCCTATATAATGTCTTATGTATATAACAGAACAGTATGTCCTCTGTGAGCGACACAATATATGTTCAATAATAAAGGTTGTAGAGTGTAATTTTCGGGACATTAAGAAGCTATCCGGTCGACTTAATGTCCTTTCTCAAAACTCTAGTAAAACTTATTTAACAAAATTTAATGAAAAGTATACAAACTGTGTTATAGGGAGATTATAAGGCAATGACATATTCACAGAAAGAATAATATTAAATAGCAGAGAGTAGTTTCGATTCTACGGACCTCCGGGTTATGGACCAAGCACGCTTCCACTGAGCCAGTCTGCCAACTTGTTAAAGGTCAGAGAATTCCTGCATTTATTAATGACTCTATTGCAACCTTTTTCCCCATTCTCTTTTTCTTTCTCCACCAGTTATTTGACAGATATTCTACTTTGAATCCGGATCTGTGATCAAAGGTATTCCTGATATGACCATCGCTACATCTATACATCATGTTCACCTGGAAGTAATTTATCCAATCGATGTTTTCTGTATGTAATAGAACAGTACGTCCTCAGTTTGTGATGGAATATAAGTCCAACTATAATACTACTAAAAAATAATTTTAGAGAAATTAGGTGCCTAGCTGGTCGACTAAGGGTACTTTGTAAAAATTGTAACAAACATCTATTACACAAAATTTGTATAACATATTTTATATGGAGATTATATTGCAATAACTTATTAACTGAAAGAAAAAAAAATATTATTAGCAGAGCGTAGTTTCGATCTACGGACCTCTGGGTTATGGGCCCAGCACGCTTCCACTATGCCACTCTGCTACTTCGTTCCTCATGCTGATTTTCAGCATATATTGCGGGATCTATTGCTTACTTCTTTTTTTTTCTCTCTTTGCCTTCCAGATATTTGACATGTATTTTACCTTGAGCAAGCTGATCCATGATCAAATACATTCCAGACAATTTAATCTCTTCTATGTGCGTGCGTGTGTATGCGCGCATGTGTGTGTGTGTGTGTGTGTGTGTGCGTGCGTATGTTTTTGTGTGTGTGTACGTGTTTGTGTGCGTGTGTGTGTGTGTGCACGGTTTTACGTATGTGTGTATGTGTGTATATATGGAGGTTCGTCTGAAGAGTAGCTCAGAGAAGTCGCTCCAGGTAGAGCCGTTAATTCTCCAACTTGAGAGATCACAGCTCCGGTACTCTGAGCTTATGGTGAATAATGTCTGAGGGGAGAATCGTTTGATAGATTTTGCGGGAAAAAAACCAAGTAGCAGGAGACGCAGTGGATGGACCTCCAGCATCATTGTGTGATAACATCAAGGAGCTCCGCTGGTCTCGGTTGGGTATCAAACAAGTCCAATCAGGATCGGTTGCTTCCGACAGGACCCAGAAAAACGAGTGTTTGAGGAATTTGTCCTCACGACCCTCTCAGCAAGAATAATAATAATAATAATAATAATAATAGTAAGAAGAAGAAGAAGAAGTAGAAGAAGAAGAAGATGATGATGATGCAGAAGAAAAATAATAATAATAATAATGATAAGAAGAAGAAAAAGAAGAAGAAGAAGAAGTAGGAGAAGAAGAAGAAGAAGAAGAAGAAGAAGAAGAAGAAGAAGAAGAAGAAGAAGAAGAAGAAGAAGAAGAAGAAGAAGACAAAATATGTTATAGTGAGATAATACCGTAATAACATATCGACAGAGTGTAGTATTAATCAACAGACCTCTGTGTTATGGGACCAGCATACTTCCACTACATCACTCTTTTAACTGTTTCCTGGCTGGTAAATTCCAGCATATATTTTTTGCTTTACTGTTGCCTTTTCCTCTCCTGTATTTTTCCTTCTCCTCCAATTAATTGACAAATATTCTGTGTTAATCAAGAAGATCCATGATAACAAGTATTCCAGACGCGACCATCTCTTCGTCTACAAAATATATGTCGAATTATATTAGTACTAAAGCATAATTTTAGGGACATTAGGTGCATAGCTAGTCGGCTGAGGGTCCTTTCTAGAAACTGTAACGAACATCTATTAAATACAATTTGTTTTAAATGTTTTATATCGCAATAATTGATTAATTGAAAGAAAAAATAATATGGTTAGCAGAGCGTAGTTTCGATCTACGGACCTCTGGGTTATGGGCCCAGCACGCTTCCACTGCGCCACTCTGCTACATTGTTTTCGCTTGCTGAATTTCCGCAAATATTTCTTGCTGTATTATTATTGCCTTCTATTTATCTTGCTTTTTTCATTCTCCACGAGTTATTTGACAGGTGTTAACGAAGGGTATAAATGAATTAAGAAGTAGTTATATGGATTTAACATGATAGTTAGATGAGGTAACATTTGTTAGATTTAATAACAAGTATAATAAGAATAAATGAATTGGTTTATATATGGTTTACTTCACGTGAATCAATTAAAAAGTACAATAAAACAGTTAGCAAGAGTTGCGAAGGTTGACAATGTTATTTTGTTGTTGATATGAAAACAGCGAGCGACGAGATAAAGTTTGTTGGTGGTTAAAGTTGTTGCAGTTGTCATAGTAGTTTTCGTCGTGAGTCTGAGACCATAGTGAATGAGAGAGAGTAATGGTTTGTATACCTCTGAATGGTCTGTAGTAGTAGGTTGACGTTGTCGTCGTTAGTCTATTCTCTCTGTATTTCTGTAGACCACTGGGGTCTGTTGATAACGGTGAATCTTTACATAGCTTGTTGTAATTCGTAGTACTCCGATGTCTGTGTCTCTGTAGACCTCAAGGGCCTGAAGATAGCGGTGAATCTTTACATAGTTAGTTGCTAGCGTAATGCTCCAATCTTTCTTGTCTTTCTGTAGACCACTGGGGTCTGTTGATAGTGGTGAATCTTTCACATAGCTTGTTCTGTAGTGGGGTGCTCCGATGTCTCTAGATAAACGTGGGATGATACAGGCTTTATATACCTATCGCTTCCTGTCTCCCACCTTTAGGGGATAGCCAACGCATCACCCTGTTCACACCAAAAGGGTGGTGACCTAGAATTTGACCTTTAGGTGTCACCCAAGGTTCAAGGGGTGAACAGAGCTCGCTACATTAGTTCCCTACCCAGAAGAAGTTGATCCAAGATCAATGTATTCCACTCTGAAAAAAAAAATTGAATTGCAGAACGTAGTTTTGGTCTACAGACTTCTGCATTATGGGCTCAGCATGCTTCTAATTAGTTTTTAAATGGTGAATTTCTGCTTCTGTACCAGTCAAATACTGGTTAGATTCTTCCTATATGTCACTCCCTCACATTTATTCTCTCACTCTCTTTCTTTCTCAGTAAAAAATCTTATGTATCCAGACGTGGAGAGTATTGGGATCTAATAGGTATTTGTTACTTGAAATAAAGCTCAATCGACCTGCTATATATTGGATATATTATTCCTAGATAATCCTAGAAAATGAGATAAACATGGGTGGAATACGGTGATCTGGGATCAACTTCTTCTGGGTAGAATACCTGTCAAATAACTCACGGAGAATGCAAAAACAAGAAAAATAGAAGGCAATAATAATGCAGCAAGAAATATTTGTGGAAATTCACCCCACAAAAACTACTTAGCAGAGTGGCGCAGTGGAACCTTGCTCGTCCAAAAACCCACAGGTTCATAGATCGAAACAACGCTCTGTTCTTTAAAATTTTTTCTGTGAATATGTGATTGCCTTATAATCTCCCTATAACACATGTTGTATACTTTTCATCAAATTTTGTTAAATAAGTTTTACTAGAGTTTTTAGAAAGGACATTCAGTCGACCGGCTAACACCAGAGAAATCCTGCATTTATTAAGGGCTCTATTGCTGCCATTTTCCCAATTTTCTTTTTCTTTCTCCACCGCTTATTTGACAGATATTCTACTTTAAATGCTGATCTGTGATCATAGGTATATATATATGTGTATATATGTGAATATATGGAGGTTCATCCGGTACTATGGGCATATGGTTAAGAATATCTCATGAGAGAAGAAGAAGAAGAAGAAGAAGAAGAAGAAGAAGAAGAAGAAGAAGAAGAAGAAGAAGAAGAAGAAGAAGAAGAATACAAAATAGTGAGATTATACCTTAATAACATATCGACAGTGTAGTATTAATCAACAAACCTCTGTGTTATGGGACCAGCATACTTCCACAACATCACTCTAATAACTGTTTTCTGGCTGGTAAATTCCAGCATATATTTTCTGTTTTATTGTTGCCTTTTTCCATTCTGTTTTTTCCTTGTCTTCCAATTAATTGACAAATATTCTGTCTCAATCAAACTGATCCATGATAAAAAGTATTCCTGACGTGATCATATCTTCATCTATGATTTCTTTGTAGAAATTTAGCCTATATATTTCTTATGTATATAACAGAACAGTATGTCCTCAGTGAGTGACACAATATATATTCAATAATAAAGCCAGTAGAGCGTAATTTTAGGGACATTAAGAAGCTAGCCGCTCGACTGAATGTCCTTTCTAAAACTCTAGTTAAACGTATTTAACAAAATTTGATGAAAAGTATACAAAATGTGTTATAGGGAGATTATAAGGCAATGACATATTCACAGAAAGAAACATTTTAAACAAAAGAGCGTTGTTTCGATTTATGAACCTCTGGATTATGGGACCAGCACGCTTCCACTGCGCGTATCTGCTAACTTGCTTAACTCATGAGAAATCCTGCATTTTTTAAAGGCTCTATTGCTGCCATTTTCTCCATTTTCTTTTTCTTTCTCCACCGGTTATTTAACAGATATTCTACTTTAAATGCTGATCTGTGATCAAAAGTATTCCAGATATGACGTCTGTACAACTAGCCTCATTTGGAAGTAATTTATCCAATGTGTTTCTGTATGGAATAGAACAGTATGTCCTCAGTGTGCCACAAAATATATGTCGTATTATGTTAGTAGTAAAGCATAATTTTATGGACATTAGGTGCCTAGCTGTTTTATAGGGAGATTATGGACATTAAGTGCCTAGCTGGTGGGGTGAGGGTCCTTTCTAAAAACTGTAACAAACATCTTTAAATAAAATTTGTTTAAAATGTTTTATAGAGAGATTATATCGCAATAAGTTATTAACTGAATGAAAAAAAAATAGATAGCAGAGCGTAGTTTCGATCTACGGACCTCTGGGTTATGGGCCCAGCACGCTTCCACTGCGCCACTCTGCTACTTTGTTCCCCACGCTGATTTTCAGCATATATTGCGGGATCTTTTGCTTACTTCTATTTTTTTCTTTCTTTCCCCACCAGATATTTGACATGTATTTTACCTTGAGCAAGCTGATCCATGATATCAAATACATTCCAGACATTTTAATCTCTTCTTCTACGTGTGTGTGTGTGTGTGTGTGTGTGTGTGTGTATGCGCGCATCTTTGTGTGTGCGTGCGTATGTTTGTGTGTGTGTGTACGTGTGTGTGTGTGTGTGCAGGGTTTTATGTATGTGTGTATGTCTGTATATATGGAGGTTCGTCTGAAGAGTAGCTCAGAGAATTCGCTCCAGGTAGAGCCGCTAATTCTCCGACTTGAGAGATCACAGCTCCGGTACTCTGAGCTTATGTTGAATAATGTCTGAGGAAAGAATCGTTTGATAGATTTTGCGGAAAAATCCAAGTAGCAGGAGACCCAGTGGATGGACCTCCAGCATGATTGTGTGATAACATCAAGGAGCTCCGCTGGTCTCGCTTGGGGATGAAACAAGTTCAATTAGAATCAGTTGCTTCCGAATAGGACCCAGACCCAGAAAAACGAGTGTTTGAGGACTTAGTCCTCACGACACTCTAAGCTAGAAGAAGAAGAAGAAGAAGAAGAAGAAGAAGAAGAAGAAGAAGAAGAAGAAGAAGAAGAAGAAGAAGAAGAAGAAGAAGAAGAAGAAGAAGTAGAAGAAGAAGAAGAAGAAGAAGAAGAAGAATACAAAATAGTGAGATGATACCGTAATAACATATCGACAGAGTGTAGTATTAATCAACAGACCTCTGTGTTATGGGACCAGCATACTTCCACTACATCACTCTTTTAACTGTTTTCTGGCTGGTATATTCCAGTATATATTTTTTGCTTTATTGTTGCCTTTTCCCCGCCTGTTTTTTTCTTTCTCCTCCAATTAATTGACAAATATTCTGTCTTAATCAAGATGATCCATGATTAAAAGTATTCCAGACGCGACCATCTCTTCGTCTACAAAATATATGTCGAATTATATTAGTAGTAAAGTATAATTTTAACGATATTAGGTGCATAGCTAGTCGGCTGAGGGTCCTTTCTAAAAACAGTAACAAACATCTATTAAATAAAATTTGTCTTAAATGTTTTATAGGGAAATTATATCGCAATAATTTATGAATTGAAAGAAAAAAAATATGATTAGCCACTCTGCTACTTCCTTCAACACGCTGATTTTCAGCATATATTGCGGGATCTATTGCTTACTTCTTTTTTTTCTTTCTTTGCCTACCAGATATTTGACATGTAATTTACCTTGAACAAGCTGATCCATGATCAAATACATTCCAGACATTTTAATCTCTTCTTTTGTGTACGGTTGTACGATGTGTGTATGTGTGTATATATGTAGGTTCATCTGCAGAGTAGATCGGAGATCAGAGAATCGATCCAGGTAGGGTCACTACTTCTCCGAATTGAGAGGTCACAGCTCCAGTACTATCGGAATATGGTTAAGAATATCACAGGAGAGAAGAAGAAGAAGAAGATGCAATAGACCTACAGTAGTATATTATACAAAAATCACATATTGGATAAATTGCTCCCAGATAATCCCCGAAGAAGAGGTTAAAACATCTGGAATGCATTTGATCATGGACCAGCTTGCTCAAGAGGTCCGTAGATCGAAACTACGCCCTGCTAATATCATTTTAAAACTTTTAGTGGATATATCATTGCGGTATAATCTTCCTATACATATTTTGTATACATTACATAAAATATTGTTAAATAGTGGCTTGATATGATTTTTAGAAAGGTAACTCAATCGACCAGCTAGAAATAACTAACAAATGTCCTTAAAATTACACTCTACTATCTTTATTATTGGGTATATATTCTGTCACAGTCTGGGGGTATAGTGTTCTATTATATACAAACACATATATTGATAAATTAATCAGAGATAATCCTAGAAGAAAATAAGATCACATCTAGAATACTTTTGATCATAGGCAAGCTTCCTCAAGGTAGAATACCTGCCAAATAACTTTTGAAGAAAGAAAGAACTGGGAGTAAAAAAAACAATAGTTTGGCAGAAAATTTAAACAGAAACACACCTGTGCAACATCGTTTAGCAGAGTGGCGCAGTGAAAGCGTGCTGGGCCCATAACCCAGAGGTCCGTAGATCGAAAGAACGCTCTGCTATTTTTTCTCATTCTGTGCATAGAACATATTTTAAACAAATTTTGATAAATGGATGTGTTACAACAGTTTTTAGAAAGGACCCTCAGTCGCCTAGCAAAGTCTCTAAAATTACGATTTACTAGTAATATAATTGGACATATATTTCGCCATACACTGAGGGCATACTGTTAAACCAGAAGTCCGTAGATCGAAACTATGTTTTGATATTTTCCCCCTTCAATGTTATTACGGTACAAATACCCTGTAAAATATTTTGTATACTTTTCATCTAATATTGTTAAATAAGATGTTTGCTACAGTTTTTATTTACGATAATCACCAACTAGAAATAGCTACTGATTCACCCTAAAATAACGCTCAACTGACTTCAAAACGGGCATATAATCTGTAGCAACCAAAGGGCATCCTATCATATAATATACGCAATACATATATTGGATACATCACTCCCAGATAATCCTATAAGAAGTGATTATCACATCTGGAATACCTTTGTTCATAGATCAGCTATCTCCGAGGTAGAATACCTATCAATTAACAGGTGGAACCAGAAGAAACAAGAAAGAAGCAGTAATTTATCAAAATATATACACTGAAATTCAGCGGCCAGATAACAATGAGCAGAATGGTGCAGTGGAAGCATGCTGTTCCCATAACCCCAGAGGTCCGTACTTCGGAAGTGTGATCTGAAATATATTTTTCCTACAATATGTTATTGCGGTATAATCTCTTAATGAAATATTTTATATACAATATATCATTTTTTTAAAGTAGTGGTACATGTTTCGGTTGTGAGCTTTCCAGGTTCAAATTCCGTCGAGGTCAACTTTGTCTTTCATCTATTTGAGGACTATAAAAATGCACCAGTCAAATACTGGGTCGATTCTTCTTCTATGACACTTCCTCGATGACACTATGACACTTCCACGATGGTGATCCTCTTTGTGTCTTTTACTAGCAGACGATTGTGGTACCTCTCAAAAAATGTAGCAAATACCTATTTAAGAATATTTGATGTAAAGTATACAAAATATTTCACATGGTATTTATACCTTAATAACATATTGAAAGGGAAAAAAAATAGCAGAGCGTAGTTTCGATCTACGGACCTCTGGGTTATGGGCCCAGCACGCTTCCACTGCGCCACTCTGCTACTTCCGTCCTCACGCTGATTTTCAGCATATATTGCGGGATCTATTGCTTACTTCTCTTTTTTTCTTTCTTGCCCCAGATGGAATTTACCAGCCAGAACACAGTTAAAAGAGTGATGTAGTGGAAGTATGCTGGTCCCATAACACAGAGGTCTGTTGATTAATTCTAATCATTTCTTTCTTTCAGTTAATAAATTATTGCGATATAATCTCCCTATAAAATATTTTATTTAATAGATGTTTATTACAGTTTTTAGAAAGGACCGGCAGCCGACCAGCTAGGTACGTAATGTCCCTAAAATTATTGTTTACTAGTATTATAGCTGGACGTATATTCCATCACAGACTGAGGACGTACTGTTCTATTATATACAGAAAAGATCCATTGGATAAATTACTTCCAGGTAAACAAGATGTATAGATGTAGCGATGGTCATATCTGGAATACCGTTGATCACAGATCAGGATTCAAAGTAGAATATCTATCAAATAACTGGTGGAGAAAGAAAAATAGAATGGGGAAAAAGGCTGTCAATAGAGTCATTAATAAACGCAGGAATTCTCCGACGTTAAACAAGTTAGCAGAGTGACGCAGTGGAAGCGTACTGGGCCCATAACCCAGAGGTCCGTAAATCGAAACTGCGTTCTGCTAATTATTATTTTTCTTTTCTTTCAGTTGATAAGTTATTGCGATATAATCTCTCTATAAAACATTTAAAACAAATTTCATTAAATAGATGTTTGTTACAGATTTTAGAAAGGAACCTCAGCTAACCAGCTAGGCACCTAATGTCGACCGGCTAGCTTCTTAATATCCCTAATATTCCGCTCTACTAGCTTTATTATTGAACATATATATGTTTTATGTATATAACAGAACAGTATGTTCTCAGTGAGTGACATAATGGGACGGGCATACTTCCACTACATCAGTCAATTAACTGTTTTCTGGCTGGTAAATTCCAGCATATATTTTCTGTTTTATTATTGCTTTTTTCCCTCCTATTTTTCTCTTTCTCCTCCAATTAATTGACAAATATTCTATCTTAATCAAACTGATCCATGATAGAAAGTATTCCAGACGTGATCATATCTTGGTCTATGAATTCCTTGTAGTAATTTAGCCTATATATGTCTTATGTATATAACAGAACAGTATGTCCTCAGTGAGTGACACAATATATGTTCAATAATAAAGCCAGTAGAGCCTAATTTTAGGAACATTAGGAACTAGCCGGTCGACTGAATGTCCTTTCTAAAAACTCTAGTAAAACTTATTTAACAAAATTTGATGAAAAGTATACAAAATGTGTTAGAGGGAGATTATAACGTAATGACATATTCACAGAAAAAAAAAGTTAAATAGCAGAGCATAGTTTCGAAATATAGACCTGTGGGTTATGGGCCCAGCACGGTTCCACTGCCCCACTCAGCTAACTTGTTTAAAGGCGGAGAATTCCTGCATTTATTAATGGAAGTAATTTATCAAATGGATGTTTTCTGTATAGAATAGAACAGTATGTCCTCAGTGTGCCACAAAATATATGTCGAATTATATTACTAGTAAATCATAATTTTAGGGACATTAGGTGCCCAGCTGGTCGGCTGAGGGTCCTTTCTAAAAACTGTAACAAACATCTATTTAACAAAATTTGTTTAACATATTTTATTAGGGAGATTAATCCGCAATAACTTATTCACAGAAAGAAAAAAAAAAATCAATATCAAAGCGTAGACTTGATCTACAGAGCTCTGGGCTATGGGCCCAGCACGCTTCCATGGCGCCACTTTGTTAATTATTTACTAAGAGGTGTATTTCTGCTCATACCTTTTCTTGTTTTTTATCATTCTCAAAGAATTATTTGACAGTTATTCTACCCGGAAAAAGTTGAACCAAGATCAAAGTATTCCACTCATGTTCATCTTATCTTCTAGGATTATCTAGGAATAATATATCCAATACATAATAATAGGGTGATTAGGTAGCTATTTCTAGCAGGTTAATTGAGCTTAATTTCAAGTAAGAAACACCTAACGGATCCGAATCCTCTGTACGTCTGAATACAGCAGATTTCTTCCACAGTAGGAAAGAGAGTGAGAGAATGGAAGTCACAAAGTGATATAGAGTAAGAACCGACCCAGTGTTTGAATGGCACACATTTTATCGACATCAAATGGATGAAATATAAAGTTGACATCGGTAGAATTTGAATTCGAAGAGCTCAGTGCCGAAACAAATAGCGCAAAACATTTTATCCGACGTTCTAACGACTTTGCCAATATGCCGCCTCCTTCTGAGTTAGTCAAAAGTATTGCGGTATTTAGACGTGGAGATGATTGGGAACCGCTATACTTGAAATTAAGCTCAATCGACCTGCTAGAAATAGCTACCTAATCACCCTATAAATACGCTCTACTAGTTTTTAAATCGGACATATATTCTGTTTCACACAGAGGCCTACTGTCCTGTTATATATAGAAAACATATATTGGATATATTAATCCTAGAAAATCCTAGAAAATGAGATGAACATGATTGGAATACTGTGATCATGGATCAGCTTCTTCGGTGTAGAATATCTGTGAAATTACTCCTGGAGAATGAAAGAAACCCAAGATAAAATAGAAGGCAATAATAATACAGAAAAAAACATATACAGAAATTTACCTCCTAACAGTCCGTTAGCAGAGTGGTGCAGTGAAAGCGTGCTGGGCCCATAACTCCTATGTCCGTAGATCGAAACTACGCTCTGCTATTTATTTCATTCTTCTTTCTTTCAGTGAATAAGTTATTGATGTATAATCTCCAGATAAATTTACGCTTAACTAGTATTATAATTGTTTTATAGGGAGATTATACCGATAGACTTATTCACACAAAGAAAAAATATAAATATACTAATGAAGCGTAATTTTATCTGGAGATTATACCGCAATAACTTATTCACAGAAACAAAAAAGAAATAAAACAAGAGATGATTAGCAGAGCGTAGTTTCGATCTACGGACCTCTGGGTTATGGGCCCAGCACGCTTCCACTGCGCCACTCTGCTAACGGGTTTTCGTCTGCTGAATTTCCGCAAATATTTCTTGCTGTATTATTATTGCCTTCTATTTATCTTACATTTTTCATTCTCCACCAGTTATTTGACAGGTATTCTACCCAGAAGAAGTTGATCCAAGATCAAAGTATTCCACTCAGAAAGAAAACAAAATGAATGCCAGAGCGTAGTTTTGGTTTACGGATTTCTGGGTTTTGGGCTCAGCACGCTTCTAATTGGTTTTTAAACGGTGAATTTCTGCTTCTGTACCAGTCAAGTACTGGGCAGATTCTTCCTCTATGTCACTCCCTCACATTTATTCTCTCACTCTCTTTCTCAGTAAGAAATCTGCTGTATCCAGACGTGGAGAGTATTGGGATCTGATAAGTATTTGTTACTTGAAATAAAGCTCAATCGACGTGCTAGAAATAGCTACATAATCAGCCTATAAATACGCTCTCCTAGATTCAAAATCTGACATATATTATGTTAGACATGAGGGCCTTCTGTTCTATCATATAAAGTATATATATATATATTGGATATATTATTCCTAGATAATGAGATAAACATGGGTAAAATACTGTGATCTGGGATCAACTTCTGGGTAGAATACCTGTCAAATCACTCACGGAGAATGAACAAAACAAGATAAATAGAAGGCAATAATAATACAGCAAGAAATATTTGCGGAAATTCAGCAAGCAAAAACCATGTAGCAGAGTGGCGCAGTGGAAGCGTGCTGGGCCCATAACCCAGAGGTCCGTAGATCGAGACAACACACTGCTATTCATTTGTTTTTCCTTCTGTAAATATGTCATTGCAGTATAATCTCCCTATAAAATATTTTAAACAGATATTGTTAAATAGATGTTTGGTGCATTTTTCAGAAAGGACCTTCATTACGCAAATTCCTGCATCTATTAACGGATCTATTGCTTCCCATTTCTCCCAGTCTATTTTTCTTTCTTCACCAGTTATTTGGCAGATATTCTACTTTGAATCTTGATCTGTGATCAGAAGTATTCCAGATATGACCATCTCTACATCTATACATCTAGGTTTATCTGCAAGTAATCTATCCAATATATGTTTTCCTTATATCATATAACAGTATGCCTTCAGTTTATGACAGAATATATGTCCAATTATAATACTAGTAAAGTATAATTTAAGGGATTTAGGTACCTACTTGGACGACTGATTTTCAGCATATATTGCGGGATCTATTGCTTATTTCTTTTTTTTTTATTCTGTCCCCACCAGATATTTGACATGAATTTTACCTTGAGCAAGCTAGTCCATGATCAAATACATTCAAGACATTTTAATCTCTTCTTCTATGTGTGTGTGTGTGTGTGTGAGGTGTGTGTGTGTGTGTTTATGCGCGCATGTGTGTGTGTGCGTGCGTATGTGCGTATGTGTGTGTGTGTGGGTACATGTGTGTGTGTGTGTGCACGGCTTTACGTTTGTGTGTATGTCTGTATATATGGAGGTTCGTCTGAAGAGTAGCTCAGAGAAGTCGCTCCAGGTAGAGCCGCTGATTCTCCAAATTGAGAGATCACAGCTCCGGTACTCTGAACTTATGGTTAATAATGTCTGAGGGGAGAATCGTTTGATAGATTTTGCGGGAAAAAAACCAAGTAGCAGGAGACCCAGTGGATGGACCTCCAGCATGATTGTGTGATAACATCAAGGAGCTCCGCTGGTCTCGCTTGGGGATCAAATAAAGTTCAATTAGAATCGGTTGCTTACGACAGGACCCAGAAAACGAGTGTTTGAGGACTTAGTCCTCACGACCCTCTCAGCAACAAGTGGGTAAAGAAGAAGAAGAAGAAGAAGAAGAAGAAGAAGAAGAAGAAGAAGAAGAAGAAGAAGAAGAAGAAGAAGAAAAAGAAAATGAAAAAGAAAAAGAAGAAGAAGAAGAAGAAGAAGAAGAAGAAGAAGAAGAAGAAGAAGAAGAAGAATACAAAATATGTTATAGTGAGATTATACCGTAATAACATATCGACAGAGTGTAGTATTAATCACTCTATTGTTTTCTGGCTAGTAAATTCCAGCATATATTTTCTGTTTTATTGTTGCCTGTTTCACTCCTGTTTTTTTCTTTCTCCTCCAATTAATTGATTGGATAAAAAAGTATTCCACATGCGACCATCTCTTCGTCTATGGAGTAATTTAGCCTATATATGTCTTATGTATATAACAGCACAGTATGTCCTCAGTGAGTGACACAATATATATTCTATAATAAAGCTAGTAGAACGTAATTTTAGGGACATTAAGAAGCTAGCCGGTCGACTGAATTTCCTTTCTAAAAACTAGTAAAACTTATTTAAGAAAAGTTGATGAAAAGTATACAAAATGTGTTATAGGGAGATTATAAGGCAATGACATATTCACAGAAAGAAATATTTTAAACAACAGAGCGTAGTTCGATCTATGAATCTCTGGGTTATGGGCCCAGCACGCTTCCACTGCGCCACTCTGCAAACTTGCTTAACTCCAGAGAAATCCTACATTTATTAAGGGCTCTATTGCTGCAATTTTTCCCATTTTCTTTTTCTTTCTCCACCCGTTATTTAACATATGAATTTCCTTTCTAAAAACTGTAGTCAAATTTATTTAAGAAAATTTGATGAAAAGTATACAAAATGTGTTACAGGGAGATTATAAGGCAATGACATATTCACAGAAAGATACATTTAAGCAACAGAGCGTTGTTTCGATCTATGAACCTCTGGGTTATGGGACCAACACGCTTCCACTGCGCGATTCTGCTAACTTGCTTAACTCCTGAGAAATCCTGCATTTATTGAGGGCTCTATTGCTGCCATTTATCCCCATTTTCTTTTTCTTTCTCCACCCGTTATTTGACAGATATTCTACTTTAAATGTTGATCTGTGATCAAAAGTGTTCCAGATATGACATCTCTACAACTAGCTTCATCTGGAAGTAATTTATCCAATGCTTTCTGTATGGAATAGAACAGTATGTCCTCAGTGTGGCGCAATATATATGTCGAATTATATTAGTAGTAAAGCATAATTTTAGGGACATTAGGTGCCTAGCTGGTCGGCTGAGGGTCCTTTCTAAAAAGAATAACAAACATCTACTAAATAAAATTTGTTTAAATATTTTATAGGGAAATTATATCGCAATAATTTATTAACTGAAAGAAAAGAAAAATGTTGATTAGCAGAGCGTAGTTTCGATCTACGGACCTCTGGGTTATGGGCCCAGCACGCTTCCACTGCGCCACTCTGCTACCGTTTTCCTCACGCTGATTTTCAGCATATATTGCGGGATCTATTGCTTACTTCTTTTTTTTTCTTTCCTTCCCTACCAGATATTTGACATATATTTTACGTTGAGCAAGGTGTTCCATGATCAAAACCATTCCAGACATATTAATCTCTTCTTCTATGTGTATTTGTGTGTGTGAGAAAGAGTATGTGTGTGTGCGTGTATATGTGTATATGTGTATATATGTTTTATATATGTGTATATATGCAGGTTTATCTGGAGAGTAGCTCAAAGACCAGAGAATCGATCCAGGTAGAGGCGCTAATTCTCCGAATTGAGCGGTCACAGATCCGGTACTATGGACATATGGTTAAGAGATTCTGAGAAGAAGAAGAAGAAGAAGAAGAAGAAGAAGAAGAAGAAGAAGAAGAAGAAGAAGAAGAAGAAGAAGAAGAAGAAGAAGAAGAAGAAGAAGAAGAAGAAGAATACAAAATAGTGAGATTATACCGTAATAACATATCGACAGAGTGTAGTTTTAATCAACAAACCTCTGTGTTATGGGACCAGAATACTTCCACTACATCACTTAAATAACTGTTTTCTGGCGTGTAAATTCCAGCATATATTTTCTGTTTTATTGTTGCCTTTTTCCCTCCTGTTTTTTCCTTTTCCTCCAATTAATTGACAAATATTCTGTCTCAATTAAACTGATCCATGATAAAAAGTATTCCTGACGTGATCATATCTTGGTCTATGATTTCCATGTAGTAATTTAGCCTGTATATGTCTTATGTATATAACAGAATACTATGTCCTCAGTGAGTGACACAATATATATTCAATAATAAAGCTTGTAGAGCGTAATTTTCGGGACATTAAGAAGCTAGCCGGTCGACTGAATTTCCTTTCTAAAAACTGTAGTCAAATTTATTTAAGAAAATTTGATGAAAAGTATACAAAATGTGTTACAGGGAGATTATAAGGCAATGACATATTCACAGAAAGATACATTTAAGCAACAGAGCGTTGTTTCGATCTATGAACCTCTGGGTTATGGGACCAACACGCTTCCACTGCGCCATTCTGCTAACTTGCTTAACTCCTGAGAAATCCTGCATTTATTGAGGGCTCTATTGCTGCCATTTTTCCCCATTTTCTTTTTCTTTCTCCACCCGTTATTTGACAGATATTCTACTTTAAATGTTGATCTGTGATCAAAAGTGTTCCAGATATGACATCTCTACAACTAGCTTCATCTGGAAGTAATTTATCCAATGCTTTCTGTATGGAATAGAACAGTATGTCCTCAGTGTGGCGCAATATATATGTCGAATTATATTAGTAGTAAAGCATAATTTTAGGGACATTAGGTGCCTAGCTGGTCGGCTGAGGGTCCTTTCTAAAAAGAATAACAAACATCTACTAAATAAAATTTGTTTAAATATTTTATAGGGAAATTATATAGCAATAATTTATTAACTGAAAGAAAAGAAAAATGTTGATTAGCAGAGCGTAGTTTCGATCTACGGACCTCTGGGTTATGGGCCCAGCACGCTTCCACTGCGCCATTCTGCTACCGTTTTCCTCACGCTGATATTCAGCATTTATTGCGGGATCTATTGCTTACTTCTCTTTTTTTCTTTCCTTCCCTACCAGATATTTGACATATATTTTACGTTGAGCAAGGTGTTCCATGATCAAAACCATTCCAGACATATTAATCTCTTCTTCTATGTGTATTTCTGTGTGTGAGAAAGAGTATGTGTGTATGCGTGTATATGTGTATATGTGTATATATGTTTTATATGGAGGTTCATCTGGAGAGTAGCTCAAAGACCAGAGAATCGATCCAGGTAGAGTCGCTAATTCTCCGAATTGAGCGGTCACAGATCCGGTACTATGGACATATGGTTAAGAAATTCTGAGAAGAAAAAGAAGAAGAAGAAGAAGAAGAAGAAGAAGAAGAAGAAGAAGAAGAAGAAGAAGAAGAAGAAGAAGAAGAAGAAGAAGAAGAAGAAGAAGAAGACAAAGTAGTGAGATTATACCGTAATAACATATCGACAGAGTGTAGTATTAATCAACAAACCTCTGTGTTATGGGACCAGAATACTTCCACTACATCACTTAAATAACTGTTTTCTGGCGTGTAAATTCCAGCATATATTTTCTGTTTTATTGTTGCCTTTTTCCCTCCTGTTTTTTCCTTTTCCTCCAATTAATTGACAAATATTCTGTCTCAATTAAACTGATCCATGATCAAAAGTATTCCTGACGTGATCATATCTTCGTGTATGATTTCCTTGTAGTAAGTTAGCCTATATATGTCTTATGTATATAACAGAACAGTATGTCCTCAATGAGTGACACAATATATGTTCAATAATAAAGCCAGTAGAGCGTAATTTTAGGGACATTAAGAAGCTAGCCGCTCGACTGAATGTCCTTTATAAAAACTCTAGTAAAACTTATTTAAGAAACTTTGATGAAAAGTATACAAAATGTGTTACAGGGAGATTATAAGGCAATGACATATTCACAGTAAGAAACATTTTAAACAACAGAGCGTTGTTTCGATCTATAAATCTCTGGGTTATGGGACCAGCACGCTTCCACTGCACCACTCTGCTAACTTGCCTAACTCCAGAGAAATCCTACAGTTATGAAGGGCTCTATTACTGCCAATTTCTGCATTTTGTTTTTCTTTCTCCAACCGTTATTTGACAGATATTCTACTTTAAATGTTGATCTGTGATCAAAAGTATTCCAGATATGACATCTCTACAACTAGCTTCATCTGGAAGTAATTATCCAATGCTTTCTGTATAGAATAGAACAGTATGTCCTCAGTGTGTCGCAAAATATATGTTGAATTATATTAGTAGTAAAGCATAATTTTACGGACATTAGGTGCCTATCTGGTCGCCTGAGGGTCCTTTCTAAAAAGAGTAACAAACATCTATTAAATACAATTTGTTTTAAATGTTTTATAGGGAGATTATATCGCAATAACTTATTAACTGAAAGAAAAGAAAAAAAAGTGATTAGCAGAGCGTAGTTTCGATCTACGGACCTCTGGGTTATGGGCCCAGCACGCTTCCACTGCGCCACTCTGCTACTTTGCTCCTCGCACTGATTTTCAGCATATATTGCGGGATCTATTGCTTACTTCTTTTTTTTTCTTTCTTTCCCTACCAGATATTTGACATATATTTTACGTTGAGCAAGGTGTTCCATGATCAAAACCATTCCAGACATATTAATCTCTTCTTCTATGTGTATTTGTGTGTGTGAGAGAGAGTATGTGTGTGTGCGTGTCTATGTGTATATGTGTATATATGTTTTATATATGTGTATATATGCAGGTTTATCTGGAGAGTAGCTCAAAGACCAGAGAATCGATCCAGGTAGAGTCGCTAATTCTCCGAATTGAGCGGTCACAGATCCGGTACTATGGACATATGATTAAGAAATTCTGAGAAGAAGAAGAAGAAGAAGAAGAAGAAGAAGAAGAAGAAGAAGAAGAAGAAGAAGAAGAAGAAGAAGAAGAAGAAGAAGAAGAAGAATACAAAGTAGTGAGATTATACCGTAATAACATATCGACAGAGTGTAGTATTAATCAACAAACCTCTGTGTTATGGGACCAGAATACTTCCACTACATCACTTAAATAACTGTTTTCTGGCGTGTAAATTCCAGCATATATTTTCTGTTTTATTGTTGCCTTTTTCCCTCCTGTTTTTTCCTTCTCCTCCAATTAATTGACAAATATTCTGTCTCAATTAAACTGATCCATGATCAAAAGTATTCCTGACGTGATCATATCTTCGTGTATGATTTCCTTGTAGTAATTTAGCCTATATATGTCTTATGTATATAACAGAACAGTATGTCCTCAATGAGTGACACAATATATGTTCAATAATAAAGCCAGTAGAGCGTAATTTTTGGGACATTAAGAAGCTAGCCGCTCGACTGAATGTCCTTTATAAAAACTCTAGTAAAACTTATTTAAGAAAATTTGATGAAAAGTATACAAAATGTGTTACAGGGAGATTATAAGGCAATGCCATATTCACAGTAAGAAACATTTTAAACAACAGAGCGTTGTTTCGATCTATAAATCTCTGGGTTATGGGACCAGCACGCTTCCACTGCACCACTCTGCTAACTTGCCTAACTCCAGAGAAATCCTACAGTTATGAAGGGCTCTATTACTGCCAATTTCTGCATTTTGTTTTTCTTTCTCCAACCGTTATTTGACAGATATTCTACTTTAAATGTTGATCTGTGATCAAAAGTATTCCAGATATGACATCTCTACAACTAGCTTCATCTGGAAGTAATTATCCAATGCTTTCTGTATAGAATAGAACAGTATGTCCTCAGTGTGTCGCAAAATATATGTTGAATTATATTAGTAGTAAAGCATAATTTTACGGACATTAGGTGCCTATCTGGTCGCCTGAGGGTCCTTTCTAAAAAGAGTAACAAACATCTATTAAATACAATTTGTTTTAAATGTTTTATAGGGAGATTATATCGCAATAACTTATTAACTGAAAGAAAAGAAAAAAAAGTGATTAGCAGAGCGTAGTTTCGATCTACGGACCTCTGGGTCATGGGCCCAGCACGCTTCCACTGCGCCACTCTGCTACTTTGCTCCTCGCACTGATTTTCAGCATATATTGCGGGATCTATTGCTTACTTCTTTTTTTTTCTTTCTTTCCCTACCAGATATTTGACATATATTTTACGTTGAGCAAGGTGTTCCATGATCAAAACCATTCCAGACATATTAATATCTTCTTCTATGTGTATTTGTGTGTGTGAGAGAGAGTATGTGTGTGTGCGTGTCTATGTGTATATGTGTATATATGTTTTATATATGTGTATATATGCAGGTTTATCTGGAGAGTAGCTCAAAGACCAGAGAATCGATCCAGGTAGAGTCGCTAATTCTCCGAATTGAGCGGTCACAGATCCGGTACTATGGACATATGATTAAGAAATTCTGAGAAGAAGAAGAAGAAGAAGAAGAAGAAGAAGAAGAAGAAGAAGAAGAAGAAGAAGAAGAAGAAGAAGAAGAAGAAGAAGAAGAAGAAGAAGAAGAAGAAGAAGAAGAAGAAGAAGAAGAAGAAGAAGAAGAAGAAGAAGAAGAAGTATAAGAAGAATACAAAGTAGTGAGATTATACCGTAATAACATATCGACAGAGTGTAGTATTAATCAACAAACCTCTGTGTTATGGGACCAGCATACTTCCACTACATCACTTAAATAACTGTTTTCTGGCGTGTAAATTCCAGCATATATTTTCTGTTTTATTGTTGCCTTTTTCCCTCCTGTTTTTTCCTTCTCCTCCAATTAATTGACAAATATTCTGTCTCAATTAAACTGATCCATGATAAAAAGTATTCCTGACGTGATCATATCTTGGTCTATGATTTCCTTGTAGTAATTTAGCCTATATATGTCTTATGTATATAACAGAATACTATATCCTCAGTGAGTGACACAATATATATTCAATAATAAAGCTTGTAGAGCGTAATTTTCGGGACATTAAGAAGCTAGCCGGTCGACTGAATATCCTTTCTAAAAACTCTAGTAAAATTTATTTAAGAAAATTTGATGAAAAGTATACAAAATGTGTTACAGGGAGATTATAAGGCAATGACATATTCACAGAAAGATACATTTAAGCAACAGAGCGTTGTTTCGATCTATGAACCTCTGGGTTATGGGACCAACACGCTTCCACTGCGCCACTCTGCTAACTTGCTTAACTCTTGAGAAATCCTGCATTTATTGACGGCTCTATTGCTGCCATTTTCCCCCATTTTCTTTTTCTTTCTCCACTCGTTATTTGACAGATATTCTACTTTAAATGCTGATCTGTTATCAAAAGTGTTCCAGATATGAAATCTCTACAACTAGCTTCAACTGGAAGTAATTTATCCAATGCTTTCTGTATGGAATAGAACAGTATGTCCTCAGTGTGTCGCAAAATATATGTTGAATTATGTTAGAAGTAAAGCTTAATTTTAGGGACATTAGGTGCCTAGCTGGTCGGCTGAGGGTCCTTTCTAAAAAGAGTAACAAACATCTATTAAATACAATTTGTTTTAAATGTTTTATAGGGAGATTATATCGGAATAACTTATTAACTGAAAGAAAAGAAAAAAAAAATGATTAGCAGAGCGTAGTTTCGATCTACGGACCTCTGGGTTATGGGCCCAGCACGCTTCCACTGCGCCACTCTGCTACTTTGTTCCTCGCGCTGATTTTCAGCATATATTGCGGGATCTATTGCTTACTTCTCTTTTTTTTTCTTCCTTTCCCTACCAGATATTTGACATATATTTTACGTTGAGCAAGGTGTTCCATGATCAAAACCATTCCAGACATATTAATCTCTTCTTCTATGTGTATTTGTGTGTGTGAGAAAGAGTATGTGTGTGTGCGTGTCTATGTGTATATGTGTATATATGTTTTATATATGTGTATATATGCAGGTTTATCAGGAGAGTAGCTCAAAGACCAGAGAATCGATCCAGGTAGAGTCGCTAATTCTCCGAATTGAGCGGTCACAGATCCGGTACTATGGACATATGGTTAAGAGATTCTGAGAAGAAGAAGAAGAAGAAGAAGAAGAAGAAGAAGAAGAAGAAGAAGAAGAAGAAGAAGAAGAAGAAGAAGAAGAAGAAGAAGAAGAAGAAGAAGAAGAAGAAGAAGAAGAAGAAGAAGAAGAAGAAGAAGAAGAAGAAGAAGAAGAAGAAGAAGAAGAAGAAGAAGAAGAAGAAGAAGAATACAAAATAGTGAGATTATACCGTAATAACATATCGACAGAGTGTAGTTTTAATCAACAAACCTCTGTGTTATGGGACCAGAATACTTCCACTACATCACTTAAATAACTGTTTTCTGGCGTGTAAATTCCAGTATATATTTTCTGTTTTATTGTTGCCTTTTTCCCTCCTGTTTTTTCCTTCTCCTCCAATTAATTGACGAATATTCTGTCTCAATTAAACTGATCCATGATAAAAAGTATTCCTGACGTGATCATATCTTGGTCTATGATTTCCATGTAGTAATTTAGCCTGTATATGTCTTATGTATATAACAGAATACTATGTCCTCAGGGAGTGACACAATATATATTCAATAATAAAGCTTGTAGAGCGTAATTTTCGGGACATTAAGAAGCTAGCCGCTAGACTGAATTTCCTTTATAAAAACTGTAGTCAAATTTATTTAAGAAAATTTGATGAAAAGTATACAAAATGTGTTACAGGGAGATTATAAGGCAATGCCATATTCACAGTAAGAAACATTTTAAACAACAGAGCGTTGTTTCGATCTATAAATCTCTGGGTTATGGGACCAGCACGCTTCCACTGCACCACTCTGCTAACTTGCCTAACTCCAGAGAAATCCCACAGTTATGAAGGGCTCTATTACTGCCAATTTCTGCATTTTGTTTTTCTTTCTCCAACCGTTATTTGACAGATATTCTACTTTAAATGTTGATCTGTGATCAAAAGTATTCCAGATATGACATCTCTACAACTAGCTTCATCTGGAAGTAATTATCCAATGCTTTCTGTATAGAATAGAACAGTATGTCCTCAGTGTGTCGCAAAATATATGTTGAATTATATTAGTAGTAAAGGATAATTTTAGGGACATTAGGTGCCTAGCTGGTCGGCTGAGGGTCCTTTCGAAAAAGAGTAACAAACATCTATTAAATACAATTTGTTTTAAATGTTTTATAGGGAGATTATATCGCAATAACTTATTAACTGAAAGAAAAGAAAAAAAAGTGATTAGCAGAGCGTAGTTTCGATCTACGGACCTCTGGGTTATGGGCCCAGCACGCTTCCACTGGGCCACTCTGCTACTTTGTTCCTCACGCTGATTTTCAGCATATATTGCGGGATCTATTGCTTACTTCTCTTTTTTTTTCTTTCTTTCCCTACCAGATATTTGACATATATTTTACGTTGAGCAAGGTGTTCCATGACAAAACCATTCCAGACATATTAATCTCTTCTTCTATGTGTATTTGTGTGTGTGAGAAAGAGTATGTGTGTGTGCGTGTCTATGTGTATATGTGTATATATGTTTTATATATGTGTATATATGCAGGTTTATCAGGAGAGTAGCTCAAACACCAGAGAATCGATCCAGGTAGAGTCGCTAATTCTCCGAATTGAGCGGTCACAGATCCGGTACTATGGACATATGATTAAGAGATTCTGAGAAGAAGAAGAAGAAGAAGAAGAAGAAGAAGAAGAAGAAGAAGAAGAAGAAGAAGAAGAAGAAGAATACAAAATAGTGAGATTATACCGTAATAACATATCGACAGAGTGTAGTATTAATCAACAAACCTCTGTGTTATGGGACCAGCATACTTCCACTACATCACTTAAATAACTGTTTTCTGGCGTGTAAATTCCAGCATATATTTTCTGTTTTATTGTTGCCTTTTTCCCTCCTGTTTTTTCCTTCTCCTCCAATTAATTGAGAAATATTCTGTCTCAATTAAACTGATCCATGATAAAAAGTATTCCTGACGTGATCATATCTTGGTCTATGATTTCCATGTAGTAATTTACCCTATACATGTCTTATGTATATAACAGAACAGTATGTCCTCAATGAGTGACACAATATATGTTCAATAATAAAGCCAGTAGAGCGTAATTTTTGGGACATTAAGAAGCTAGCCGCTCGACTGAATGTCCTTTATAAAAACTCTAGTAAAACTTATTTAAGAAAATTTGATGAAAAGTATACAAAATGTGTTACAGGGAGATTATAAGGCAATGACATATTCACAGTAAGAAACATTTTAAACAACAGAGCGTTGTTTCGATCTTTGAATCTCTGGGTTATGGGACCGACCAGCACGCTTCCACTGCACCACTCTGCTAACTTACCTAACTCCAGAGAAGTCCTACAGTTATGAAGGGCTCTATTACTGCCAATTTCTCCATTTTGTTTTTCTTTCTCCAACCGTTATTTGACAGATATTCTACTTTAAATGTTGATCTGTGATCAAAAGTATTCCAGATATGACATCTCTACAACTAGCTTCATCTGGATGTAATTTATCCAATGCTTTCTGTATAGAATAGAACAGTATGTCCTCAGTGTGTCGCAAAATATATGTTGAATCATATTAGTAGTAAAGGATAATTTTAGGGACATTAGGTGCCTAGCTGGTCGGCTGAGGGTCCTTTCTAAAAAGAGTAACAAACATCTATTAAATACAATTTGTGTTAAATGTTTTATAGGGAGATTATATCGCAATAACTTATTAACTGAAAGAAAAGAAAAAAAGTGATTAGCAGAGCGTAGTTTCGATCTACGGACCTCTGGGTTATGGGCCCAGCACGCTTCCACTGCGCCACTCTGCTACTGTTTTCCTCACGCTGATTTTCAGCATATATTGCGGGATCTATTGCTTACTTCTCTTTTTTTTCTTTCTTTCCCTACCAGATATTTGACATATATTTTACGTTGAGCAAGGTGTTCCATGATCAAAACCATTCCAGACATATTAATCTCTTCTTCTATGTGTATTTGTGTGTGTGAGAGAGAGTATGTGTGTGTGCGTGTATATGTGTATATGTGTATATATGTTTTATATATGTGTATATATGGAGGTTCATCTGGAGAGTAGCTCAAAGACCAGAGAATCGATCCAGGTAGAGTCGCTAATTCTCCGAATTGAGCGGTCACAGATCCGGTACTATGGACATATGGTTAAGAAATTCTGAGAAGAAAAAGAAGAAGAAGAAGAAGAAGAAGAAGAAGAAGAAGAAGAAGAAGAAGAAGAAGAAGAAGAAGAGGAAGAAGAAGAAGAATACAAAATAGTGAGATTATACCGTAATAACATATCGACAGAGTGTAGTATTAATCAACAAACCTCTGTGTTATGGGACCAGAATACTTCCACTACATCACATAAATAACTGTTTTCTGGCGTGTAAATTCCAGCATATATTTTCTGTTTTATTGTTGCCTTTTTCCCTCCTGTCTTTTCCTTCTCCTCCAATTAATTGACAAATATTCTGTCTCAATTAAACTGATCCATGATAAAAAGTATTCCTGACGTGATCATATCTTGGTCTATGATTTCCTTGTAGTAATTTAGCCTATATATGTCTTATGTATATAACAGAATACTATGTCCTCAGTGAGTGACACAATATATATTCAATAGTAAAGCTTGTAGAGCGTAATTTTCGAGACATTAAGAAGCTAGCCGGTCGACTGAATTTCCTTTCTAAAAACTCTAGTAAAATTTATTTAAGAAAATTTGATGAAAAGTATACAAAATGTGTTACAGGGAGATTATAAGGCAATGACATATTCACAGAAAGATACATTTAAGCAACAGAGCGTTGTTTCTATCCATGAACCTCTGGGTTATGGGACCAGCACGCTTCCAGTGCGCCACTCTGCTAACTTGCTTAACTCTTGAGAAATCCTGCATTTATTGAGGGCTCTATTGCTGCCATTTTTCCCCATATTCTTTTTCTTTCTCCACCCGTTATTTGACAGATATTCTACTTTAAATGCTGATCTGTGATCAAAAGTGTTCCACATATGACATCTCTACAACTAGCTTCATCTGGAAGTAATTTATCCAATGCTTTCTGTATGGAATAGAACAGTATGTCCTCAGTGTGGCGCAATATATATGTCGAATTATATTAGTAGTAAAGCATAATTTTAGGGACATTAGGTGCCTAGCTGGTCGACTGAGGGTCCTTTCGAAAAAGAGTAACAAACATCTATTAAATAAAATTTGTTTAAATGTTTTATAGGGAAATTATATCGCAATAATTTATTAACTGAAAGAAAAGAAAAATGTTGATTAGCAGAGCGTAGTTTCGATCTACGGACCTCTGGGTTATGGGCCCAGCACGCTTCCACTGCGCCACTCTGCTACCGTTTTCCTCACGCTGATATTCAGCATTTATTGCGGGATCTATTGCTTACTTCTCTTTTTTTTTCTTCCTTTCCCTACCAGATATTTGTCATATATTTTACGTTGAGCAAGGTGTTCCATGATCAAAACCATTACAGACATATTAATCTCTTCTTCTATGTGTATTTCTGTGTGTGAGAAAGAGTATGTGTGTGTGCGTGTCTATGTGTATATGTGTATATATGTTTTATATATGTGTATATATGCAGGTTTATCAGGAGAGTAGCTCAAACACCAGAGAATAGATCCAGGTAGAGTCGCTAATTCTCCGAATTGAGCGGTCACAGATCCGGTACTATGGACATATGGTTAAGAGATTCTTAGAAGAAGAAGAAGAAGAAGAAGAAGAAGAAGAAGAAGAAGAAGAAGAAGAAGAAGAAGAAGAAGAAGAAGAAGAAGAAGAAGAAGAAGAAGAAGAAGAAGAAGAAGACAAAATAGTGAGATTTTACCGTAATAACATATCGACAGAGTGTAGATTTAATCAACAAACCTCTGTGTTATGGGACCAGAATACTTCCACTACATCACTTAAATAACTGTTTTCTGGCGTGTAAATTCCAGCATATATTTTCTGTTTTATTGTTGCCTTTTTCCCTCCTGTTTTTTCCTTTTCCTCCAATTAATTGACAAATATTCTGTCTCAATTAAACTGATCCATGATAAAAAGTATTCCTGACGTGATCATATCTTGGTTTATGATTTCCATGTAGTAATTTAGCCTGTATATGTCTTATGTATATAACAGAATACTATGTCCTCAGTGAGTGACACAATATATATTCAATAATAAAGCTTGTAGAGCGTAATTTTCGGGACATTAAGAAGCTAGCCGCTAGACTGAATTTCCTTTATAAAAACTGTAGTCAAATTTATTTAAGAAAATTTGATGAAAAGTATACAAAATGTGTTACAGGGAGATTATAAGGCAATGACATATTCACAGAAAGATACATTTAAGCAACAGAGCGTTGTTTCGATCTATGAACCTCTGGGTTATGGGACCAACACGCTTCCACTGCGCCAATCTGCTAACTTGCTTAACTCTTGAGAAATCCTGCATTTATTGAGGGCTCTATTGCTGCCATTTTTCCCCATTTTCTTTTTCTTTCTCCACTCGTTATTTGACAGAGATTCTACTTTAAATGCTGATCTGTTATCAAAAGTGTTCCAGAAATGACATCTCTACAACTAGCTTCAACTGGAAGTAATTTATCCAATGCTTTCTGTATGGAATAGAACAGTATGTCCTCAGTGTGTCGCAAAATATATGTTGAATTATGTTAGAAGTAAAGCTTAATTTTAGGGACATTAGGTGCCTAGCTGGTCGGCTGAGGGTCCTTTCTAAAAAGAGTAACAAACATCTATTAAATACAATTTGTTTTAAATGTTTTATAGGGAGATTATATCGCAATAACTTATTAACTGAAAGAAAAGAAAAAAAATGATTAGCAGAGCGTAGTTTCGATCTACGGACCTCTGGGTTATGGGCCCAGCACGCTTCCACTGCGCCACTCTGCTACTTTGTTCCTCACTCTGATTTTCAGCATATATTGCGGGATCTATTGCTTACTTCTCTTTTTTTTTCTTTCTTTCCCTACCAGATATTTGACATATATTTTACGTTGAGCAAGGTGTTCCATGACAAAACCATTCCAGACATATTAATCTCTTCTTCTATGTGTATTTGTGTGTGTGAGAAAGAGTATGTGTGTGTGCGTGTCTATGTGTATATGTGTATATATGTTTTATATATGTGTATATATGCAGGTTTATCAGGAGAGTAGCTCAAACACCAGAGAATCGATCCAGGTAGAGTCGCTAATTCTCCGAATTGAGCGGTCACAGATCCGGTACTATGGACATATGATTAAGAGATTCTGAGAAGAAGAAGAAGAAGAAGAAGAAGAAGAAGAAGAAGAAGAAGAAGAAGAAGAAGAAGAAGAAGAAGAAGAAGAAGAAGAAGAAGAAGAAGAAGAAGAAGAATACAAAATAGTGAGATTATACCGTAATAACATATCGACAGAGTGTAGATTTAATCAACAAACCTCTGTGTTATGGGACCAGAATACTTCCACTACATCACTTAAATAACTGTTTTCTGGCGTGTAAATTCCAGCATATATTTTCTGTTTTATTGTTGCCTTTTTCCCTCCTGTTTTTTCCTTTTCCTCCAATTAATTGACAAATATTCTGTCTCAATTAAACTGATCCATGATAAAAAGTATTCCTGACGTGATCATATCTTGGTCTATGATTTCCATGTAGTAATTTAGCCTGTATATGTCTTATGTATATAACAGAATACTATGTCCTCAGGGAGTGACACAATATATATTCAATAATAAAGCTTTTAGAGCGTAATTTTCGGGACATTAAGAAGCTAGCCGCTAGACTGAATTTCCTTTATAAAAACTGTAGTCAAATTTATTTAAGAAAATTTGATGAAAAGTATACAAAATGTGTTACAGGGAGATTATAAGGCAATGCCATATTCACAGTAAGAAACATTTTAAACAACAGAGCGTTGTTTCGATCTATAAATCTCTGGGTTATGGGACCAGCACGCTTCCACTGCACCACTCTGCTAACTTGCCTAACTCCAGAGAAATCCTACAGTTATGAAGGGCTCTATTACTGCCAATTTCTGCATTTTGTTTTTCTTTCTCCAACCGTTATTTGACAGATATTCTACTTTAAATGTTGATCTGTGATCAAAAGTATTCCAGATATGACATCTCTACAACTAGCTTCATCTGGAAGTAATTATCCAATGCTTTCTGTATAGAATAGAACAGTATGTCCTCAGTGTGTCGCAAAATATATGTTGAATTATATTAGTAGTAAAGGATAATTTTAGGGACATTAGGTGCCTAGCTGGTCGGCTGAGGGTCCTTTCGAAAAAGAGTAACAAACATCTATTAAATACAATTTGTTTTAAATGTTTTATAGGGAGATTATATCGCAATAACTTATTAACTGAAAGAAAAGAAAAAAAATGATTAGCAGAGCGTAGTTTCGATCTACGGACCTCTGGGTTATGGGCCCAGCACGCTTCCACTGCGCCACTCTGCTACTTTGTTCCTCACGCTGATTTTCAGCATATATTGCGGGATCTATTGCTTACTTCTCTTTTTTTTTCTTTCTTTCCCTACCAGATATTTGACATATATTTTACGTTGAGCAAGGTGTTCCATGACAAAACCATTCCAGACATATTAATCTCTTCTTCTATGTGTATTTGTGTGTGTGAGAAAGAGTATGTGTGTATGCGTGTATATGTGTATATGTGTATATATGTTTTATATATGTGTATATATGGAGGTTCATCTGGAGAGTAGCTCAAAGACCAGAGAATCGATCCAGGTAGAGTCGCTAATTCTCCGAATTGAGCGGTCACAGATCCGGTACTATGGACATATGGTTAAGAGATTCTTAGAAGAAGAAGAAGAAGAAGAAGAAGAAGAAGAAGAAGAAGAAGAAGAAGAAGAAGAAGAAGAAGAAGAAGAAGAAGAAGAAGAAGAAGAAGAAGAAGAAGAAGAAGAAGAAGAATACAAAATAGTGAGATTATACCGTAATAACATATCGACAGAGTGTAGTATTAATCAACAAACCTCTGTGTTATGGGACCAGCATACTTCCACTACATCACTTAAATAACTGTTTTCTGGCGTGTAAATTCCAGCATATATTTTCTGTTTTATTGTTGCCTTTTTCCCTCCTGTTTTTTCCTTTTCCTCCAATTAATTGAGAAATATTCTGTCTCAATTAAACTGATCCATGATAAAAAGTATTCCTGACGTGATCATATCTTGGTCTATGATTTCCATGTAGTAATTTACCCTATACATGTCTTATGTATATAACAGAACAGTATGTCCTCAATGAGTGACACAATATATGTTCAATAATAAAGCCAGTAGAGCGTAATTTTAGGGACATTAAGAAGCTAGCCGCTCGACTGAATGTCCTTTATAAAAACTCTAGTAAAACTTATTTAAGAAACTTTGATGAAAAGTATACAAAATGTGTTACAGGGAGATTATAAGGCAATGACATATTCACAGTAAGAAACATTTTAAACAACAGAGCGTTGTTTCGATCTATAAATCTCTGGGTTATGGGACCAGCACGCTTCCACTGCACCACTCTGCTAACTTGCCTAACTCCAGAGAAATCCTACAGTTATGAAGGGCTCTATTACTGCCAATTTCTGCATTTTGTTTTTCTTTCTCCAACCGTTATTTGACAGATATTCTACTTTAAATGTTGATCTGTGATCAAAAGTATTCCAGATATGACATCTCTACAACTAGCTTCATCTGGAAGTAATTATCCAATGCTTTCTGTATAGAATAGAACAGTATGTCCTCAGTGTGTCGCAAAATATATGTTGAATTATATTAGTAGTAAAGCATAATTTTACGGACATTAGGTGCCTATCTGGTCGCCTGAGGGTCCTTTCTAAAAAGAGTAACAAACATCTATTAAATACAATTTGTTTTAAATGTTTTATAGGGAGATTATATCGCAATAACTTATTAACTGAAAGAAAAGAAAAAAAAGTGATTAGCAGAGCGTAGTTTCGATCTACGGACCTCTGGGTTATGGGCCCAGCACGCTTCCACTGCGCCACTCTGCTACTTTGCTCCTCACGCTGATTTTCAGCATATATTGCGGGATCTATTGCTTACTTCTTTTTTTTTCTTTCTTTCCCTACCAGATATTTGACATATATTTTACGTTGAGCAAGGTGTTCCATGATCAAAACCATTCCAGACATATTAATCTCTTCTTCTATGTGTATTTGTGTGTGTGAGAGAGAGTATGTGTGTGTGCGTGTATATGTGTATATGTGTATATATGTTTTATATATGTGTATATATGGAGGTTCATCTGGAGAGTAGCTCAAAGACCAGAGAATCGATCCAGGTAGAGTCGCTAATTCTCCGAATTGAGCGGTCACAGATCCGGTACTATGGACATATGGTTAAGAGATTCTGAGAAGAAAAAGAAGAGGAAGAAGAAGAAGAAGAAGAAGAAGAAGAAGAAGAAGAAGAAGAAGAAGAAGAAGAAGAAGAAGAAGAAAAAGAAGAAGAAGAAGAAGAAGGAGAAGAAGAAGAAGAAGAAGAAGAAGAAGAAGAAGAAGAAGAAGAATACAAAATAGTGAGATTATACCGTAATAACATATCGACAGAGTGTAGTATTAATCAACAAACCTCTGTGTTATGGGACCAGCATACTTCCACTACATCACTTAAATAACTGTTTTCTGGCGTGTAAATTCCAGCATATATTTTCTGTTTTATTGTTGCCTTTTTCCCTCCTGTTTTTTCCTTCTCCTCCAATTAATTGACAAATATTCTGTCTCAATTAAACTGATCCATGATAAAAAGTATTCCTGACGTGATCATATCTTGGTCTATGATTTCCATGTAGTAATTTACCCTATACATGTCTTATGTATATAACAGAACAGTATGTCCTCAATGAGTGACACAATATATGTTCAATAATAAAGCCAGTAGAGCGTAATTTTTGGGACATTAAGAAGCTAGCCGCTCGACTGAATGTCCTTTATAAAAACTCTAGTAAAACTTATTTAAGAAAATTTGATGAAAAGTATACAAAATGTGTTACAGGGAGATTATAAGGCAATGACATATTCACAGTAAGAAACATTTTAAACAACAGAGCGTTGTTTCGATCTTTGAATCTCTGGGTTATGGGACCGACCAGCACGCTTCCACTGCACCACTCTGCTAACTTACCTAACTCCAGAGAAGTCCTACAGTTATGAAGGGCTCTATTACTGCCAATTTCTCCATTTTGTTTTTCTTTCTCCAACCGTTATTTGACAGATATTCTACTTTAAATGTTGATCTGTGATCAAAAGTATTCCAGATATGACATCTCTACAACTAGCTTCATCTGGATGTAATTTATCCAATGCTTTCTGTATAGAATAGAACAGTATGTCCTCAGTGTGTCGCAAAATATATGTTGAATCATATTAGTAGTAAAGGATAATTTTAGGGACATTAGGTGCCTAGCTGGTCGGCTGAGGGTCCTTTCTAAAAAGAGTAACAAACATCTATTAAATACAATTTGTGTTAAATGTTTTATAGGGAGATTATATCGCAATAACTTATTAACTGAAAGAAAAGAAAAAAAGTGATTAGCAGAGCGTAGTTTCGATCTACGGACCTCTGGGTTATGGGCCCAGCACGCTTCCACTGCGCCACTCTGCTACTGTTTTCCTCACGCTGATTTTCAGCATATATTGCGGGATCTATTGCTTACTTCTCTTTTTTTTCTTTCTTTCCCTACCAGATATTTGACATATATTTTACGTTGAGCAAGGTGTTCCATGATCAAAACCATTCCAGACATATTAATCTCTTCTTCTATGTGTATTTGTGTGTGTGAGAGAGAGTATGTGTGTGTGCGTGTATATGTGTATATGTGTATATATGTTTTATATATGTGTATATATGGAGGTTCATCTGGAGAGTAGCTCAAACACCAGAGAATCGATCCAGGTAGAGTCGCTAATTCTCCGAATTGAGCGGTCACAGATCCGGTACTATGGACATATGGTTAAGAAATTCTGAGAAGAAAAAGAAGAGGAAGAAGAAGAAGAAGAAGAAGAAGAAGAAGAAGAAGAAGAAGAAGAAGAAGAAGAAGAATACAAAATAGTGAGATTATACCGTAATAACATATCGACAGAGTGTAGTATTAATCAACAAACCTCTGTGTTATGGGACCAGAATACTTCCACTACATCACATAAATAACTGTTTTCTGGCGTGTAAATTCCAGCATATATTTTCTGTTTTATTGTTGCCTTTTTCCCTCCTGTTTTTTCCTTTTCCTCCAATTAATTGACAAATATTCTGTCTCAATTAAACTGATCCATGATAAAAAGTATTCCTGACGTGATCATATCTTGGTCTATGATTTCCTTGTAGTAATTTAGCCTATATATGTCTTATGTATATAACAGAATACTATGTCCTCAGTGAGTGACACAATATATATTCAATAGTAAAGCTTGTAGAGCGTAATTTTCGAGACATTAAGAAGCTAGCCGGTCGACTGAATTTCCTTTCTAAAAACTCTAGTAAAATTTATTTAAGGAAATTTGATGAAAAGTATACAAAATGTGTTACAGGGAGATTATAAGGCAATGACATATTCACAGAAAGATACATTTAAGCAACAGAGCGTTGTTTCTATCCATGAACCTCTGGGTTATGGGACCAGCACGCTTCCAGTGCGCCACTCTGCTAACTTGCTTAACTCCTGAGAAATCCTGCATTTATTGAGGGCTCTATTGCTGCCATTTTTCCCCATATTCTTTTTCTTTCTCCACCCGTTATTTGACAGATATTCTACTTTAAATGCTGATCTGTGATCAAAAGTGTTCCACATATGACATCTCTACAACTAGCTTCATCTGGAAGTAATTTATCCAATGCTTTCTGTATGGAATAGAACAGTATGTCCTCAGTGTGGCGCAATATATATGTCGAATTATATTAGTAGTAAAGCATAATTTTAGGGACATTAGGTGCCTAGCTGGTCGACTGAGGGTCCTTTCGAAAAAGAGTAACAAACATCTATTAAATAAAATTTGTTTAAATGTTTTATAGGGAAATTATATCGCAATAATTTATTAACTGAAAGAAAAGAAAAATGTTGATTAGCAGAGCGTAGTTTCGATCTACGGACCTCTGGGTTATGGGCCCAGCACGCTTCCACTGCGCCACTCTGCTACCGTTTTCCTCACGCTGATATTCAGCATTTATTGCGGGATCTATTGCTTACTTCTCTTTTTTTTTCTTCCTTTCCCTACCAGATATTTGACATATATTTTACGTTGAGCAAGGTGTTCCATGATCAAAACCAATACAGACATATTAATCTCTTCTTCTATGTGTATTTCTGTGTGTGAGAAAGAGTATGTGTGTGTGCGTGTCTATGTGTATATGTGTATATATGTTTTATATATGTGTATATATGGAGGTTTATCAGGAGAGTAGCTCAAAGACCAGAGAATCGATCCAGGTAGAGTCGCTAATTCTCCGAATTGAGCGGTCACAGATCCGGTACTATGGACATATGGTTAAGAGATTCTGAGAAGAAGAAGAAGAAGAAGAAGAAGAAGAAGAAGAAGAAGAAGAAGAAGAAGAAGAAGAAGAAGAAGAAGAAGACAAAATAGTGAGATTTTACCGTAATAACATATCGACAGAGTGTAGTTTTAATCAACAAACCTCTGTGTTATGGGACCAGAATACTTCCACTACATCACTTAAATAACTGTTTTCTGGCGTGTAAATTCCAGCATATATTTTATGTTTTATTGTTGCCTTTTTCCCTCCTGTTTTTTCCTTTTCCTCCAATTAATTGACAAATATTCTGTCTCAATTAAACTGATCCATGATAAAAAGTATTCCTGACGTGATCATATCTTGGTTTATGATTTCCATGTAGTAATTTAGCCTGTATATGTCTTATGTATATAACAGAATACTATGTCCTCAGTGAGTGACACAATATATATTCAATAATAAAGCTTGTAGAGCGTAATTTTCGGGACATTAAGAAGCTAGCCGCTAGACTGAATTTCCTTTATAAAAACTGTAGTCAAATTTATTTAAGAAAATTTGATGAAAAGTATACAAAATGTGTTACAGGGAGATTATAAGGCAATGACATATTCACAGAAAGATACATTTAAGCAACAGAGCGTTGTTTCGATCTATGAACCTCTGGGTTATGGGACCAACACGCTTCCACTGCGCCAATCTGCTAACTTGCTTAACTCTTGAGAAATCCTGCATTTATTGAGGGCTCTATTGCTGCCATTTTTCCCCATTTTCTTTTTCTTTCTCCACTCGTTATTTGACAGATATTCTACTTTAAATGCTGATCTGTTATCAAAAGTGTTCCAGAAATGACATCTCTACAACTAGCTTCAACTGGAAGTAATTTATCCAATGCTTTCTGTATGGAATAGAACAGTATGTCCTCAGTGTGTCGCAAAATATATGTTGAATTATGTTAGAAGTAAATTTAATTTTAGGGACATTAGGTGCCTAGCTGGTCGGCTGAGGGTCCTTTCTAAAAAGAGTAACAAACATCTATTAAATACAATTTGTTTTAAATGTTTTATAGGGAGATTATATCGCAATAACTTATTAACTGAAAGAAAAGAAAAAAAATGATTAGCAGAGCGTAGTTTCGATCTACGGACCTCTGGGTTATGGGCCCAGCACGCTTCCACTGCGCCACTCTGCTACTTTGTTCCTCACGCTGATTTTCAGCATATATTGCGGGATCTATTGCTTACTTCTCTTTTTTTTTCTTTCTTTCCCTACCAGATATTTGACATATATTTTACGTTGAGCAAGGTGTTCCATGACAAAACCATTCCAGACATATTAATCTCTTCTTCTATGTGTATTTGTGTGTGTGAGAGAGAGTATGTGTGTGTGCGTGTCTATGTGTATATGTGTATATATGTTTTATATATGTGTATATATGCAGGTTTATCAGGAGAGTAGCTCAAAGACCAGAGAATCGATCCAGGTAGAGTCGCTAATTCTCCGAATTGAGCGGTCACAGATCCGGTACTATGGACATATGATTAAGAGATTCTGAGAAGAAGAAGAAGAAGAAGAAGAAGAAGAAGAAGAAGAAGAAGAAGAAGAAGAAGAAGAAGAAGAAGAAGAAGAAGAAGAAGAAGAAGAAGAAGAAGAAGAAGAAGAAGAAGAAGAATACAAAATAGTGAGATTATACCGTAATAACATATCGACAGAGTGTAGATTTAATCAACAAACCTCTGTGTTATGGGACCAGAATACTTCCACTACATCACTTAAATAACTGTTTTCTGGCGTGTAAATTCCAGCATATATTTTATGTTTTATTGTTGCCTTTTTCCCTCCTGTTTTTTCCTTTTCCTCCAATTAATTGACAAATATTCTGTCTCAATTAAACTGATCCATGATAAAAAGTATTCCTGACGTGATCATATCTTGGTCTATGATTTCCATGTAGTAATTTAGCCTGTATATGTCTTATGTATATAACAGAATACTATGTCCTCAGGGAGTGACACAATATATATTCAATAATAAAGCTTTTAGAGCGTAATTTTCGGGACATTAAGAAGCTAGCCGCTAGACTGAATTTCCTTTATAAAAACTGTAGTCAAATTTATTTAAGAAAATTTGATGAAAAGTATACAAAATGTGTTACAGGGAGATTATAAGGCAATGCCATATTCACAGTAAGAAACATTTTAAACAACAGAGCGTTGTTTCGATCTATAAATCTCTGGGTTATGGGACCAGCACGCTTCCACTGCACCACTCTGCTAACTTGCCTAACTCCAGAGAAATCCTACAGTTATGAAGGGCTCTATTACTGCCAATTTCTGCATTTTGTTTTTCTTTCTCCAACCGTTATTTGACAGATATTCTACTTTAAATGTTGATCTGTGATCAAAAGTATTCCAGATATGACATCTCTACAACTAGCTTCATCTGGAAGTAATTATCCAATGCTTTCTGTATAGAATAGAACAGTATGTCCTCAGTGTGTCGCAAAATATATGTTGAATTATATTAGTAGTAAAGGATAATTTTAGGGACATTAGGTGCCTAGCTGGTCGGCTGAGGGTCCTTTCGAAAAAGAGTAACAAACATCTATTAAATACAATTTGTTTTAAATGTTTTATAGGGAGATTATATCGCAATAACTTATTAACTGAAAGAAAAGAAAAAAAATGATTAGCAGAGCGTAGTTTCGATCTACGGACCTCTGGGTTATGGGCCCAGCACGCTTCCACTGCGCCACTCTGCTACTTTGTTCCTCACGCTGATTTTCAGCATATATTGCGGGATCTATTGCTTACTTCTCTTTTTTTTTCTTTCTTTCCCTACCAGATATTTGACATATATTTTACGTTGAGCAAGGTGTTCCATGACAAAACCATTCCAGACATATTAATCTCTTCTTCTATGTGTATTTGTGTGTGTGAGAAAGAGTATGTGTGTATGCGTGTATATGTGTATATGTGTATATATGTTTTATATATGTGTATATATGGAGGTTCATCTGGAGAGTAGCTCAAAGACCAGAGAATCGATCCAGGTAGAGTCGCTAATTCTCCGAATTGAGCGGTCACAGATCCGGTACTATGGACATATGGTTAAGAGATTCTTAGAAGAAGAAGAAGAAGAAGAAGAAGAAGAAGAAGAAGAAGAAGAAGAAGAAGAAGAAGAAGAAGAAGAAGAAGAAGAAGAAGAAGAAGAAGAAGAAGAAGAAGAAGAAGAAGAAGAAGAAGAAGAAGAATACAAAATAGTGAGATTATACCGTAATAACATATCGACAGAGTGTAGTATTAATCAACAAACCTCTGTGTTATGGGACCAGCATACTTCCACTACATCACTTAAATAACTGTTTTCTGGCGTGTAAATTCCAGCATATATTTTATGTTTTATTGTTGCCTTTTTCCCTCCTGTTTTTTCCTTTTCCTCCAATTAATTGACAAATATTCTGTCTCAATTAAACTGATCCATGATAAAAAGTATTCCTGACGTGATCATATCTTGGTCTATGATTTCCATGTAGTAATTTAGCCTGTATATGTCTTATGTATATAACAGAATACTATGTCCTCAGGGAGTGACACAATATATATTCAATAATAAAGCTTGTAGAGCGTAATTTTCGGGACATTAAGAAGCTAGCCGCTAGACTGAATTTCCTTTATAAAAACTGTAGTCAAATTTATTTAAGAAAATTTGATGAAAAGTATACAAAATGTGTTACAGGGAGATTATAAGGCAATGCCATATTCACAGTAAGAAACATTTTAAACAACAGAGCGTTGTTTCGATCTATAAATCTCTGGGTTATGGGACCAGCACGCTTCCACTGCACCACTCTGCTAACTTGCCTAACTCCAGAGAAATCCTACAGTTATGAAGGGCTCTATTACTGCCAATTTCTGCATTTTGTTTTTCTTTCTCCAACCGTTATTTGACAGATATTCTACTTTAAATGTTGATCTGTGATCAAAAGTATTCCAGATATGACATCTCTACAACTAGCTTCATCTGGAAGTAATTATCCAATGCTTTCTGTATAGAATAGAACAGTATGTCCTCAGTGTGTCGCAAAATATATGTTGAATTATATTAGTAGTAAAGCATAATTTTACGGACATTAGGTGCCTATCTGGTCGCCTGAGGGTCCTTTCTAAAAAGAGTAACAAACATCTATTAAATACAATTTGTTTTAAATGTTTTATAGGGAGATTATATCGCAATAACTTATTGACTGAAAGAAAAGAAAAAAAAGTGATTAGCAGAGCGTAGTTTCGATCTACCGACCTCTGGGTTATGGGCCCAGCACGCTTCCACTGCGCCACTCTGCTACTTTGCTCCTCGCACTGATTTTCAGCATATATTGCGGGATCTATTGCTTACTTCTTTTTTTTTCTTTCTTTCCCTACCAGATATTTGACATATATTTTACGTTGAGCAAGGTGTTCCATGATCAAAACCATTCCAGACATATTAATCTCTTCTTCTATGTGTATTTGTGTGTGTGAGAGAGAGTATGTGTGTGTGCGTGTCTATGTGTATATGTGTATATATGTTTTATATATGTGTATATATGGAGGTTCATCTGGAGAGTAGCTCAAAGACCAGAGAATCGATCCAGGTAGAGTCGCTAATTCTCCGAATTGAGCGGTCACAGATCCGGTACTATGGACATATGATTAAGAAATTCTGAGAAGAAGAAGAAGAAGAAGAAGAAGAAGAAGAAGAAGAAGAAGAAGAAGAAGAAGAAGAAGAAGAAGAAGAAGAAGAAGAAGAATACAAAGTAGTGAGATTATACCGTAATAACATATCGACAGAGTGTAGTATTAATCAACAAACCTCTGTGTTATGGGACCAGAATACTTCCACTACATCACTTAAATAACTGTTTTCTGGCGTGTAAATTCCAGCATATATTTTATGTTTTATTGTTGCCTTTTTCCCTCCTGTTTTTTCCTTCTCCTCCAATTAATTGACAAATATTCTGTCTCAATTAAACTGATCCATGATCAAAAGTATTCCTGACGTGATCATATCTTCGTGTATGATTTCCTTGTAGTAATTTAGCCTATATATGTCTTATGTATATAACAGAACAGTATGTCCTCAATGAGTGACACAATATATGTTCAATAATAAAGCCAGTAGAGCGTAATTTTTGGGACATTAAGAAGCTAGCCGCTCGACTGAATGTCCTTTATAAAAACTCTAGTAAAACTTATTTAAGAAAATTTGATGAAAAGTATACAAAATGTGTTACAGGGAGATTATAAGGCAATGCCATATTCACAGTAAGAAACATTTTAAACAACAGAGCGTTGTTTCGATCTATAAATCTCTGGGTTATGGGACCAGCACGCTTCCACTGCACCACTCTGCTAACTTGCCTAACTCCAGAGAAATCCTACAGTTATGAAGGGCTCTATTACTGCCAATTTCTGCATTTTGTTTTTCTTTCTCCAACCGTTATTTGACAGATATTCTACTTTAAATGTTGATCTGTGATCAAAAGTATTCCAGATATGACATCTCTACAACTAGCTTCATCTGGAAGTAATTATCCAATGCTTTCTGTATAGAATAGAACAGTATGTCCTCAGTGTGTCGCAAAATATATGTTGAATTATATTAGTAGTAAAGCATAATTTTAGGGACATTAGGTGCCTAGCTGGTCGGCTGAGGGTCCTTTCTAAAAAGAGTAACAAACATCTATTAAATACAATTTGTTTTAAATGTTTTATAGGGAGATTATATCGCAATAACTTATTAACTGAAAGAAAAGAAAAAAAATGATTAGCAGAGCGTAGTTTCGATCTACGGACCTCTGGGTTATGGGCCCAGCACGCTTCCACTGCGCCACTCTGCTACTTTGTTACTCGCGCTGATTTTCAGCATATATTGCGGGATCTATTGCTTACTTCTTTTTTTTTCTTTCTTTCCCTACCAGATATTTGACATATATTTTACGTTGAGCAAGCTGATCCATGATATCAAATACATTCCAGACATATTAATCTCTTCTTCTATGTGTATTTGTGTGTGTGAGAAAGAGTATGTGTGTATGCGTGTATATGTGTATATGTGTATATATGTTTTATATATGTGTATATATGGAGGTTCATCTGGAGAGTAGCTCAAAGACCAGAGAATCGATCCAGGTAGAGTCGCTAATTCTCCGAATTGAGCGGTCACAGATCCGGTACTATGGACATATGGTTAAGAAATTCTGAGAAGAAGAAGAAGAAGAAGAAGAAGAAGAAGAAGAAGAAGAAGAAGAAGAAGAAGAAGAAGAAGAAGAAGAAGAAGAAGAAGAAGAAGAAGAAGAAGAAGAAGAAGAAGAAGAAGAAGAAGAAGATGAAGAAGAAGAATACAAAATAGTGAGATTATACCGTAATAACATATCGACACAGTGTAGTATTAATCAACAAACCTCTGTGTTATGGGACCAGAATACTTCCACTACATCACATAAATAACTGTTTTCTGGCTGGTAAATTCCAGTATATATTTTCTGTTTTATTGTTGCCTTTTTCCCTCCTGTTTTTTCCTTCTCCTCCAATTAATTGAGAAATATTCTGTCTCAATTAAACTGATCCATGATCAAAAGTATTCCTGACGTGATCATATCTTGGTCCATGATTTCCATGTAGTAATTTACCCTATATATGTCTTATGTATATAACAGAACAGTATGTCCTCAATGAGTGACACAATATATGTTCAATAATAAAGCCAGTAGAGCGTAATTTTTGGGACATTAAGAAGCTAGCCGCTCGACTGAATGTCCTTTATAAAAACTCTAGTAAAACTTATTTAAGAAAATTTGATGAAAAGTATACAAAATGTGTTACAGGGAGATTATAAGGCAATGACATATTCACAGTAAGAAACATTTTAAACAAAAGAGCGTTGTTTCGATCTTTGAATCTCTGGGTTATGGGACCAGCACGCTTCCACTGCACCACTCTGCTAACTTACCTAACTCCAGAGAAATCCTACAGTTATGAAGGGCTCTATTACTGCCAATTTCTCCATTTTGTTTTTCTTTCTCCAACCGTTATTTGACAGATATTCTACTTTAAATGTTGATCTGTGATCAAAAGTATTCCAGATATGACATCTCTACAACTAGCTTCATCTGGATGTAATTTATCCAATGCTTTCTGTATAGAATAGAACAGTATGTCCTCAGTGTGTCGCAAAATATATGTTGAATTATATTAGTAGTAAAGGATAATTTTAGGGACATTAGGTGCCTAGCTGGTCGGCTGAGGGTCCTTTCTAAAAAGAGTAACAAACATCTATTAAATACAATTTGTTTTAAATGTTTTATAGGGAGATTATATCGCAATAACTTATTAACTGAAAGAAAAGAAAAAAAATGATTAGCAGAGCGTAGTTTCGATCTACGGACCTCTGGGTTATGGGCCCAGCACGCTTCCACTGCGCCACTCTGCTACTTTGTTCCTCACGCTGATTTTCAGCATATATTGCGGGATCTATTGCTTACTTCTCTTTTTTTTTCTTTCTTTCCCTACCAGATATTTGACATATATTTTACGTTGAGCAAGGTGTTCCATGACAAAACCATTCCAGACATATTAATCTCTTCTTCTATGTGTATTTGTGTGTGTGAGAAAGAGTATGTGTGTGTGCGTGTCTATGTGTATATGTGTATATATGTTTTATATATGTGTATATATGCAGGTTTATCAGGAGAGTAGCTCAAACACCAGAGAATCGATCCAGGTAGAGTCGCTAATTCTCCGAACTGAGCGGTCACAGATCCGGTACTATGGACATATGATTAAGAGATTCTGAGAAGAAGAAGAAGAAGAAGAAGAAGAAGAAGAAGAAGAAGAAGAAGAAGAAGAAGAAGAAGAAGAAGAAGAAGAAGAATACAAAATAGTGAGATTATACCGTAATAACATATCGACAGAGTGTAGATTTAATCAACAAACCTCTGTGTTATGGGACCAGAATACTTCCACTACATCACTTAAATAACTGTTTTCTGGCGTGTAAATTCCAGCATATATTTTCTGTTTTATTGTTGCCTTTTTCCCTCCTGTTTTTTTATTTTCCTCCAATTAATTGACAAATATTCTGTCTCAATTAAACTGATCCATGATAAAAAGTATTCCTGACGTGATCATATCTTGGTCTATGATTTCCATGTAGTAATTTAGCCTGTATATGTCTTATGTATATAACAGAATACTATGTCCTCAGGGAGTGACACAATATATATTCAATAATAAAGCTTGTAGAGCGTAATTTTCGGGACATTAAGAAGCTAGCCGCTAGACTGAATTTCCTTTATAAAAACTGTAGTCAAATTTATTTAAGAAAATTTGATGAAAAGTATACAAAATGTGTTACAGGGAGATTATAAGGCAATGCCATATTCACAGTAAGAAACATTTTAAACAACAGAGCGTTGTTTCGATCTATAAATCTCTGGGTTATGGGACCAGCACGCTTCCACTGCACCACTCTGCTAACTTGCCTAACTCCAGAGAAATCCTACAGTTATGAAGGGCTCTATTACTGCCAATTTCTGCATTTTGTTTTTCTTTCTCCAACCGTTATTTGACAGATATTCTACTTTAAATGTTGATCTGTGATCAAAAGTATTCCAGATATGACATCTCTACAACTAGCTTCATCTGGAAGTAATTATCCAATGCTTTCTGTATAGAATAGAACAGTATGTCCTCAGTGTGTCGCAAAATATATGTTGAATTATATTAGTAGTAAATGATAATTTTAGGGACATTTGGTGCCTAGCTGGTCGGCTGAGGGTCCTTTCGAAAAAGAGTAACAAACATCTATTAAATACAATTTGTTTTAAATGTTTTATAGGGAGATTATATCGCAATAACTTATTAACTGAAAGAAAAGAAAAAAAATGATTAGCAGAGCGTAGTTTCGATCTACGGACCTCTGGGTTATGGGCCCAGCACGCTTCCACTGCGCCACTCTGCTACTTTGTTCCTCACGCTGATTTTCAGCATATATTGCGGGATCTATTGCTTACTTCTCTTTTTTTTTCTTTCTTTCCCTACCAGATATTTGACATATATTTTACGTTGAGCAAGGTGTTCCATGACAAAACCATTCCAGACATATTAATCTCTTCTTCTATGTGTATTTGTGTGTGTGAGAAAGAGTATGTGTGTGTGCGTGTCTATGTGTATATGTGTATATATGTTTTATATATGTGTATATATGCAGGTTTATCAGGAGAGTAGCTCAAACACCAGAGAATCGATCCAGGTAGAGTCGCTAATTCTCCGAATTGAGCGGTCACAGATCCGGTACTATGGACATATGATTAAGAGATTCTGAGAAGAAGAAGAAGAAGAAGAAGAAGAAGAAGAAGAAGAAGAAGAAGAAGAAGAAGAAGAAGAAGAAGAAGAAGAAGAAGAAGAAGAAGAAGAAGAAGAATACAAAATAGTGAGATTATACCGTAATAACATATCGACAGAGTGTAGATTTAATCAACAAACCTCTGTGTTATGGGACCAGAATACTTCCACTACATCACTTAAATAACTGTTTTCTGGCGTGTAAATTCCAGCATATATTTTCTGTTTTATTGTTGCCTTTTTCCCTCCTGTTTTTTCATTTTCCTCCAATTAATTGACAAATATTCTGTCTCAATTAAACTGATCCATGATAAAAAGTATTCCTGACGTGATCATATCTTGGTCTATGATTTCCATGTAGTAATTTAGCCTGTATATGTCTTATGTATATAACAGAATACTATGTCCTCAGGGAGTGACACAATATATATTCAATAATAAAGCTTGTAGAGCGTAATTTTCGGGACATTAAGAAGCTAGCCGCTAGACTGAATTTCCTTTATAAAAACTGTAGTCAAATTTATTTAAGAAAATTTGATGAAAAGTATACAAAATGTGTTACAGGGAGATTATAAGGCAATGCCATATTCACAGTAAGAAACATTTTAAACAACAGAGCGTTGTTTCGATCTATAAATCTCTGGGTTATGGGACCAGCACGCTTCCACTGCACCACTCTGCTAACTTGCCTAACTCCAGAGAAATCCTACAGTTATGAAGGGCTCTATTACTGCCAATTTCTGCATTTTGTTTTTCTTTCTCCAACCGTTATTTGACAGATATTCTACTTTAAATGTTGATCTGTGATCAAAAGTATTCCAGATATGACATCTCTACAACTAGCTTCATCTGGAAGTAATTATCCAATGCTTTCTGTATAGAATAGAACAGTATGTCCTCAGTGTGTCGCAAAATATATGTTGAATTATATTAGTAGTAAAGGATAATTTTAGGGACATTAGGTGCCTAGCTGGTCGGCTGAGGGTCCTTTGGAAAAAGAGTAACAAACATCTATTAAATACAATTTGTTTTAAATGTTTTATAGGGAGATTATATCGCAATAACTTATTAACTGAAAGAAAAGAAAAAAAATGATTAGCAGAGCGTAGTTTCGATCTACGGACCTCTGGGTTATGGGCCCAGCACACTTCCACTGCGCCACTCTGCTACTTTGTTCCTCACGCTGATTTTCAGCATATATTGCGGGATCTATTGCTTACTTCTCTTTTTTTTTCTTTCTTTCCATACCAGATATTTGACATATATTTTACGTTGAGCAAGGTGTTCCATGACAAAACCATTCCAGACATATTAATCTCTTCTTCTATGTGTATTTGTGTGTGTGAGAAAGAGTATGTGTGTGTGCGTGTCTATGTGTATATGTGTATATATGTTTTATATATGTGTATATATGCAGGTTTATCAGGAGAGTAGCTCAAACACCAGAGAATCGATCCAGGTAGATTCGCTAATTCTCCGAATTGAGCGGTCACAGATCCGGTACTATGGACATATGATTAAGAGATTCTGAGAAGAAGAAGAAGAAGAAGAAGAAGAAGAAGAAGAAGAAGAAGAAGAAGAAGAAGAAGAAGAAGAAGAAGAAGAAGAAGAAGAATACAAAATAGTGAGATTATACCGTAATAACATATCGACAGAGTGTAGATTTAATCAACAAACCTCTGTGTTATGGGACCAGAATACTTCCACTACATCACTTAAATAACTGTTTTCTGGCGTGTAAATTCCAGCATATATTTTCTGTTTTATTGTTGCCTTTTTCCCTCCTGTTTTTTCCTTTTCCTCCAATTAATTGACAAATATTCTGTCTCAATTAAACTGATCCATGATAAAAAGTATTCCTGACGTGATCATATCTTGGTCTATGATTTCCATGTAGTAATTTAGCCTGTATATGTCTTATGTATATAACAGAATACTATGTCCTCAGGGAGTGACACAATATATATTCAATAATAAAGCTTGTAGAGCGTAATTTTCGGGACATTAAGAAGCTAGCCGCTAGACTGAATTTCCTTTATAAAAACTGTAGTCAAATTTATTTAAGAAAATTTGATGAAAAGTATACAAAATGTGTTACAGGGAGATTATAAGGCAATGCCATATTCACAGTAAGAAACATTTTAAACAACAGAGCGTTGTTTCGATCTATAAATCTCTGGGTTATGGGACCAGCACGCTTCCACTGCACCACTCTGCTAACTTGCCTAACTCCAGAGAAATCCTACAGTTATGAAGGGCTCTATTACTGCCAATTTCTGCATTTTGTTTTTCTTTCTCCAACCGTTATTTGACAGATATTCTACTTTAAATGTTGATCTGTGATCAAAAGTATTCCAGATATGACATCTCTACAACTAGCTTCATCTGGAAGTAATTATCCAATGCTTTCTGTATAGAATAGAACAGTATGTCCTCAGTGTGTCGCAAAATATATGTTGAATTATATTAGTAGTAAAGGATAATTTTAGGGACATTAGGTGCCTAGCTGGTCGGCTGAGTGTCCTTTCGAAAAAGAGTAACAAACATCTATTAAATACAATTTGTTTTAAATGTTTTATAGGGAGATTATATCGCAATAACTTATTAACTGAAAGAAAAGAAAAAAAATGATTAGCAGAGCGTAGTTTCGATCTACGGACCTCTGGGTTATGGGCCCAGCACGCTTCCACTGCGCCACTCTGCTACTTTGTTCCTCACGCTGATTTTCAGCATATATTGCGGGATCTATTGCTTACTTCTCTTTTTTTTTTCTTTCTTTCCCTACCAGATATTTGACATATATTTTACGTTGAGCAAGGTGTTCCATGACAAAACCATTCCAGACATATTAATCTCTTCTTCTATGTGTATTTGTGTGTGTGAGAAAGAGTATGTGTGTATGCGTGTATATGTGTATATGTGTATATACGTTTTATATATGTGTATATATGGAGGTTCATCTGGAGAGTAGCTCAAAGACCAGAGAATCGATCCAGGTAGAGTCGCTAATTCTCCGAATTGAGCGGTCACAGATCCGGTACTATGGACATATGGTTAAGAGATTCTTAGAAGAAGAAGAAGAAGAAGAAGAAGAAGAAGAAGAAGAAGAAGAAGAAGAAGAAGAAGAAGAAGAAGAAGAAGAAGAAGAATACAAAATAGTGAGATTATACCGTAATAACATATCGACAGAGTGTAGTATTAATCAACAAACCTCTGTGTTATGGGACCAGCATACTTCCACTACATCACTTAAATAACTGTTTTCTGGCGTGTAAATTCCAGCATATATTTTCTGTTTTATTGTTGCCTTTTTCCCTCCTGTTTTTTCCTTCTCCTCCAATTAATTGAGAAATATTCTGTCTCAATTAAACTGATCCATGATAAAAAGTATTCCTGACGTGATCATATCTTGGTCTATGATTTCCATGTAGTAATTTACCCTATACATGTCTTATGTATATAACAGAACAGTATGTCCTCAATGAGTGACACAATATATGTTCAATAATAAAGCCAGTAGAGCGTAATTTTTGGGACATTAAGAAGCTAGCCGCTCGACTGAATGTCCTTTATAAAAACTCTAGTAAAACTTATTTAAGAAAATTTGATGAAAAGTATACAAAATGTGTTACAGGGAGATTATAAGGCAATGACATATTCACAGTAAGAAACATTTTAAACAACAGAGCGTTGTTTCGATCTTTGAATCTGTGGGTTATGGGACCGACCAGCACGCTTCCACTGCACCACTCTGCTAACTTACCTAACTCCAGAGAAGTCCTACAGTTATGAAGGGCTCTATTACTGCCAATTTCTCCATTTTGTTTTTCTTTCTCCAACCGTTATTTGACAGATATTCTACTTTAAATGTTGATCTGTGATCAAAAGTATTCCAGATATGACATCTCTACAACTAGCTTCATCTGGATGTAATTTATCCAATGCTTTCTGTATAGAATCGAACAGTATGTCCTCAGTGTGTCGCAAAATATATGTTGAATCATATTAGTAGTAAAGGATAATTTTAGGGACATTAGGTGCCTAGCTGGTCGGCTGAGGGTCCTTTCTAAAAAGAGTAACAAACATCTATTAAATACAATTTGTGTTAAATGTTTTATAGGGAGATTATATCGCAATAACTTATTAACTGAAAGAAAAGAAAAAAAGTGATTAGCAGAGCGTAGTTTCGATCTACGGACCTCTGGGTTATGGGCCCAGCACGCTTCCACTGCGCCACTCTGCTACTTTGTTCCTCACGCTGATTTTCAGCATATATTGCGGGATCTATTGCTTACTTCTCTTTTTTTTCTTTCTTTCCCTACCAGATATTTGACATATATTTTACGTTGAGCAAGGTGTTCCATGATCAAAACCATTCCAGACATATTAATCTCTTCTTCTATGTGTATTTGTGTGTGTGAGAGAGAGTATGTGTGTGTGCGTGTATATGTGTATATGTGTATATATGTTTTATATATGTGTATATATGGAGGTTCATCTGGAGAGTAGCTCAAACACCAGAGAATCGATCCAGGTAGAGTCGCTAATTCTCCGAATTGAGCGGTCACAGATCCGGTACTATGGACATATGGTTAAGAAATTCTGAGAAGAAAAAGAAGAAGAGGAAGAAGAAGAAGAAGGAGAAGAAGAAGATGAAGAAGAAGAAGAAGAAGAAGAAGAAGAAGAAGAAGAAGAAGAAGAAGAAGAAGAAGAAGAAGAAGAAGAAGAAGAAGAAGAAGAAAAAATAGTGAGATTATACCGTAATAACATATCGACAGAGTGTAGTATTAATCAACAAACCTCTGTGTTATGGGACCAGAATACTTCCACTACCTCACATAAATAACTGTTTTCTGGCGTGTAAATTCCAGCATATATTTTCTGTTTTATTGTTGCCTTTTTCCCTCCTGTTTTTTCCTTCTCCTCCAATTAATTGACAAATATTCTGTCTCAATTAAACTGATCCATGATAAAAAGTATTCCTGACGTGATCATATCTTGGTCTATGATTTCCTTGTAGTAATTTAGCCTATATATGTCTTATGTATATAACAGAATACTATGTCCTCAGTGAGTGACACAATATATATTCAATAGTAAAGCTTGTAGAGCGTAATTTTCGAGACATTAAGAAGCTAGCCGGTCGACTGAATTTCCTTTCTAAAAACTCTAGTAAAATTTATTTAAGAAAATTTGATGAAAAGTATACAAAATGTGTTACAGGGAGATTATAAGGCAAAGACATATTCACAGAAAGATACATTTAAGCAACAGAGCGTTGTTTCTATCCATGAACCTCTGGGTTATGGGACCAGCACGCTTCCAGCGCGCCACTCTGCTAACTTGCTTAACTCCTGAGAAATCCTGCATTTATTGAGGGCTCTATTGCTGCCATTTTTCCCCATATTCTTTTTCTTTCTCCACCCGTTATTTGACAGATATTCTACTTTAAATGCTGATCTGTGATCAAAAGTGTTCCACATATGACATCTCTACAACTAGCTTCATCTGGAAGTAATTTATCCAATGCTTTCTGTATGGAATAGAACAGTATGTCCTCAGTGTGGCGCAATATATATGTCGAATTATATTAGTAGTAAAGCATAATTTTAGGGACATTAGGTGCCTAGCTGGTCGACTGAGGGTCCTTTCGAAAAAGAGTAACAAACATCTATTAAATAAAATTTGTTTAAATGTTTTATAGGGAAATTATATCGCAATAATTTATTAACTGAAAGAAAAGAAAAATGTTGATTAGCAGAGCGTAGTTTCGATCTACGGACCTCTGGGTTATGGGCCCAGCACGCTTCCACTGCGCCACTCTGCTACCGTTTTCCTCACGCTGATATTCAGCATTTATTGCGGGATCTATTGCTTACTTCTCTTTTTTTTTCTTCCTTTCCCTACCAGATATTTGACATATATTTTACGTTGAGCAAGGTGTTCCATGATCAAAACCATTACAGACATATTAATCTCTTCTTCTATGTGTATTTCTGTGTGTGAGAAAGAGTATGTGTGTGTGCGTGTCTATGTGTATATGTGTATATATGTTTTATATATGTGTATATATGGAGGTTTATCAGGAGAGTAGCTCAAAGACCAGAGAATCGATCCAGGTAGAGTCGCTAATTCTCCGAATTGAGCGGTCA
>OZ024743.1:357844410-357865729 GCA_964016885.1 Eledone cirrhosa | reverse complement strand
CACGCTTACACTGCACCACTCTGCTAACTGCTATCTTATTCGTGAATTTCTGTTTATATTTTCTGCCAAACTACTGTTTTTTTTTCCTGCAGTTGGCAGGTGTACTACCTTGAGGAAGCTGAGCTACGATAAAAAGTATTGCAGATGTGATAATCTATTTTAGGATTATCTCTGAGTAATATATTCATAGAAAAAAAAACGAAAATAAATAGCAGAGCGTAGTTTCGATCTACGGACCTCTATGTTGTGGGCCTAGTACGCCTACACTGTGTCATGCTACTAACTATTTTCTATTTTTTTTTTTTTTTTTTGTCGGTGAGATTCTGCACACATTTTCTGCTCTATTACTGCTTTTTTCTTCTGTTTTTCTTTTCTTCTATGATTATCTGGGAAAAATTTATCCAATATATGTTGGCGTTTTAGTGCGACAGAAAATACGTCCATTTTTAAAGGTAGAAGAGTTATTTGGTAGCTCTTTGTAGCAAGTCAATAAGGTTCCTTTCTAAAAACTGTAACAAACAGTAGTTTCAAAGTAGTTGAAAAAATAACAGAACGCAGTTTCGATTTACGGACCTCTATGTTGTGGGCCTAGTACGCCTACACTGTGTCATGCTACTAAATATTTTCTTTTTTTTTTTTTTTTTTTTTTGTCGGTGAGATTCTGCACACATTTTCTGCTCTATTACTGCTTTTTTCTTCTGTTTTTTTTTCTTTCTCTACCTTGTTTTGTTATTTATCTGGTAATCTACCTTCAGCAAGTTGAGTTATGGTTAAAATTATTCCACTTGTAACCATCTGGTTTTTCTACGATTACCTGGGAGCAATTTATCTAATATATGTTCTCAGTATATAATACGATAGGGTTGCCGTTTAAGCTGATGGAATATGTATCTGTAATACAGATTGAAAATGGAAAGAAACCTGATATATTCCTCAGTTGACAAATTGATTTTCGGCAGTAGGAGTTTACTAATAGTAGTAGACGTGTTGGTAGCAGCGATTGTTTAGCTCCAAGTCAGCTCAGACGGCTAAAGCATATTAACAAAACGTTCAAGATATGATTCTCCAGTCTTTTTTCATACCCTGGATTAGATTCGGCAATGTATTTTTCCATTCTTAAAGCTATTATTCGGTAATTTGATGGTGATTAGGTAGCTGTTTCTAGCAGGTCGATTAAAGCTCCCTTAATATTGTTGTTGAACAAAAACATTCAAACAACTATTCTCCTGTCACTTACGTGTAACCTGGATTAGTTTCTGCAATTTCACCTTCCATTTTTCTAAGACAGTAAAGTGTGATTTGAGGGTGATCAGTCAAGCATTTCTGGGTTTTCAGCCGAGCACATTTCCGCTGCAGTAATCTGATGAATTTCTGTACAGTCGATGAATTTTTTGGCGTATTCAATTTATCATATAATCTTTTTTCCGAAGAAGTGATTTGATAATTAAAAATTAAAAATTTGTATTTCTTGAAACAACCATTGCTTGCATTTAAGTAAATACAGATATTACAATACATTAAAAGATGTATTATTCTGAAGAAAATGAGGGGTCCACTTTCTTTCACTTCTGTATTTACTTGTATGTCCTCAAAATGTAACAGATAAGTCAGGCAAGATTATTTTACGATTGTGCCATTCCTGAATTGTTGACGTATCATACTGTATATTTTTTGAGATGTACAGGATCAGTGTTTTTAAACTGCCGTAATATTTTATAGGGAAATTATATCGCTATAACTTATTCACAGAAAGAAAATAAATAATTAGCAGAGCAGAGTTTCGATCGACGGACCTCTGGGTTATGGATCCAGCACACTTCCACTGCGTCACTCTGCTATCAGTTACATGGTCGGTGAATTTTTGTTCAGAATTCCAGCCAAACTACTGCTTTTTCCCCCCAAGTCATTTCTTTCTCCACAAGTTGTTTGACAGGTATTCTTCCTGGTGGTAGCTGACCTATAATCAAAAGTATTTCAGAAGTGATTATCTTTTCTTCTAGGATTATCTCTGAGTAATTTATCCAATATATGTTTTCTGTATGAAACTCTTTGGTTGTGACAGAATATATGTCCGATGTATATCAGTTAAGTGAAAGGTATTCTATCTTAATCAAACTGACCCATGATCAAAAGTATTCCAGTCGCGAGCATCTCTTCTACGATTTCCTTGGAATAATTTATCCAATATATGTTTTATCTATATAATATAACAGCATACCCCCAGCCTGTGACAGAATATATGTCCAATAATAAAGCTAGTAGAGCATAATTTTAGGGACATTAGTTAGCTATTTCTAGCTGGTCGATTGAGGTATTTCCTTAAAATCCACACAAATTAGAGGATAATTTTAGGATGAATAGGTAGCTATTTCTGGCAGGCGATTGTGGTGCCTTTCTAAAAGCGTAGCAAATACAGTATACAAAATATTTTACTGGGAATTTATACCGCAATAAAATATTGAAAAAAAAAAAAAAAAAAAGAATAGCAGACGTAGTTTCGACCTACGGATCTCTGGGTTATTGGCCCAGCACGCTTCCACTGCGCCACTCAGCTAGCATTTCTACGGCTAGTGAATTCTTGTATATATTAAGGGCTATTGCTGCCATTTGCCTCTTTATATTTTTCTTTCTCCAATAGTTATTTGACAGGTATTCTACTTTCAATGTTGATCTAAGGTCAAAAGTAGTACATATGTGAACATCTCTTACGTCTATATATTTTTTGAGATGTGCAGATCAATGTTTTTTAAACTGCCGTTAAAGATTACGCGTTGACTTGTCTATACAATAGTTGAATTAGTTTTCTTATAATTAATATAGTGATCATAAATATCTGGCAATTAGAAATAGTTATGTTGTGAAATATTGACAGATGAATGAATCATATTATTTAATCAATTTCCAGCATAGTTACGTCCCTTTACGATCTGAGTTCAAATCCCACCGAGGTTCACTTTGCCTTTCATCCTTACGGGGTCGATAAAATAAAGTACCAGTAATATACTGGGTAATTGCTGGCCTTGTGCTAAAAGTAGAAACAATTATTTAATCAATCTAGCACGGTGGATTGACACTATCGTTAGAGGGTTGTAAGCCATGCTTTGCAGCATAGAGTTACGGCCCTTTACTGTCTGAGTTCAAATACCGCAAAGGTTAAATTTGCCTTTCATCATTACGGGGTCGATAAAATAAAGTACCAGTCACGCACTGGTGCCTATATAAGAAACCATTATTTAATCATTCTTTCTTGTACGGGAGACAACTGTTGGTATATTTTGGTTTCATTAAATCTCAGCAAAAGTTAGTTTTCTCAATACATACCGAAGTAATGAGGAGGAATCACTATACCAGGTGTATAATATTATTTTCTATTAGACCTGAAAACTTTACCCCATTACATTGCACAATAGTTTCGATGTCTCTGAATATCATTGTATGCGTGAATATGTGTATGTAGAGGATACAATGGTGTGGAGCGAAGTTGAAATGAATGAGGACCTCTGAGTGAAGAATTACAGGGAAGAGTATATTGTTATCTTCATATGAACTTGCAGACAACAGCAAGTTATTATATATACAAAATATATGATGCAATAACACGTTGATTGTTAAGACAAAAAATATAGCCGATTGTAACTTTGATCAACATTGATTAACATACATTGGGTTACCGACCTAACACGCTTCCACCACGACACTCTGCCGACTATCTTTCGTTGATCGAGCTGACATATGAAAAATATTTCACCAATGACAACCTCGTGTGTCTAGGGATATTTACGAATATTTAATCCAATATGTTTTTTTCATATAATACAATATAGTAGAGGTTATGGGTGAGAAAGTGTCCTATGGTTAAAGATATTCCAGTTGTGACCAGAGTAGAAGACGTTTCTTTTTTTAAAAATGTAAACGACTCAATTGTTCAGAAAGTTCTATATAAATTATATGTATTAACTTTTAGGGATTTTCTATCGCAACAACAGACTAAGGAACAAACAAAAAAAAAAATGTAGCAGAGCGTAGTTTCGATCTACGGATCTCTGGGTTATGGGCCCAGCACGCTTCCACTGCGCCACTCTGCTGTTGCGATTGTTTAACGTATTCCACTCATTATATGATGTTTCTTGTCAAGAATTGATTTAACTAATTAATATCTGTGAGTGTAAATTAAAGCATAATTGTTTTGCTATTGTTTAGATCTGGCTCAGCCATGATAAGTACATCACATCGTGACATTCCTCTCTTTTTAATAAAACCTCTACTAAATTGTGTTATGTGCCTATCTGTTTTTAAAGACAGTAAATTGTAATTTGAGAGCGATTGGGTAGCTATTTCTAGCAGGTCAATTGTATGCGTAGAAGCTCTTTCGATATTGTTATTGCCATTTCTTTTGTGCTTTAAACATAGTTTAACCGTGAGAGAGTAGAATTATGGTGAAAGACATTCCAGCTGTGACTAACCAGGTGAAAAACTTTTCCTTTCGAAGAGCTGTGACAAATGACTGTCGTAAAAAATATGATATAATATATGCAGAATATTTTATAGGGAGAAGACGTCGCAATAACATATTGAAATGGGAAAAAACTAACAGAGCGTAATTTCGATATACGGATCTCTAGCTTATGGGACAAGTACACGTCCAATGCGCCACTCTGCTGTATTGAACTCACTATATTGTGTTTCTTGCCAAGAAGAGGTCGTATCGTTATTGATATAAACTAGACTACCCGTAACCCGTTGGGTCACGTTCACTTAAAGATATTTAAAAAAAATCATGTTCACTTAAAAATAATTTTTAAATAATTAAAATATACACAGACATGTATATAATGTAAAATGAAATTGAAAGACCCATATATATATATATATATATATATATATATATATATATATATATATATATATATATATATATATATATATGCGCGCGCGCGTGCGTGCGTGCGTGCGTGCGTGCGTGCGTGCGTGCGTGCGTGCGTGCGTGTGTGTGTGTCTTCCATTTTCCTTCTCTTCTCTCTCACAACCACTATCTCTTTCTCGCTATCTTTCTCTCTCTCTCTCTCATTACGAAGGTACCCGGAAAAAACCCGTATCTGGGGAACCCGTGCTCCGATTTAATCGAAACTTGTTTTATTCGATTTATATTCCCATTTCAGGGGCAACTTCCTTTCAAAGTATTTTCGCATTATGCGCCGTTTGGCTGTATTAAATTACAGACAAGCACACAATCACAGAGTTTTAGTAGTATATAGATTGAGTGTAAAGCAGAGTTGTTACTGTTTAACCCCAGCTCATCCAGCATATCTATGTATATGTTTCCTTTTAACCTACCGATGTGGTACTAACCTCGCATCCTGGTTCATTTATTTGTTTGATCTGTTATATTTTGTTGCCATCACTCATGCATCATGCCAGCAGAAATGTTATTTCCTGCTGCACGAGCTGGTCTAAAATATGTAGTCCTCTCTTTCTCAAGCGAAACTACACGCGAGCTGATGAAGTTGACATGCGTCTGACCGTTGGTTTTGTAATTTTGGTCTCCAGTTGTTTTCCCTTTATTCTCCTTTCCTTATCACTCCTACATGCCAATACACTCCTCACATCATCTATACTTTTCATCCACTCAACCTCACAACTTTCTGTTTCTCCATAGCGGCCACTCGCCATTATTTTCCATCCAAAGGGTATTTTTACTTGACTTCTATGCTGTTGTTATTAGCTATATTAACGGGTGGTGGATTGGCAGTATCGGTAGAGGGTCGGACGCCATGCTTTCCAGCATAGTTACGTCCCTTTACGATCTGAGTTCAAATCCCGCCGAGGTTGACTTTGCCTTTCATCCTTACGGGGTCGATAAAATAAAGTACCACTAATGCACTGGGTAATTGCTGGCCTTGTGCCTAAAGTAGAAACAGTTATTAGCTATATTAACAGCTATTTCTCCCATTTGAGTTTCCCATGTTTCTATGAACTTCATATCCCCTCAATGTTTCGTTTCGATAATTTTCGATATACGTAATATTTGTATATATAATAATATAGATGATGAATAATGTAGATATACCTAATATATATATATATATATATATATATATATATATATATATAACGAAGGAAGTGTGATAAGGAACCAGGTGGACCATAACGCACCAGAGTACTCAATACTTAGGGTATTAGAGTGGTGATAGGAAAATGTTCAAGACCCCGACGGCTATTTCTGGACGTCAGAGCCTCCAGAAATAGCCGTCGAAACAGCTTGAGCTCTGCCGTCGGGGTCTTGAACATTTTCCTATATATATATATATATAAAACTATGTGTGTGTGTGTATGTGTGTTATGAATTAGAATTATAAGTATTTGCTTTTACCTACTAGAATTAAATATTGCATTATTATATTATAATATATATATATGAAAACACGATAGTATATTTACTATATAAATTGGAAGTGGTCGGACGTTGTATATTTAAATAAGTGGGTGTAGTCGGATAAACGTCGAAACGGCTTGGTGGAATGCAGCGAAAATTTACACAGTTATGCAGAATGACCCGAAGAGGCGTTGGGTCGACTTTTAGGGTACAAGCTTCCATGGTTACAGAGAAAATCGATGAAACAGGAATTTCCCATTCAAATTGAACTGAGTGTAATCTGTGAACGCAGAAGTCAATATTTCGAGAAACGTTCCAACCGAACGAAATCAGGAAGACGATATTTTGGTTCGTGAAGACGTTCCCTGGCAATAAACGGGAAAAAAAGCGAGGATAATACGTAGTTATGTGGAGCGAGAAACAATTTCATGCAAAGACAAGACCAAGTTTATGGTATAAATCGAGTCGTTAGACTAATATTCTATTTAACATAACAGAATGATTTCCAGCCCCGGAGTTTAAGAATGATGTAAATAAAATTGAAAACGAAAATGACAGAGGTTATTAAAATAGTAAAAGTAAATAGTGAAGATTTAGGCCAGTACATACGTATGCCCCGACGGACATACACATACATACGCACACACAAATACATACCCCCCCCCACAAACACACACACACACACACACACACACACACACACACACACGAGCGCGCGCGTGTATAAACCTTATGCATTTCTACAGTATTTTCACCAAACTCAAGACATAGGTTACTTATGTACTCCAGATGGTCATGGGCACTTTCATTTTTACAGATATTGATTATAGAGCCTTCCTGCAGATAACCCCCCTTTAACCACTTCCTTGGAGTCGACTGAAGCACTGCAGTGCAATGCAACAAAACGTCATAACTTCTGTAGTTCGCAACCGATTTTCACAAAACTTGACACATGGGCTACGTTTGTCCTACAGATGAATGTGAACTCTCAGAATTGGCACATATTGAGTAGGGGACTCTTGGGGGCAGGAACATCCTTTTGAAAAAACCGTTGATTTTGTAAAAGTATAGTTTTCGAAGTAGCACTGAAGTATTGACATAAATGGTATACACAACTGCTATTTAATACCCGAGCAACGCCGGGTACCTCTGCTAGTTCTATATATATATGGTTTAGTTTCTGGGTTTATAACATTCATTACCATTTTAAGTAGGAACAGTATTATCTATTTACAATCGTTCAAGATTTGCACATTAATTACATCTTGTTTCGAAGAAGACATAGTCCCACATGACCTGCAATCATAGGAATCCTTGAACACCTTTCCAAGAATAGAACATAGAATATATACATACATAAATACTAGGGTATAGAACGGTGAGCTGAGTGGCGTAGTATGGGTGTGTGCTGAACTCTTAACCTAGGACATTCAGATGCTCCCGGATATGTTGAATCGGTAGTAAGCAACGTTCCCCAGTAGATTCGTAGGCGTGACACATATACTATTTAGGATAGTTCAATATTTCCAGTATTAATAACATATCATTCCAAAGAAGTTTTATTCTCATATATACACGTATATTTCTAGACTTATGATTAAAGGAATCGTAGCCGTGACCATTCCATCTCTTTTAGGGTCTGTAAGATTACATTATATAATATCTCATTTTCTTAGTTAAGTGAGAGGGAGAGATTTATCAGCTATTTCTAGCAAGTCAAATGACTACGTAGAAGCTTTCTCGATGACGCTAATGAGTCTCCTTGGCAGACTCCATCAAAGTTCTATCTTCTATGGCCCCACTCGGTCACGAATGACCATGGTTTAGCACCTAGAAAGTTTCCCTCGGAGGCACAAGCCTGGGCAAGGTGTGTTTTGTGGAAGACCAGCAGTCACCCATACATACCAGCCTCCCCTCTCCACGCCACCGATGTTGTCCAAGGCAAAGGCAATGGCCGGTACGGCTTGGCACCAGTGACGTCGCAACTCATTTCTACAACTGAGTAAACTGGAGCAACGTGAAATAAAGTGTCTTGCTCAAGGACACAACGCATCACCCGGTCCGAGAAACGAACTCACAACCTTTCAATTGCAAGCCCAATGCTCTAACCACTAAGCCATGCGCCTTCACTAAAGTTCTATTTTACATGGCGATAAAATAAACAACCCAACAAAACATTTCAATTTCAGCTATAAGTCCGCAGAAAGAAATTTTTCTAGTAAGTTTTTATGTGGGTCACTACTATAGAGGTATCATATTCAATAGTGTTACTTTCACTGCAGTGAGTGATTAGAGAGATATGGTGAGATTCGATCTGGTAAGTGATCACATAATTGTTTCTATTATGTGTTGTCGGCAGGATGAAAGATGTTTTTTTTTTGAGAGTATATGATGTTCCCTTAAATACAAATTCCCCATCTACCTCTAGCTTACATAATAGAGATTCATACAGAACTGGTTAGTATTTCAGTTAAATAAATACTTGATGAAAATAACAAACACAAAACCAAACACATAACTAAAAATATAAAAATAAAGCCTATAATATGTGAATAAATTCAGAAGCGACATTTCAGTCTGTAATGTGGTGTGGTGGGAACCGTGCTGGTCGAAACTACGCTCTGCTATTTTTATTTACTAACAACATGTTATTGTAATGTAAATTATATATATAATTTTCAACGGTCATGAATACTTCCTTTAATTTTAAATTAAATATTTTGAATCCCCCCCCCCCCCCTCACACACACACACACACGTATATATTTATAGGATTATATACATGTATATGTTTGAAGACATGGCTGTATATCTACGGGTCAATAGTACAATTTATGAATTTATAGCAGTCATCACCATTGTTTGAAGTAGACATCAACTATTTACAATAAATTCCAGATTTCCACAATAATTAAATCTTGTTTCAATGACGTCTTATTCTCACATATATACATATATTTCTAAACCTAGAATCAAAAGCATCCCATTCGTGACCCTCTCCTCTAGAAATACACGGGGCAATCACATCTGGAACACCTTTGATTATTGGTCTGCCCTATTACGATTGATCTATGATAAAAATAATTGCAGCCGTGATGATCTCATTTTAGTGTTATATAGGTCTACATTTAAGACAGTTAAAAATAATTTGAGGGAGATTTTCTGTTATTTTTAGCAGGCCGAGAGATCATGTGGAAGTTCTCCCCCCCCCCCCGTTAACTTCAAGGTTATGTCTCACAATGAGCTTTGAAGTGGGTCACTGCTTTTGAGATGTCACGTTCAATAGTGTTACTTTCACTGTAGTGAGTGATTAATGAGACACGGTGAGATTCGATCTTGTAAGTGATCACATAATTGTTTTTATTGCGTTAGAGTTGTTGGGGTGGGGGGGGGACAACCTTTATTGGCAGAGTGAAGGATATTTCCTTTTAAGGCCTTATTGAGGCTCACTTAAATATAAAACCTCCATCTTCCTCTAACTTACATGATAGAGAGTCATAAATAATTGGTTCATATTTCAGTTAAATAACTACTTGACAAAAGCCCAAAATGAACAAATAAAGAGTTGAAGTGTCTCAAGCTCGGAGGCTCATTAGGCCGATGTTTATTCCAGTTTCCTTGGCGTTAAGCGACTGAAAGTACAATACTCCTCCTAGACACGACACCGGTCCATCACAGACTTAAACTCCCAGCTACTGCTGGTACTCATTTTCAGCCGAGTATTTTGGAGCAATGAGAAATGAAGTGTTTTGCTCAAGAACACAACACGCAACCCGGTCCAAGAATCGAACCCACGACATTTTGATCATAAGTACAACATTTTAATCACTGTTACAAAAGATATAGCATTCAACAGAATGGCGTGCTGTAGATGCGGGGCTGTGCCTGTAATTTAGATGTCCGTAGAGTGAAACTATATTCTGCTGTTTCTACTTGATCAGCAATGTGTTATAGCAACATAGAGTTTATATATGGCACTTTATATCATACAATGGTCATGAATATTTCCTTTGATTTACTTGCACTAAGTATTATAAAATGACCAATCTAATCTCACCACCATGCGGTGGATCTTGTGTATGAAAAAAATATGTTGATCAACGCTTATAACACACACACGCGTGCGTACACATATATGTCATAACTGCTCATCGCATATTTGCTGCCCGACATGATGTGACGAAAAGAAGTATTATAAAGTTTAATACATATCAGGTGTTATCGTGATTAGAGAGAAGCCGAAGTAGGGTACCTTTCTTGGCACCATGAAAGATGTTTACTTTCTAAAATATAAGATAAACATTAATACTCTCTAAATACAAATTATCTATCTGCCTCAAACGTACACGATAGAAAAACATACCTAATTATTCTAAGTTTAGTAAAGTAACTACTTAATAAAAATAAAAATAAAAATAAATAAAAATAAACAAAAATAAGAGAAACGGAGCATAGAATATATTGTTATTCATGCTATGATACTGTATGCTTCATGACATGTACATTATCTATGATAGTGTCTAAGATTCTTACGCTCTTTTATGGGAATGTGTTGCTTGTATACATTGTGCTATAGTTAAATTGGTGTTGACATGTTTAATTTAGTGAATATAAACAAAATCAACTTATTTCAAATAATTCTGTACTGAAGAAAAAACAACATTAGCTCTGTAAATAAGGGGACATCTCTAGGCATGTTTCAATCTCGTTACATCTTCTCAGCGAAGCAGATACATTAACGTACTTTGATGAAGATCACTACACTAAATGTATATATTATACAATATAATATTGGATTCTAAATAAAGATAGAACATTTTTGTGGCAGACGGATGAAAATGCTACACCATTATTTTTGGATTGAAAGAATCGGAAGAGCGTCGAACAACATGCTTAGTGGCATAAAGTTACGGCCTTTTACATTGTGAGTTCAAATCCCGCCGAGGTTAACTTTATCTTTCATCCTTACAAGGTCGATAAAATAAAGCACCAGTGACGCACTGGGATAATTGCTGGCTTTGTGCCAAAAATATAAACAATTATTATATTGTACATTATTTTCAATATTCCTGTTCTTCTGGGACAACAATTCTGATGAGCAATGTCGAGGTGAACAGATGAGCTATGAATGAAGACGAAAAGAGAAGAGTGTAGTTTGGTGTTGCCTTCATAACAGTGTGTGTTATTACTGGTATTTATAGTCATTGTATAACACCGGTTTAACCTTGATAGAGCTGACCTATGATCATTTCAGCTGTAACTAAATCATCTTTTTAGAGATATCTAGAGGCAAACCATCCAACATATTTTCCTTTTTAAGACGATGGGTTTATTAGTTGGGGACAAAACATATACTACCTGTGAGACAGAGAAGAGTAGAAAGATTAAACTGAGATACTCCCGAGTCGACAAATTGGGGTTCGGCAATAGTATTAGTAGTAATGTTTTTGTTGTTGTTGTTGAAGTAGTAGTAGTAGTAGTAGTAGTAGTAGTAGTAGTAGTAGTAGTAGTAGTAGTAGTAGTATTTGTTGTTGTTTAACCCCAGGTCAGCTCTGATAAAGCAGATCTATGATCAAAATTACTTAAACAAGGTACAGCAATGTGATCTTCATCTTCTCAGACAGTAGATATATTTGGGGGAGTGGTTGGATAGATATTTCTATCAGGTCGATTGACAGCATAAAAGTTTCTTTAACGCTGTAGCCTAATCCCATCTGGCTGGCAATATATTGATCCCTCTAGTATAAAATTCTTCAGGTTGTGAAGCAAAGAAGGATTCAATATTCATTTTTACCTCTTCTCGATTGGTAAACATTTTTTCATTTAGAAAATGTTGCAATGATTTGAAAAGATAATAACCCGATGGAGAAAAGTAAGGTGAATAAGGAGGATGAGGTAAAACTTTCATATTAAGTGTAAGAATGTTGTTCTGTGTAATTCGAGCAATATATGATCTTACATTGTCATGTAAGAGCAACACACCTTTATGATTTGCCAATTCTGGTCGCTTTTTCTTCAAATTTTGATGCAATGATTCCAGTTGGTGACAATACTTATAAGCATTAATTGTCTTGCTTGAGTTCAACAGTTCATAATAGACAACACCCTTCATATCACGCCAGACACAGAGCATAAACTTTTCTGGGTGTAGTCCTGGTTTGGGTGCAGTTTCCCCCTTTTCATTGGGTGATAACCACTGTCGTTTCCTTTGGATATTATTGTACAATACCCATTTTTTGTCAATGGTTATTATTCTGCCCAGAAAAGGGCGATCAGCAAGTCTACTCTTTAATCAAGGGCAAACAACAAATCTTTGATCGAGTTGAATAGCAATCAGACTATGTGGCACCCACTGGCCAAGTTTAGACACCTTTCCCAGTTCTGTGAAATGTAATGAACACATTTACCAATTCTCATGCAGTTTGCTTACATTTTCTTCCACCACATTCCGTAAGTGCTCGAGATCGAGAGAACTTGGTTACCCTGATTGAGGAGAATCACAGAATGATAGGTTTCCTGATCTAAGTTGTTTAAACCACTATTGACATGTTCAGACAGTTGGAGCTTCATTTTTATAGGCAGAAAAAAAAACTGCCGCGTCTATTGCTGAGAAACCCTTTTTTGTATTCATGCAGCATACAATATCTTATAAGTGTCTGACCAGCACTCACTCTAGATGAGTTAACTTGCATAATATTAATCAATATAGCATTAAATTATACAGAAAAAAAAACGAACAAAAAAGGAAAAGTATATATTGCAGTCAACATTGAAAAAGTGTCTTCAAAGTCATGTTTAAAATGCGACAGGACTTTGTATCCAAGCTATTAGAATATAGGACAGAGTGACGTCCCCTTAAATACAAATTCTCTACAAACGTTTCTGATTGTAGTAAAATAACTACTTGACAAAATAAACCAGCCAACCTACAAACAATAAGCAGATAATAGTACATATATATATATATATGTAAACAATATGGAAACAATTGTAATATGTCCAATAAATTCCTTTCGTCGCAACACTGATTCTCTTTTTTCTGTGATATATATATATATATATATATATATATATATATATATATATATAAATTAATATTTGATGAACATTTACATGTTATAGTTGCAATTGACTAATAAGATCGCTAGAGTGAAAAATCTTAATTCAACAACACAAGGTCTGCCTGTACGATCTAGAAAATAATAAATCAATACTCACAGACTCATATGGGCAAAAAGCCTTGGTACCTAGACACGTTTAAAATTCAAAATACAAACTTTTTCCGCAGATCGGTCAGAACTTCAAACTTCAAACATGTTTCACAAAGGATGGTATAATAGTAAAATAATTAACTAATTAGCAGTGAGTTAATCAACTTTTTCTGTGTTTATCAATAGGTACCCAGATAAAAATAAAATAACTCAACCTCAGAAAAATATCTAAGGTCTGGTTAGCGTAGCGAAAATACACGAGGTTTTGCACACGGCTTATTCCAGTCCTCTAACGTCCCACACATAGTGCTAGAAATAACAGCCGTTTGTATGGGATTACAAAATTCAGCTCACCTTGGGGAGCAGTGATAAATAGCTTAGAGTTTAGACTCAGAGAGGTCATTTACAATCATTTCAGCTCTAGGAATCGCTTCTGAGCAGTATAAATTAATATTTGATGAACATTTACATGTTATAGTTGCAATTGACTAATAAGATCGCTAGAGTGAAAAATCTTAATTCAACAACATAAGGTCTGCCTGTACGATCTAGAAAATAATAAATCAAACTCACAGACTCATATGGGCAAAAAGCCTTGGTACCTATTTTATTTTACTATTATACCATCCTTTGTGAAACATGTTTGAAGTTTGAAGTTCTGACCGATCTGCGGAAAAAGTTTGTATTTTGAATTTTAAACGTGTCTAGGTATCAAGGCTTTTTGCCCATATGAGTCTGTGAGTATTGATTTATTATTTTCTAGATCGTACAGGCAGACCTTATGTTGTTGAATTAAGATTTTTCACTCTAGCGATCTTATTAGTCAATTGCAACTATAACATGTAAATGTTCATCAAATATTAATTTATACTGCTCAGAAGCGATTCCTAGAGCTTAAATGATTGTAAATGACCTCTCTGAGTCTAAACTCTAAGCTATTTATTTATATATATATATATATATATATATATATATATATATATATATATATATATATATATATATATATATATATGGAACGTCCTAGACTAAACCACTGAGGGTTAGATTACTGTAGAAGCATCTTTCCATAGGGATAAAAAGTAAGTAAAGTCATATATCTGAAAATAACTTATGATGCTCAAACACGTTGTAAAAAGAGCGTAGTTTCAATCTTCGGACGTCTGTATTATAGGCCCACCATGCTTCCCCTACGCCACTCTTTTTTCAGATATATGACTTTACTTACTTTTTATCCCTATGGAAAGATGCTTCTACAGTAATCTAACCTTCAGTGGTTTAGTCTAGGATGTTCCATATATATATATGTCTATATATATATATATATATGGAACATATATATATATATATCACAGAAAAAAGAGAATCAGTGTTGCGACGAAAGGAATTTATTGGACATATTACAATTGTTTCTCGGGCGAGCAGCTCGCGGCACGATCGATGTGGTGATCAAACCTCACTCTGAAATCGCCCGGTCCTCGGATACGTCTCGATTCTACGAACCAGATTTTCCTATTGTCCTTAAACGTCGAATTCTTTTGTTTGTTGATTTAGATCCTGTTATTGTCATTCCATGAGTGGTCAAGAATTTCTAGCCACTCCTGGTTGCCCACTCTTTGGTTCTTCTCCTTCCGCACCTGTCAATCAAAATTTCTTCATATATCAGAATTACTACTCTAGAGGAAGAGGGGCTGTAATCTTGAACAGCTGGCATCACTGGACGTCTTTATTGTCCCTAGGCACCCTCGACCACAGCGGTCAGGTACACACCCGCAATTATGCTGTATGCGGCAGTCATTGTAAATAATGTTTGGAGGGAATTTAAAAAAAAAAAATTATAGGGATATTTAGCATAACATTTCTAGGACACAGCCCTAGAATACCCTCCACCTTACATATTTCAAAAAGAAAAAGAAAAAGAAAAACCTGTATTAAGAACGTTTATAGATGAAAGCTTGCGACAGCCTTTCAAATAGAAAGGCTATATCAAAGGTGTATTCAACAAATACACCCAAGTTTACACTCACACACTGGACTCAGGGGAGCGCGCATAGACAAGACGCCGCACATATATAGACAGATGAAAAAAGAAAAATCCATAGATAGTCATCCATACCTCCACGCAGACATGCTCACAAAAATACATCAACCCAGGCATGCGCACACCCGTGCTCATGCATGTCTGTGTGGACACACATACATGCACCCGTGTGCTCCCACACCGGAGGTATATACTCGATGAGTACCCGCTCATCCGTCTTCACACGCGCAGCTGTACAGATGGTGCACACAGTGTTATATCAGACAACGCTTTTGAGGCTTTGACCCAACCCGATCACGTGGCGGTATGAGTCCGAAGGTGCCTGCACAGTATGCATAAATGTTAAGACAGCACAATATCCCTGCACTAATCACATATAGCTTGGGTGGCACATATATAAAAAGATCTGTACGTACATAACATAAAATAATATAATTGTTTCTACTTTTGGCATAAGGCCAGCAATTACCCAGTACATCTACACACGCATAAAAGATTATACAAAAAATACATGCAAGAAAAGTATATAAAGATACACATTGGGTTGTACATGCAGACAGAGTTGATATTATACTGCCAACGTGGATAAATCCGCGTATAGACACCTCAAGCAAGGCTACATATGGGGAGTTTATGGTATTAATGTGAAGGGTATGCCCAGACCGTATACAGTAAATGCATGCAGGATATATAAAAAAAAATGTATGCAGAATATATTTAAAAAATACATACATCTGGATTATATAAGAAAAGTATACAAAGATACACATTGGTTTGTAAATGGAAAAATACATGGGGTGTTACGTAATGGAGTGCGTGGGCATATCTCATGATGCAAATCCCATGGTCACTCGTGACCGAAGTGGCTTTCTACCGTTTACTCTCTTTCTCTCTATATATTAATGTATGCATGTGTGGGTATTTTTGAAAATAGAGAAGAATGATGTCACTGGTGGCTTGTGTTTAATAACCCAAAAGACAATTTTGTTAATCGTTCTTGTAAGTCCTTTTATATAGTGACTTTTTCCTCTAGTATTATGATAATATACATACGAATACAAAGACAGCTAGAGAGAGAGATAGAGAGAGAGAGAGAGAGAGAGTAGGAGATGGTTTAAGGTTCCATGGTTTAAGGTTCTATCCCACGATGAAACAACTTGGGCAAATATCTTCTAGTACAGCGTCGGGTCGACCAACTCTTTGTGATTAATGAGTAAAAAGAGACCAAGAATGTTAGTGTTTCTATCGATATTAATACTGCTGCGACTGCTGGAGTCAATTCTGTTGTAATTGACGACATACTATTTGCTTCTTGCATGAAGGCACGTGGTTTAATGGTTAGGGTGTTCGGTTTACGATCGTAAGGTCGTGATTTCGATTATCGTTAACGTGTTGTATCTTAGAGCAAGACACTTTATTTAACCTTATTCTTGTCCACTCATTTGGTAAAATGCATTGTACGGGTAATTCAAGGAGCAATCCTTGTCACTCACTGCATTACACTGCATCTCCCTGAGAGATACTTTAAACGTGTACGTTAATTTCTCGAGCAGACTGTTCCGTTGTCCAAACAACTGGAACAGTCATCATCGAAACCGACGGAGATCCAACTCTCTCTCTCTCTCTCTCTCTCTCTCTCTCTCTCTCTCCCTATTTCTCTCTCTCTCTCTGTCTCACACACACACAAACACAGACACACATAAACACATTGAAACATTCATGCACACACAAAAAGGCCCCTACCTCACACGCATACACACAGAACTTCTTCCAGCTATCAATGATGCAGTTGATATCATAGTTGTTATTACAAGCACATCGCAGTCTATCTTAAGTTGATATAATCAATCACACCCTGGACTAAAAGCCACGGCATTGTGTGTAGGTTAAGAAAAATACATTATTCGTATTATTAAGTAGGATGTGAAGGCAGAATCGAACAAAAGAGCATCGAACAAAAGGCTTTTTAACATTTAGTTATGGCTCTTTACGTGCTGAGTTCAGATCCCGCTGAGGCCAGCTTTATCTTTCGTCTTCCCAAGGCTAATAAAATATAATTCCAGTAAAGTACTGCAGTCGATTTAATCACTGCCTTGTGCCTATGTTAAAAACGATTATTATAAAGTACAAGAAATCGACTTTGCCCTCTCCGCACAATTGTTGTCCTCGTCCCTAAATTAGAAAGTATTATTATTATTCGCAGTGAGGGCGGTGGATTGGCAGTATCGGTAGAGGGTCGGACGCCATGCTTTGACGCATAGAGTTACGGCCCTTGCCATTCTGAGTTCAAATCCCGCCGAGGTTAACTTTGCCTTTCATCCTTATGGGGTCGATAAAATAAAGTACCAGTAATACACTGGGTAATTTGCTGGCCTTGTGCCAAAAGTAGAAACAATTATTATTATTCGCGGTGGGTTGGTAGTAGCTTTAGAGCGTCGGACATGCTTTGCAGCAAAGAGTTATGGTTCTTTACATTCAAATCCCGCTGTGGTTAACTTTGTCTTTCACCCTTACGAGGTCGATTAAATAAAGTACTAGTAACGCACTGGGGTCTATTTAATCGACTTTTCCCTTCCCCTAAATTGTTGGCCTTGTGCCTAAATCAGAAATCATTATTACTATTTTTGAATTGGCAGTATCGGTAGAGGGTGGGACATGCTTTCTAGCATAGTTATGTCCCTTTACGATCTGAGTTCAAATCCCGCCGAGGTTAACTTTGCCTTTCATCCATACGGGGTCAATAAAATAAAGTACCAGTAATGTACTGCGTAATTGCTGGCCTTGTGCCAAAAGTAGAAACAATTATTATATTTTTCTTTGCCTTTCAACGCAGCAATCTTTCAAAAACTCTTCCAGCAGATGGCGCTGGAAGCGGACACGTCGAAGCCATTCCCTAGTGACTTTCTCAATTAGCTGTCATTTTGACTGGATAGTTTATGATTGATAACCGAATTCGGATCACATTTCTCTGGTTAAAAGATGGGTCGCTTACGTCCTTAATTTTTTTTTCATCGTCTGCTTTCAGCTTCTGACAGATCACACAACATCATCGACGTAACATTCCAGTCTATGTCGGCAAATGTCATACACACACACACACATACACACACACACTCACGCATCCACATACACACACTCGTACACATACAAACTCTCTCTTTCCTTTCACTCACTCCTAATTGATGAATCTATCTATTATCTATCTATCCATCTATCTATCTATCTTCTTGTTTATTTAGCATTAGACAGAATCAATTGTCAACTTTAAATGAGATCAAGCTTCCAACATTGAAATACAAGCAAAATATATCCTATTTCTCCCCGCCTCACTCTGTATATATATATATATATATATATATATATATATATATATATATATATATATATATATATATATATATATATATATATATATATATATATATATTTATATATATATATTTATATATATATATATATATATATATATTTATATATATATTTATATATATATATATATATATATATTTATATATTTGTTTTGCAAGTTTTTTTATATGAAATCGTGTGTTGAAACAATGTTATATTTAGGGAGGGTTGCTACAATATTGCCAGAAATAATATTAAAACACACTCACTGTTTGGTTTGGATTGGTTTTCGCTTCTGTATCTTTTATATCTCCATAGTTAATTTAGCTGGCAATCAATGTTTATCATTGATTGACCAACCTTATATGGATCACCCTTATATGGACTCCGCAAAGACCATAAGACAACCAACAACTCTATGACAGGACCACCAACAAGGCCTGTATGCGGAGCCGATATTGCTAGTAACTGCAGGATCTCCTACTTCCTCTCTATGATTATACACCCCATAATTAAGGTGTCCTTAGATATATGTGACAGCACAGAGGACCTCCTCAGTAGAATCAATGAATGCAGCAACAACAAAAACTTAACAAACTGCATAATAGGCAGTATGGATGTAGTATCCCTGTACCCATCTTTGATTTCGCTGTGGAAAAATTTGTGGAAATAATCAATGATAGTGAAGTGGAGTTCTGCGACGTTGACACAGATGAACTGGGCCTCCCACGTATACTTACTTATGACACTGTATGACCTTAGTGATTTCTGCCTCAGTAGGCCTATAAGAGGTAGACCTCCCCCCATAACCTCAATGGCTAAAAAGACTCCCATAGGAAGATGGAATGGGTGGACCAGAGCCATACGGACACCCTAAAACCACGATTAGGTGAGAAAAATGGTCGCACAGGCAGTAGGGGCTAGTATTAAAACTACCCCAAAAGGCCACATGTTTAAATTTAATAAGAAAATCTACACCCAGAATGAGGGAGCAGCCATTGGCATCAGCATAACTGGCGATGTTGCCAACCTATTTATGGTATGGTGGGAAAGGAGACTCAGAAAACTACTAGCAAAGGACTCCATAGTCATATACACTCATTACGTAGATGATATCAATATAATAATAAGAACGCCCCCACAAGAGAGTACCAATAAACCTGAACTAGAAAATAACACAATGGAGAGCATGCAGCAGATAGCTAACTCCATACACCAGAGCATAACTGTAACTATTGACTACCCTTCCAAACACCTTAACAATAGAGTACCAGTTTTAGACACGGAATTCTAGTTAAACACTATAAACGAGAGGGCTCAAATTCTCCACTCACATTATACTAAATACATGGCCTCCAAATACCTTATACTAAAAAACTCAGCAATGTCCAATATTGCTAAGTTTAATGTTCTGATCGCAAACTTGGTAAGAGTGATGAAGAATGTGTCCCGCATGTGCGACCCAACTGGAATGGAAAAACACATTCAACATTTCATCAATCGCATACAATCTCTAGCTACAACCAAATCTCTGGCTACAACCAAAGATACAGAATCAGAGTATACAAAGGAGCCACGGAGAAATATAAGACCCTCATAGAAATGGACAAGAAAGGAACTTGCCCATTATACAGGAGCAGATCATGGAATAGCTTAGATTAGACTAAACATAAGATAGGGAAAGCCACTTCATGGTACGACAACCAGAGATACCAGAGTGTCAAGTTCCTGAATGCTACCCCTGGAGGGAAATTAGCTAACCAATGTAGAAAGGCCCTAAGAAAGACCCATCTAAATATTAAAGTGGTAGAAAACCTAGGAACTAACATAAAATCCCTGATCAGCAAAACATACCCCTTTAAGAAAATTCACTGTACGAATAAGAAATGTGTTATATGTAGAATGAATCTGCAAATAAATTGTAAAACTAGAAATGTAGTCTATAGCATAAGATGAACAGAAGGTACTTGCAGAAACATGACAACGATATACATAGGTGAGACAGCTCGAAGCATAGGAGAGAGAATAGACCAACACTGTGGGGAACTAAAAGGACAAAAAGTCGGTTCGGTACTATACGAACACACCAGACAAAGACATGACGGCAATATAGACAATATAGAAATGACTCAACAGGTAGACAAATCAGAGAACTAAGAAAACCAAAGTTGAACAGAAAAAAAACGAATGGAATAACACACAATACTGACCTAAGGTAAATAGAAGTAAATATACACAAGTACAATAACAATAAACACACATAAACACACGATAGTGAACAAAGATAGAATACAAACACATATAGACTCAAACACGAACACACACACCAAACAGAAAACATACACG
>OZ024743.1:357804410-357839410 GCA_964016885.1 Eledone cirrhosa | reverse complement strand
TTCGGCGTTCTTGGCCCCCTGACCACATCCCTGTTCCTTGCTATCGGAGCGGCGTTGGCTGCTTATAGGTGCGAGCCTGGTGGAGTAGTTTTCCCTCTCCTTTGCCGATCTCTCAGGCAATGTATTTTCTATCCTGTCGGCCGGCACCAAGAGGCAGAGGTTAAGATAGTTGGAGGTGGAGGATACTCGTTCAGATGTCACACATATACATACACACTTCAACGAGTTATATTACTAAATATTTCCAAACTCTTAATTATCTTAAACAATATTTATTTCATAAAATATATTAATATTTCCCGAATGGGAGAAGTTGTATTTCGATAATTTAAAGAGTTAAAAGTAAACCGTTTACTCAGCTCTTAACTGAACACTCAGAAATTATATTTAAAGTCACAATATTAAAGGCACTATATTAAACCAGGTATACCAGTTTGAATAGTTGACGCATTTTTGGCAGTTAGTTCGATTAGATAAATCATTGTCTGTTTAGTGTTGCGTTGTGTAATATGTTGCATTAGCTTTTTATTATTTTTGTCATTGTTTAGAGCGGTGGATTGGCACTATCGGTAGAGCGTCAGACACCGTGCTTTACAACATGGAGTTATGTTCCTTTGCGTTCTGAGTTCAAATCTCACCGAGGTTAACTTTGCCTTTCATCCTTACGGGGTCGATAAAATAAAGTACCAGTAATGCACTGGGTGATTGTTGGCCTTGTGCCATAAATAGAAACAATTATTTTTGTCATTGTTTCGCCCCATATCATCTTTGATCGAGCAGTTACACAATCAAAGTTATCTAAGAATACAATATGCAATGTGTCCTTTTTAAGAAGATAGGGTATGGGGTTTTTTCGGCCGGGGGTGGTGGTGGCTTGTCTACTATATCTATCAGGTCAAGCGACCGTGTAGATACTGCTTAGTAAATTAGTGGTCGATTGGGGAGAAAGTTTGGTATTTATATTCCTAATGTAACAATTCTAAAGTCTGCCTTAAGCCAGAAGGCTCATTTGGCCGGTGCTTATCCCGGTTTCATGGCTGGAAACGATTAAGAGTACTAGACTTCCCCTGGACAGGACGCCAGTCCATCGCAGGGTTAAATTCCCAGCTATTGCTGGTACTCATTTTCAGCTGAGTATACTGGAGCAACGTGAAATGAAGTGTTTTGCTCAAGTACACAACACAAAACCCACCCCAGAATTCGAACCCACAACATTATGATTGTAAGTTCAACACACTTACCACTAAGCCGCGTGCCTCCACAATGTAACAATTAGTTAAAGAATTTACAACATTCGTGCTTGCATATAATTTTGCGAACTAAAAAAGTGATCTGAACCAATTCTAACTCTTTTTTACAGGCGTGTGATTGGTTGCTAATGAGAAGATTAGTTTATAATTGTGTGTATTGCAAAGTGCACATTGTGTTCCGTGATACACTTTTTAATAACATTCTTTAACCAGGTTATATTTGGTTTATGCAATGCTCTTTATATTTATCCTACATAGGATTATTTTCATTTACTGAGTGTTGTGTCAGATTTATCTCTGTATTGTTGTTTTTGTCGTTATTTAAGCAGAAATTTGACCAAAGATATTTCAGCTGTGAATTTCTCATCTTTATTTCAACATAATGTACCTAAGCATGGCTTAGTGGTTAGAGCGTCGGGCTTACAATCGTGAGGTCGTGCGTTCGATTCTCGGACCGAATTTGCGTTGTATTCTTGAGCAAGACACTTTATTTCACGATGTTCCAGTTCACTCAGCTGTGGAAATGAGTTGCGACGTCACAGATACCAAGCTGTATCAGCCATTCCTTTCCCTTGGGCATCATCGGTAGCGTGGAGAAGGGAGACTGTTATGCATGGGCGACTGCTGGTCTTCCACAAACAACCTAACTCGGATTTGTGCAAATCCTATGGCCATTCGTGACCGAAGGGGGTGTTTTCCTAGAACCATGTTATTCTAATGTGTCTTTCCTTTGTCATTTCAGATAGATTTGACTGCTTCTTCTAGCAAGTCGAACGACCGAGTGAAGATTCTTTCACTGGCTTTCTGTATAGTTTGATCTACTTACCTATTATACATTCGTTAATAACCTGCGATAATGGCAGATATTTATACAATAGAGTTTCAATATAGAGAAGAAATACAAAGTAATACATAGGCAGGTAATTATATAGATAGATAGATAGATACAGATAGATATATTTCTTTATTTGCCACAAGGGCGTACACAAATGGGACATTACAAGACGTGACAGCGGTGGTTTTACATAAACTCTTTAACAATAATAATGGATAAGAATAGAATATATACAAAATAAAACAATCGAAATCCCCAATAGGGGGGAACGCTACTGCGGGGTTGTTTTACACCCCGTGGATAGAACAACCCTCAACACCAGGAACGCGTTTTGTAGGTGTTCCCGTCTTCCCTCTGTTTATCTTCTTCAACCTACAGGTTTATATGCAGAGAAGGCCCATTCACCCGGGCCATTTTCGAGATAGATAGATAGATATATAGATAGATAAATTTCTATTTATTGCCACGAGGGCACAAAAGAAGGGGACAAATATAAGGGGGGGGGGGTTACACAAAAGAACGAGTAAAAAACAAATAAATATAAAATTAACAATAAAGTCCTCAATAGGGAGGAGGCGTTTTGGGGGGTCGCACACACACCCCCGAAAAAAGTGTGCAACCCTTCTCCTCAGGAGCACAGATAGAGGGTGCTCCCTTGTTCTTCCATCTTTTTCACCTACAGGCTGATATAGAGAGAAGGCCCATTCACACGGGCCATTCTCGCCACTTTCACCCACCTTTCATAAAACTGGCTGGGGTGGAGCACCTCTCTCTCCATCCTGATCCTTCTTCCGAAATGATATCAGAAGAAAAGGACCAGTTGTTCGCCGTTGGGCAAGGCACGACGGTCAGGCGGTAGTAGATGACGGACGCTATATAAGTGTTCGCCACCTCCGCCCGACCTTTCATGGATAGTTTGCACTCGGCCCACTTCTGGGTCAGTGCAAACACCCTGTTCGTTACCTCACCCCAGTTCTTCTCCACCTGGAGGTCTGGTCCGAACCAGACCCTGAGCAACTTCACCGGGCCTTCCGTCCAGCGTCCCACAACGTGCCGAGTTGCAAACCGATCGACTTGTCCTAATTCAGCTTAGCCCCTGTAAACCTTTCGTACTCCTCCAGTAAGGTGCTGATCGCCCCGATTTCCGAGTTGGTCGACACCATTACTGTTACGTCATCGGCGTAGGCCGACACCGCTTTCCGCAATCCCGGTTCCAAAGAGATGCCCTGCAACAACGCAGTGGCTCGAGGGCCAATACATACAGAAGGGAGGAGAGAGGGCACCCCTGTCGGATGGACCGCGTGATTTCGAACGGCTCCAAGAGGTAGCCGTTCACCTTGACTCTAGAGCAGATGCGGCTGCGGTGCATGGCAGTGATCCAGCCCCTGAAAACGGGTCCGAAACCTGCCGCCGCTAGCACCGCATCCAGGTAACCATTGTCGACCCTATCGAACGCTTTAGATTGATCCAAGTTGATCAGGGCCCCACCAAAGCCAGGTTCGTTCCCAACCCTCTCTATGATGTATCGCATGAGGTGGAGGTTGTCGTGGATGGACCTGGACGGGATAGCACATGTCTGCGTATCTCTCACCAGGTTGCCCACGACAAGCACCAACCTCTTTGCTAGCACCTTTGGCTTCTGTCACGCGGGCCCAGCTAACAGCTTTGGTCCCCTCGTTTCCCAGAGCACGTATTTTGCTTCGGACGATGCAGCCTTCGTGTTTCGCGTCGAAGAACTGGCCCAGGGCCGTTCTCGACGCTTGCACTCTGGCCACGTCGCCGCTTCTAATTACCTCTTCTACACTATCTACCAACTCCCTTTCCTTCCTATTTCTATTTGAGGCTAACTCCTTACTAAATTCTATAGAGATTTCTCTAATTTCTCTTTTGAGAGATTCCCACCACCTGCTGTTGACGATCGCTCTCGTCAACCGCTCCTTAACTAAAGTGCTAATCCGGTCCCTGTAAGCTTTACTTGCCGGTAAGGACAAGTTGAGCTTCCAGTAACCAGGTCCCTGTCTATGCGTTCTGTCAAGGTTGACCATGCACGTCACTAACTTGTGGTCTGAATAGCCAACCATGAGCATTTTTGGACAACTTAAAATCTCCTTATCCTTATTTCTAACTAAGAACCTATCTATACGACCTAGATGATCCGCTGCAGTTTGCCCAAGTCCAGGTTGGCGCAGTCGGAAAATCTAGTCGATATCTATCGGCCAGGTCAAATCGGCCGATTAATCCTTTGAGGCTGTTACACTCCTCTCTATCGGGACAGGTCCCTACGTAGTCCCAACGTGCATCTAGGATACCATTGCAGCCCCCACTAATAGCAAGGAGCGGGACGACCCTAGAAAAGGCTTCAAACGATGGAAGAAGTCCGACCGCGTTGACCCGAAAGGGCCGTAGAAGGCTACCAGCCTAAACGCTCCGCTTTCATCACTGCCAAGGTCCAGAACCACTAGTCGACCCTCCGGGTCCAAATGTACCGTCTGTGTTGCGAGACCCAGATGTTTTTGCAGCAGAACGACAACCCCACCCCCACCTCCGGGTTGACAGAGAGATGCGTGCATCTCAAAGTCATCAAAGGTGGGGGCCAGCTGTCGCACGTTGCTGATCCGGGTTCGCAAATAACCATCACATCTATACGTTGTGACCTGAGGTCATTTAGAAGCATTGCTTGCTTCCAAGTTGAGCCCAGGCCACGCGCATTTAGACAACCTACTCTCAGCATACCCATGTTGGTGGTGAAGAGAAAAGGCACTAACCTCTCTGCGTCCCGGGTATCGGGCTGCACAATTTCCATGAGGGTGGGGGATGGGTTGTTGGGTGGGGTGGTGGTTTGTGGAAGTGTAGGGGCATCAGTGTGTTGTGTGGTTGGGGTGTTTGGAGTTGTGTGGGTGTTTGAGGAGGGGGTGGTGAAATTTTTAGGAGGACGCGGTTAATGGGCCTGACGCAGGGGGGAGGGGGGGGGAGGCATGTCCTTTTAAAAGTTGTTTTTTAGCGTTTTATATGTGTCCTCTGGGGGCCTTAAACATTTTGAGGTGGGGGAAATCCCCTGCCTGGGTGAAGTTAGGCCCTTGGGTTTTCACTAAATTGTTGTTGTATACAATGTTTAGCAGTTTTTTATTTCTTGTGTTTATGTATGTGTATGCATGTTTTTGTTTTTGTGTGGTGTTTTTTGTTTGCTGTTGTTGTGTGCTCTTTTGTGTTGGTGTCTGTGTTATGTTTTGGGGAGGGGTTGTTTTCATTTGTGTGTTTGAGTTGTGTTTTCTTTTTTTCTTTTCATTGTGTGGAAGTGCTCCTCCTCGTCTGACGTCGAACAAGGATCATCTTCCGTGTTGGAGGAGAGGGGTAGATTTTCGGGTTGTTTGCGGTGCGGGTGTTTTGGAAATTGTTTTTTTTTTAGTGGGGGGATGGGTTGGACAGTGTTTTGTTTTGGTTTGAGCTGTGATTGTTGTTTTTGCAGTGGTGGTTGTTGTTTTTGTAGTGGTGGTTGTGGTGATTGTGTTGGTTGCGCAGTTGTTGGTGGTGTAGGCAGGATTGGGGTTTTATTTTTAAGTAGAGGACAGACAGCCCTCAGGTGACCTCTGGCTCCACAGAGGTAACACGAGAGCCGCCTACCCTCAACGGTAATGTTAATAAAAGTTTGATCATCCAGTATGACGCGTTCAGGGATCTGGGCGATCCTTTCGGGCCTCATTTGAACTACAAGTTCGAGGCCCGTTCTACTGAAGGCGTCACTCGATGCCTTTCCCATGGATATTAGTGTGTCGTCGTCTTGGTCCAGGAAACCTGTCAATACCCACCATATGTCCATAATCAGAAGTATGGTGTGAATTTTTATTTTTTGTGTCCTTCTACCCATGTACGTAGGGTAGAAGGTGTATGCGGTGGATGTGATTGGGTTTATTGACAGTTTCGCTGCCGTGTCCCTGTCCTTCGTGAGAATGGATAGACTCCCGTAGAGTCTATCCTTCTGAATGAATATGATGTCATGAAAGACATCATTTAAAACCAGCTCTATCTCACTCTGTGATGGTTGAGCTGTTTTTTTTTGGTTTTGTTTGAGACTGTCCTAAACATGACAGTGTTTAGGAGCCTCTCGCTTTTTAGTTCCGGGGGGGGGGGGCGAAAATGATCCATTTTCCCCGTACACTACGTATTTTTTTGGCATCTGCCAGTAGCTCCTTAGCTTTGCTTATATCTACTGGCAGATAGTCGATGGTTTTCCTTGCAGTCTGGGCGAAGTGAACCTTTTCCTTGTTCGTGTTGCTGTTGTTGGTGGTGTTGTTGTTTTCATTGTTGTTGGTGTTGTTGTTGTTTTTGTTGTCTTTATTGTTGTTGTTGTTGTTTTCAGTTTCTTGTATAGTTGTGGCTACATCAAGTTGTCGGTCAGCAGGTGGAGAAAGTTCATCCTCTGGCTGACCTCTGCCTTTGGCATCTGCTGCTGTGACAGTGGAAAGGGGAAGCTGTGAGTTTAACTTCCCTTTTCTTCCTTTGAATGTTGGTGAAGATGTTTCAGCCATTTTTATCAAAGGATTTTTCGAAAGATAAAATGTTATTATATTTCAACACTATTTCGCCTAAAGGCGTAGAATATTTTGAGAGACTGACCAGATCAAAAGTTGACCTGGCAGTCCCTCTTCAAAATGGTACAAAAATGAAAGTTTACAGTTAGGAATTTCTATGGAAATTTAGGCAGAACTTACCCAGCAAGTTTCACACGTGTGTCCATCCCAGATAGATAGATAGCTATAGAGAAAGTTGGCGTGAGGTAGTGGTTGCATCGAAGGGAGAAAGGGAAAGTGAGAGAGCAAATGTGTTTGTATGTGTCCCATTTTATAAACTGAGTAAAGATTGAAAGAGAGAGAACTAGATTGTATGAGAGAGAGAGAGAGAGAGAGAGAGAGAGAGAGAGAGAGAGAGAGAGAGAGAGAGAGAGGGCTTAAAGTGTGTGAGAGAGAATGAAAAGAAAAACGAAAGAGAATGTCAGTAAAAAACATAGAGAGTATAACACGACAGAGATGAAGTGAGAGAAAAAGTCAGACAGAGTAAGAGAGAGAGAGAGAGAGAAAGAGAAAGAGAGAGAGAGAGAGAGAGAGAGAGAGAGAGAAAGAAGAGGGGTGAATGTGGGAGAGAGAGAGAAAGAGAGAGAGTGTGTGAGAGAGAGAGACAGAAGGTCTAAGAGAGAGAGAGGGAGGGAGGGAGAGAGAGATGAGTGAAAGTATGTTGTCCTTAAGAGTCAGTGTCACGCTACAGCCAAGATACATTAACACCCAGCCCAGCTTAATCGATCAATAAACCAGTATGGAACTCAATCAATCCATCATAGCTTCTCACGTTGTCTTCTCTCCGACTCTCCTACTCCCTTGTCACTTAATCACCTCTCACTCCTACTCTCTCTATATCACCATATCTCTCACCTCTCGCTATAACCCTTCACTCCTACTCTCTCTATATATCACCATATCTCTCACCTCTCACTATAACCCTTCTCTCCTACTCTCTCTATATCACCATATCTCTTACTATAACCCTTCACGCCTACTCCCTATATCACCATACCTCTCACCTCTCACTATAACCCTTCACTCATACTCTCTCTCTCTATCACTATATCTCTCACCTCTCACTGTAACTCTTCTCTCCTACTCTCTCTATATCATTATATCTCATCTCTCACTATAACCCTTCACACCTACTCTCTCTATATCACCATATCTCTCACTTTTCACTATAACCCTTCTCTCCTACTCTCTCTATATCACTATATCTCCCACCCCTCACTATAACCCTTCTCTTCTACTCCCTATATCACCATATCTCTCACCTCCCACTATAGCCCATCCATCCTACTCTCTATATCACTATATCTCCCACCTCCCACTATAACCCTTCTCTCCTCTCTATATCACCATATCTCTTATTGTGTCGCCAATATAATCTTATTCCCCCCCCCCCTTCTATTTAACTCTGTCTGCTTATTTACCTCTTCCTTGTCTCTCACTGTCCTCAAGGTGTTGTCTAACGTTATCCCAAACCATACTTGTACAGTCAGGGCAAGCTTTCTCCGGTTCAATTGTTTATTGTTTTATGTGTAGTAGGATGGGGCTGTGTTGTAGAATAAAGTTCTAGCAAATGGATCTTGCTCACATAGTGTGAAAAAACCTGTAAGAGTTATGTGTCTTGGATGATTGACCAGTTGGGCTGCCTTTTAAAGTTGAATCTAAACTCGTTGTTTATTTTCCAAGTTGACTGCCAGCTTCTCAATCGAGAAAAACCTATCATTAATGGGAAAGCCACAAATCCTCCAAAATGCCTCATCGGAAGAGATGTATCTGCCCTGTTGGAATTGAGCAACCTCATCGTAGGTTTTCTCTTGAAGTGCAAACATTGCAGCATCCGATCCTTTGTGTATATATTTACACACATATTTAATTGATTTGACAGAGTTGCAGGATTCCACATTTATGTGAGAATCGCAAGTCTTCTTCACACAGGTAATCAAAAGTTGTGGTTTCTAATGACATTCAATGTTAGACGCGACACACACACACAAACACCGCAACCCTTACCTTAGCGAGGGGAAAAGCGTAAAGGTCAGAGAGAGACATGTAGAGAAGGGCAGCATATACACATACACAAATATACACACATATACAAACACACACACACATATACAACACACATATACAAACATACACACACACATGTAATCAACAGCTTTTGATAACTAATAACCGTAAAACATTCTCCTTGGGGCGCAGATTTCGAAAATCAAAACAGACCCTCCCCTTCACTGGAACTGGCACGTATGATTTATATATAGAGAGATATATAGCGAGGGGGAAAGCATAAAAGACAGATAGAGAGAGGTAACATACACACATATACAAACATAGATACACAAATAGATACATACACTTTCATTTATAGTATAGAAGATATAGAAAGAGAGTGAGAGAGTGTTGTAAAGATATATATAGAGAGGGAAAGTGTAAAATACAGAGAGAGACCGATAGAGAGAGGTAACATAAACACATATACAAACATAGATACACAAATAGATACATACACTTTCATTTATAGTATAGAAGATATAGAAAGAGAGTGAGAGAGTGTTGTAAAGATATATATAGAGGGGGAAAGTGTAAAATACAGAGAGAGACAGATAGAGAGAGGTAACATAAACACATATACAAACATAGATACACAAATATATACATACACTTTCATTTATAGTATAGAAGATATAGAAAGAGAGTGAGGTGAGAGAGTGTTGTAAAGATATATATATAGAGAGGGAAAGTGTAAAATACAGAGAGAGACCGATAGAGAGAGGTAACATACACACATATACAAACATAGATACACAAATATATACATACACTTTCATTTATAGTATAGAAGATATAGAAAGAGAGTGAGAGAGTGTTGTAAAGATATATATAGAGGGGGAAAGTGTAAAATACAGAGAGAGACCGATAGAAAAACTTAAAAGACATAGACAGATTGATATATAGAGAGAGATATTCTGACAGTTGTGGAGATAAATGATATTCAATATTGGTGATCTTGAAGTTGATTTATATCTCGTAGCAATTACATTTTTGATAAGTAACAACCCTTAAACATTCTCCTTGGGACGCAGATTTCGAAAATGGAAACTCTTTTTCTCTGGGATTCACCGTTTTAGAGCCTTTGATAGACGTGCACAGATACACATTCACAGATATACTCATACATTCTCATTTACAGTATAGATATTGCTTGATAGGCATTTCCCGGCTAGAGGGCAGTAGTCCCTATTGATACAATTGCAGCTAGAACTAACTTCAAGATTGTTTATATCAATACGGGAAGCAATTTAGCTAAGTTAGATGCAGTGATGTTGTGTGCGCGGTTGGGGGTTGTGGAATAGGAATTTGTATCGCTGAAGTCCTGGAAATCCTCTACGCCAAGGAATGAATTTTAAACAAAAAATCTGAGGCAATTTTGGCTTGTAGACATAAACTGTATAAGACATTTTTATTTTACAGCCCGACATTATACCCTGGCAGTATCGGTAGAGGGTCGGACGCCATGCTTTCCAGCATAGTTACGTCCCTTTACGATCTGAGTTCAAATCCCGCCGAGGTTGATTTTGCCTTTCATCCTTACGGGGTCGATAAAAGTTGCGGCCGTACTCGAAAACGAGTTGGCAGCCACCATATATGTACGTATGAATGTATGTATGTCAGGTCGCTCTCGAGTGCTACTGGTAACAGTGCAACCCGTCGCATGGTCGGGGCGTCGGCGACTAAACTGGCAACCCCACCAAGCTTGCTTGGTGAGGAGGGTGATATTTGCCTGGTCTTGTATTTCATGCCGCAGGGTGATATTTGAACACCCTGCGGGATGAAATACAAGACCAGACAAAGGGCGGAGGAACTCAGCAGTCAACAGCCATCCAAATAGTACCTTTTTTTTTCTTACCTGGGAGTGAAAGGCCGGGAAGAGCAGGCAGTTTTCCTCCTTCTGGTGGTGGTAACGAAAGAGGTTGCATGGTAACGAAGTTGAAAGTCCTGAAAACTGACCCTTTTCTCTTCAGCCAATTCTTCATCAATTTTTTCAACTTTCACTTGGAAAGGATGGTGCGGGTGGAGAGAAAAGTGCTGCCCTCCAGTACATATGCTAAAAGGTGGGTGAATGTGGCGAGAATGGTCCGTGTGAATGGACCTACTCTGAGCATGCGCCTGTAGGCTGGTTAATTTGAGGAGGAGGCGTGCCCTTCCCGGGTGCCCTCGAAGCGTCGGGTGGTTCAGTAATGTTTCCATTATATGCCGAGTATCTTCCTGACACCTAGGGAAAATAAACTCACTGTATACATTGGTAAGCCAGTTAACACTCTAAAAAGATTATAATTTTCAGAGAGCGCTCTTCTCAATACGTGTGCAGTACCAGTTAAAACAATGTTTTGCCCCTCTTACAGAGATGGTAAACCAGAGATCATTCTCAAATACTATTCTGTTCCTTTCTTGATCATTCCCAATGCTCTCACAATCACTGGTATTGTAACGGCTTTGAGGTGCCATATTTTTTCAATTTCAATGAGCAGATCTTTATATTTCTTAGCTTGTCAAATTCTTTTGCCACGATATTGTGATCATATGGGATGCTTATATCAATCAATAAACAGACCTTGCAATGCTGGTCTTTTACAATGATATCTGGTCTATTAGCTTTTGTGGTCCGGCTAGTATGTACAGGAAAGTCCCTAAGAATTGTTACTTTTTCTCCTTCAGTTACAGCCTCAGGGTGATGTTGTACCTCTTGTCATCAGTTTTGATTTTAGAATGCCGACATATTACCCCGTGTATATATTGGCTAACTCTGTTATGTCTAGATTTGTACTCTGCTGGGGCTAAAACTTTACATCCAGAAAGTAAGTGGTCCACTGTTTCAACCTCAACATTGCAGAATTGGCACTTTGGATTTACTCCATTTCTCATCACATCCGCCTGGTAATTCCGTGTCAGTACGCTTTGATCTTGGGCAGCTAAGATGAAGCCTTCACTCTCTGCTTTTGGTCCTGAGCTACGTAGCCACTGATGGATGTGCTTCAGGTCAAGATCAACTTGTTTGCTACGGGCCATATATTTGCCATGCAGAAGTTTCTGCTCCCACTTTGATGTTAATTGTTCTTGTCTAATTGTATTTGCTTAGCAGCATCAGTTGCAGCGGTTTCTTTAGTCTGTCCAACTTGAGTATTAAGCATGAGATCAGTAGCATATTTTTTGCTCTCCTTCAAGATAGAATGAAGCTTCTTACTTCTTTCATGTTTTTCAACGAGTTTCAGCATACAGTTGTTTGTTGTTTCAAGGTATTTGGCTAGTCCAATAGAGGTGGTCTTGTAGGTAAGTTCAAATTGAATCAGGCCACGGTCTCCTAGAGTTCTAGGAAGGTAAAAACGATCCACATATGCTTCCGGGTGGAGCATCCTCTTACAAGTTAATAACTTACGGATTTTGGTGTTGATTCTCTTAATTTCATCTATATTCCAGTTCAACACAACGAAGCTACAAGTGACAACTGGAACTGCCAAGAAATTTATGGTTATCGCCTTGTTATGAGCATTTAGTTCTGATTTTAGAACTGAGCGTACTCTCCTGTAACATTCCTTCCTTATCCTCTCTTTCATACTTTCATGCTGAATGCCAGAGCCCTCATTAATCCCTAAGTATTTATGAGTTTGTTCCTGCTCAAGTTCCTTTATGACTGTTTCAGTAACTAATTAAACTGAGTTTGAGTTGACGAGTTTCACTTTCTTGAAAGTAGCTTTTGCAAACTTATCAAGTCCAATCTCCATCCTCATGTCATTACTAAATGCTTTTACTGTCCGCAAAAGGCCTTCCAGATCGTCATTGTCTTTGCAATAGCTTTACTAGAATAGCCGAATAATTTCCAGATACCATATATGGAAAATCATATTCATATTAGTAATATGATTAAATTGAAGATACTGAAGGTATTAATAATAGTAAAAGAAGTAATAATAAGGAAACATAATAATAATTGTTTCTATTTTGGGCACAATGCCAGCAATTACCCAGTACATTACTGGGTATTTTATCGACCCCATAAAGATGAAAGGCAAAGTTAACATCGGCGGGATCTGAACTCAGATCGTAAAGGGACGTAACTATGCTGGATAGCATGTCCGACCCTCTACCGATACTGCCAATTCACCGCACATAATAATAATGGTTTCAGATTTAGACTCATACAAAAGTATGCGCTGAACGGTGTGGATGCATGTGTTAACGAAAATATAGTGTATGGAAATTATACACACATATATATATACACACATATACATATATACACACGTATACAAACACACATGTGCGTACATATGTACATACGCACACACACACACAGACATATACATATATACGCATGTATATTCACATATATATATATGCATACACACACACATACATGCATACATAGATACATACATAGACACATACATACATACTTACACATATATATGTATACGCACATATATTCACACATATATATATATATATATACATGCAAACACACACACACACATACAAGCATACATACATAGATACATACATAGATGGTGGCTGCCAACTCGTTTTCGAGTACGGCCACTACTTTATATCCATGTAGGAGAACCCCTACCGATGCGCTGAACGAGTGTGACTTTTTAGTCCAGCCAGCGACTTGAAAACTCTGGTACACTTGTGACAATTATTGACACATAGTGCTGGGCCCATGGTACCATGTGACGACAAGTGCAGAGAGATCTCCAGATATAAAGCAATGCCTGTGCCGTGAAGCTTTTATAGTGAGCAAAGGCACTGCACAAAGCCAGTCCCACTCTCTTAACCAAGATGATATTTATCAAAAAGAAGAACAAGTCAACATCATTGGATATCATCAAGGTTGCAGGTGTTATATCAGAGTTTTCCTTCTCCTAGAATTCTGCCTTGACAAAGGCTAAGGGGTCATCTCTCCCGGTGATTTTGGATGGCCATTGACTCTTAAGAGCTCCTTTGCCCTTTGACAGGTTTTGTTTTTAGACCTGCAGGATGTCCAAAGTCACTCTCCTCACCAAGAAACCTTGGTGGGGTTGCCAGTTTAGTCGCCAACGACCCGACCATGAGACAGGTTGTACTGGGATACATGTTACCAGTAGCACCAACTGGTGACCTGACATACATAGATACATAGATACATACATAGATACATACATACATACATACATACATACATACATACATACATACATACATACATACATACATAGATACATAGATACATACATAGATACATGATGGCTGCAAACTCTGCTAAGTGTATTACAATCACTTGTCAGATTATAGAGTTTGGTGCACTTTTAGGCTACGGCCAGCCACACGAACCTGTAACATATTCTGAACAAGCAATGCCTGTGCTTTGAAGGTTTTTAAAGTGGGGAGAGACCTTGCACTCGACCAATCCCACTCTCTAAGCATCGAAAACAGTACCCGAAAAGCCGAATTGGTCAACATCATCGGATGCTTCCGAAGCCGCAGGTTTTTTCAGAGTTTCTCTCTCCTAGAAAGGTGTTGTGACAACAACTGGGGGCCTTTCACTCCCAGGTAAGAAGGCTGTTGACTGCTGAGTTCCTCCGCCCTTTGTCTGGTCTTGTATTTCATCCCGCAGGGTGTTCAAATACCACCCTGCGGGATGAAATACAAGACCAGGCAAATATCACCCTCCTCACCAAGCAAGCTTGGTTGGGTTGCCAGTTTAGTCCCCGACGCCCCGACCATGCGACGGGTTGCACTGTTACCAGTAGCACTCGAGAGCGCTCGAGAGACGAAAGACAAACATTTTGCCTTTCATCCTTACGGGGTGGATAAAATAAAGTACCAGTAATGCACTGGGTAATTGCTGGCCTTGTGCCAAAAGTAGAAACAATTAATTTATGGCCGTTAAGATACAAAAAAAACACAATTTTTTCTAACATTTGGTAATAAGTCTGGTGTCTTCTCAGAGAATGTTAAACATGTGTGAAACATGTTAAAATATATATAATAGATAAATAGAAAGTTAGATAGAAATATAGATATACGATAGCTAGCTAGCTAGCTAGCTAGCTAGCTAGCTAGATAGATAGATAGTTAGATAGATTTCTATTTATTTGCCACGAGGGCACAAAAGAAGGGGACAAATACACAGTGGGGGAGTTTACATAAATAGAGTAAAGAAAAAAAGGAATAACAATAATAATATAATAATAAAAAGTCCTCAAAAGGGAGGGGGCGTGTTGGGGATTGCACATACCCCCGAAAAGTGTGCAACCCTTTTCGCGGGGGAAGCCCAGAGAGTAGGCGCTCCCCCTTTCCTCTTCACTTCTTCACCTACAGAACAATGTAGAGAGAAGGCCCATTTACACGAGCCATTCTCGCTTCTTTCACCCACCTTTCATAAAACTGTCTGGGGCCAAGCACTTCTCTCTCCATCCTGATCTTTCTTCCGAAGTGGTATCGGAAGAAGTAAACCAGGTGATGGCCGGAGAGAAAGTCACCCGACCTCAGACCTTTCAGGCGCGTCCACCACACAACCTCTTTCATCATGGCTATTACGCACAGAAAGACCGCCTCTGCTTCATTTCTGAAGGGAGGAGGCGGCTTGATGTTCACCACAGACTCGGCGGTTAATCGAATCGGCGCCACACGCGACAGCAGTCGTTCGACGTAGCCCCACAGATCGGCAACGCCCGGGCAGTGTACCAGTGCATGCGCAACGGTTTCCTCGTCGCGCACGCATCTGGGACATCTTTTTCGCTGGATCCTTGCCCGGGCGCCCGTGTCGGTGGAGCTTTTCTCGAACGGGCAAAGCCCGCCGGTAACACTGCCAGGCTAGGGACCTCTGGAAGTTGTCCATGGGTCCCGGGCCGAAAGTTCTACCGAACAGGCTGGCCAGTTCGTCCTCCTCCATGCCTAGCGACTCTCCAAGGGTGTCGTCGCCCCTGCTAGCCACCAGCCCTCGATAGAATGTCGAGCTGGATTCTCCACTGACAGTCGGGTCCGCTTGCCAGATAGCCGTGAGCGCCTGGGCACACTCGGTGTGCCAGTTGCCCAGTTTTCTCGGTCTTTGCTTCACCCAGGATGGCAGCTCGGTGAGCGAGACGAGCTGTGGGAAGGCTCGCCTCACAAACGGGGCCCACACCGGCTGACCGGTGAGGAATACCTGTAGATGCCGTAGCCTCAATGCGTGCCTACGCATCAACAGCCACGGCATACCCAGCCCTCCTTTCGAAGGGTGCTGGCAGCAGATGGATCTCCTCAACATGGGAGGCCGCTTCTTCCAGATAACTGGAAGAGCATGCGTTCCATGATGGTGAGCTTTTCCTTGGGGCAAGGCACGACGGTCAGGCGGTAGTAGATGACGGACGTTATGTAAGCGTTCGTCACCTCCGCCCGACCTTTCAGTGATAGTTTGCACTTGGCCCACTTCTGGGTCAGCGCAAACACCCTGCTCGTCACCTCGCCCCAATTCTTCTCCACCTGGAGGTCCGGTCCGAACCAGACCCCGAGCAGCTTCACCGGGCCCTCCGTCCACCGCCCGACGACACCGTCTAACGGCATCGGTTTGCCCCTCCACGTTCCGAGTTGCAAACCGACTGACTTGTCCCGGTTTAGCCTAGCTCCCGTCATCCTTTCGTATTCCTCCAGTAGGGTGGCGATCGCCCCGATTTCCGAGGCGTCCACCACCATTACTGTCACGTCGTCGGCATAGGCCGAAACCGCTTTGTGCAATCCAGGGGTATGCCCCGCAGCAACTCCAACTTCCGCAGTAGTGGCTCGAGAGTCAATACGTACAGAAGGGAGGAGAAGGGGCACCCCTGTCTGATGGACCGGGTGATTTGAAACGGCTCCGAGAGGTAGCCGTTTACTTTAATCCTAGAGTAGATGTTGCCACTGTGCATGGCAGAAATCCAGCCCCTGAAAACGGGTCCGAAGCCCGCCGCCGCTAGCACCGCATCCAGGTAACCATGGTCGACCCTATCAAACGCCTTAGATTAATCCAAGTTGATCAGGGCCCCACCAAAGCCGGGTTCGTTGCCAACCCTCTCTACGATGTATCGCATGAGGTGGAGGTTGTCGTGAATGGACCTGGACGGGATAGCGCATGTCTGCGCGTCTCCCACCAAACCACCCACCACAAGCGCCAACCTCTTCGCCAACACCTTGGCCAAAATCTGTAACTCTGCATTCAGCAGAGTTATGGGCCTAAAGTTACTTAAGTCGTCCCCCTTGCTCTCGTCCTTCCTCACTAGCGTGACCACGCCCTTGGTCACAGAATAGGGAATTCTCCCGTTCTGTTGCCAGTTGCAATAGACAGCCTCGAGGAGTTCGGAGAACAAGACCGGCATAGCTAAATAAAGTTCGTATGGTAGACCATCGAGACCCGGAGATTTGCGTCTGCTGCATTGGCTGAGCGCTTCCCCGATTTCAGTGGCTGTGATTGGCCTTTCGCAGCACTCCGCTTCGCCGCTCGAAAGACGCGGTAGACCGTCGAGGTATGGACCGAAGTCAACATCCCCGACCGGCCCCCCGCCCCCTCCGAACAGTCGAGCAAAGTGCCTTTGAAAGGCCTCGCACATCCGCTCAGGTTCAAGGATCACCCGTCCATCCTGGTCTCGCAAAGACCGAATGGTGGATTTAATCCCACTCTTGGCTTCTGTCACTCGGGCCCAGCTAACAGCTTTGGTCCCCTCGTTTCCTAAAGCACGTATTTTACTTCGGACAACGCAGCCTTCGTGCTTCGCGTCAAAGAACTGGCTCAACGCCGTTCTCGCCGCTAACACTCTGGCTACGTCTCCGCTCCTAATCGCCTCTTCTAGTTTATCTGTTAATTCCCTTTCCTTCCTATTTCTATTCGCCGCTAGTTCCTTACTGTAACCTATCGAACTTACTCTAATCTCTCTCTTTAGAGATACCCACCACCTACTGTTGACGATCGCTCCCGTCAACCGCATCTTAACTAAGCTACTAATCCGGTTCCTGTAATCTTTCTTTGCCGACAAGGATAAGTTCATCTTCCAGTAACCGGGACCCTGTCTATGCGTTCTATCAAGGTTGACCACGCAGGTCACTAATTTGTGATCTGAATAGCCAACCATGATCAATTCTGGACAACTAAATACGTCCCTATCCTTACTCCTAACCAAAAACCTATCTAGGTACGATCTAGATTGTCCACTGCGGTTTGCCCAGGTCCAGGTTGGCGCAGTTGGACAATCTAGTCGAAATCTATCGACCAGGTCGAATCGATCGAGTAACACCTTGAGGCTGCTACACCCCCCTCTATCGGGACATGCCCCTGCATAGTCCCAACGCGCATCTAGGATTCCATTCCAGTCCCCCACTAAAAGCAGGGAACGCGACGTTCCTAGAAAAGTCTCCAGACGCTGGAAGAAGTCGGCTCTTTCAGCCCCGAATGGGGCATAAAGACCGACCAGTCTGAAAGCCCCGCCTTCACCGCCTCCGACGTCCAGCACCAGTAATCGACCCCCCGGGTCCGAGTGAACAATCTGTACGTCTAGAGTCAGACGTTTATCCAGCAGTACGGCAACTCCCCCCCCCCCCGCCTCCGGGTTGACAGAGAGATGCGTGCATCTCAAAGTCATCGAAGGCGGGAGCCAGCTGTCGCACGCTGCTGATCCGACTCTCGCAAACAACCATCACATCTATACTTCGTGACCTGAGGTCACTTAGTAGCTTTGCTTGCTTCCAAGCTGAGCCCAGGCCACGCGCGTTCAAACAGCCAACTCTCAATTGATCTATTTTGGTGTTGAAAGTGAAGAAAGAAAAGCACCTACCTCTCCGGGTTGTGTAATTTCCATGGCGTCAGGTGTGTTGGGTGGAGGGATGTTTTGTGGTGGTGTGGGGGGTACCCGAGTGTGGTGGGGTTGGGGTGTTTGGAGTTGTGTCAGGGAGAGGGGAGGTTATGGGGAAATCTTTCAAGAGGACGCGATTTAACGGTTTTAAACAGGGGGGGGGGGGCTCACGTCCTGTCTAAATTGTTCTTTTAAGGAACGATAAAGGGCCAGAGGGACCTTTATCATTTTTAAATGGGTGAAGTTCTCTGTTGAGATAAAGTTTGGCCCTTCGGTCTGCACCAACGGGCTATTGTTTATTAATTTAAACAGTTTTTTGTTTTCTTTATTTATATATGTGTATTGCAATGTCTTTTTTTGTGATGCTGTCAATGTTTCGGAGAGGGGAGGCGCAGATTTATTTTTGTTTGTTGAGGGTGGGGTGTTTTTCATTGGAGTTGGTGTTTGTGTGTGGGTTATTTGTGGTGTGCTGGGTGTGTGCTTTCTATTTTTTCTTTTAACTTGTTTGAAGGCTTCTCCTCCTTCTTCTTCAGAAGTTGGGGGAAACTCTTCAGCGCTAGGTGGGAGGGACGTCGTGTCTGGTTGTTTTTTTTTGCGGGAGGGGTAGATTTGTTGCTGTTTTTTTAAATTATTTGTTTGGAATGCGTTTTGTGGTGGTGGTGGTGATGTTTGTGTCGTGTTTATGGTTGGTGATGGTGGTGGTGATGTTTGTGTTTTGGTTGGTGATGGTGGTGATTTTTGTGTCGTGCTTGTGTTTGGTGCTGGTGGTGGTGATGTTTGTGTTGTGCTTGTGGTTGGTGGTGTCTGTATTTTGTTTGCTGTGTGTGGTATTAGTGTATTTTTGGAGGTGGGTGGTGTTGGTGTACTGTTTGTGGTGGGTGTAGGCAATAGTCCTTTTTGGGGGATACGTTTCGGGCAGTTAGCCTTAATGTGTCCCCTTTCGGTGCATAAATAGCATGCTGGTCTTCTCCCCTCTACAATTATATCTATTGGGGTGAGGTCATCCAGCCAGATGCGATCCGGGATTTATGCTATTCTTTCGGGCCTCATTTGGACTAGTAGGTCGAGGCCCATTCCCAGGAACGCATCTCCGGATGCCTTCCCCATTGACAGCACTGTGTCCTCGCCCATGTCTATGAAACCAGCAATAGCCCACCAGAAGTCCATTGTGGGCAGCATTGTTTGTATTTTTACTCTCTGTGTTCTTCTATCCATGTAGGAGGGATAGAAGCTGTATGTTGTCGATGAGAGTGGGCTTAGGGAAAGCTTCTGCGCCGTTTCCTTGTCTTTTGTTAAGACCGAAATGCTGCCATAGAGTCGGTCCTTTCGTATGAAGAGAATATTCTTCATATAGTCTTTTAAGACCAACTCTATCTCCATTTGGCTGGGCTGTGCTGGCTTTCTTGTTTGGTTCAATATAGTTCTGAAGAGAACTGTGTTCTCTGTTCTCGCTTTCTTGAATTCTGGGGGGGGGGGGGGTTAATGGAAAACATTCCGTTCTCCCCCAAAACAATGTGTTTCTTTGCTTCGGCCAGTTTTTCTCTGGCGGCAGTTAGGTCTATTGGTGTATATGTTATGGACTGTTTTGTTTTCTGGGCGAAAGTTGCCTTGTTGTTATTTGTATTATTATTTTCTGTTTGTTTGTTTTCCGTTTGCTCATTTTCCGTAACATTTGTTTTTTCATTTTCCTTGTTTGTTTCGTTGTCTAATTTTGTTGTATTTATTTTTTGTTCTTCAGACTTGGGGGGCGTGGCAGAGCTAATGGCAGACATGTCTGCCATCTTTTCCGCCATGCTGCCAAGAAAGAAATTTTACAGCAAAATAGATATTTATTTTACCCCCTAAAAAGGGGGTAAATGCAAAAATGTTTCCCTAAATAACAGGGGTTAGTGTTCCAAATGTGTTGCACTGAAAAATTTATCCGGTACTTACAATAATAAGGGTAAATCCCGATGGAATAGCGGAGCCGATGTGAAGCGTGTCTTACTCTATCAAGATAGATAGATAGATATGATGATAGATATGATGATAGATATGATGATAGATAGATAGATAGATATATAGATAGATATCTTTCTTTATTTGCCACAAGGGCGTACAAGAAATGGGATATTACAAGACGTTACGGCGGGGATTTTACATAAAAATCGTATAAACTTTAACATTAATAAATAATAATAAACTACGGAATTTATAACATTATAACATCATTATTTATTTCATAAAATACCAAATAATGATGGTATAGTGTTATATATTCCGTTTATTACTATTAATATCATAATACTCCAGATAAATATTTTCTATCGAGTGCTTCGTATCTGTTATGTACATAACTCTGTTGATTACATATCAACAAAGTCTCTAACTCATTGTTTATATATATATATATATATATATATATATATATATATATATATATATATATATATATATATATATATATATATATATATATATATATATATATATATATATATATATATATACATATATATATATATATATATCAATGATATTAAATAAATGGAAACTATATTTATAAAACCATATTTATTCTATTATATATATTTCAAGGGTACAAGTTTTTCATGGATATCCAGGAAAAACTTGAACCGCTAAGATCTTCTTCCTGGTTATGTCAATATTTATAAAACAAACTTTGTATTTTATCTGATGAGAGCGTACCAAAGTTTTGGTACCCTTGAAATATATATAATAGAATAAATATGGTTTTATAAATATAGTTTCCATTTATTTAATATCATTGATATTATACTCCAGAAAATCTGTCGAGTGCTTCGAATCAGTTATAAACATATATATATATTTGTTGAATTACCAACAAATTAAATACCCCTTTTGCTTTTATATATATATATATATATATATAAACGTTTGTATATGTATAATAAAGCCCCAAAAATGCAGGTATGGACATAGAATAAAGAATGCAAATGCAAAAGATATTGTTGACAATTAGGCTTTTACCTTAGATTTATTTAAATGTCCTTAATTTTCGAGATAATATCTCTTCTTCGGAGGGAAGTAAAGCGGTTAAACCAGTGTTCTAAATAGCTTGCCAAGTCGCTTTACTTCCCTCCGAAGAAGAGATAATATCTCGAAAATTAAGGACATTTAAATAAATCTAAGGTAAAAGATTAATTGTCAACAATATCTTTTGCATTTGCATTCTTTATTCTATGTCCATACCTGCATTGTTTTGGCTTTATTATACATATACAAACGTTTATACCTCATTACACAATGCTTCAAGTGAACTATAACTTCCTCCTATATATATATATATATATATATATATATATATATATATATATATATATATATATATATATATATATATATATCCAGGAACCTCCAACCGTTATGGTTGTCTTTTTTCCGGGTATGTCAATATTTATTTATAAAACAAATCTGTATTTTATCTGATGAAAGCGCACCATAATTTGCCTTGGTTGCTCTTGAAATATATATAATAAAATAAATATGGTTTTATAAATATAGTTTCCATTTATTAATATATTGTATATATATATATATATATTTATACAGGTGGAAGCTTAGTAAAATCGAAGCTTTGTCTGTGGCCAACCTGATTAGTTCTTTTGTTGTTTTTGGTATTGTATATTGGGTTTTTCCTTCCGCAATTTTCAATTTGTCAAGCTTTTTAAACGTAATATTTATATAGAGAGATAGATAGATAGATATCTTTCTCTATTTGTCACAGGGGCGTACAAAAGTGGGACATTACAAGACGTGACGGCGGGGATTTTACATAAAAATCATATAACTTTAACATTAATAAAAAACAATAAACTATATATAATAAAATAACAATTGAAATCCCCAATAGGGGGGAACGTTACTTCAGGGTTGTTTTACACCCCGTGGATAGAACAACCCTCAACACCAGGAACACGTTTTGTAGGTGTTCCCGTCTTCCCTCTGTTTATCTTCCTCAACCTACAGGTTTATATACAGAGACGGCCAATTCACTCGGGCCATTTTTGCCACATTCACCAACCTTTCAGCGAATTTACTGGGACAAACTCCCACTTTCCTTCTGAAGTGGTACTTAAAGAAGGGGATGAGTGGTTGTCCGGAGAGAAAGGTGTTTTCCCTCAGTCCTTTTAACCTCGTCCACCATATTACCTCTTTCGCCATAGACACCAGGCAGAGGAAAACCGCCTCTCCATCATTCTTAAATGACGGCGGCGGGGTGATCCTCACGATGGACTCGGTTGACAACTGGATGCGTCCCACACCTGACAGTAGCTATTCGACATAATTCCACAGGTCGGTCACCCCTGAGCACTGAACAATTGCGTGCAGAACGGTTTCGATGTCCTGCTCGCATCTTGGACAGGTCCTTTTGGCAGGATCTCTGCCAGGGAATCCGTACCTGTAGATTTTGTCTCGAACTGGTAGAGCTCCTCGGTATCACTGCCAGGCCAGAGACCTCTGGAAGTTATCCATAGGCCCTGGACGGAAAGTCCTCCTGAACTGACGGAAAGGCCTCCTGAACTGACTGGTCAGTTTGTCCTCCTCGATGCCTAGAGTTTCCCCGAGACGTACGTCGTCGCACTTATCCTCGATATATATATATATATATATAAACGAAAAAAATGAAACGATATTTCATTTCCCACTCTTAGTACGGCTGTTACGTAAATATAAGTATGTACACGTACACACATATATGCATACCGACGTACAGTAGTATGTATACATATATATACATACATGCACACATATATATATATGCACGTATGGATTCACCGAATATTTATTATAATGCTCGGTGTGTTTGTAAACAAACATCCCGTATTAAGCCGTAGTGTCTAGCAACCACCGTTGCTCGTTTGTTCAACACTGACAAAGGAACGCTGTACTAGTTTCAAGCTTGTTAGCTATCGTCAGCAACGTATACCTTCCTGCCAGATTGTTGAACGTATATACTTACCTTATGCATATTATGTCAGTGTTGAACAAACGAGCAACGGTGGTTGCTAGACACTACGGCTTAATACGGGATGCTTGTTTACAAACACACCGAGCATTATAATAATTATTCGGTGAATCCATACGTGCATATATATATGTGTGCATGTATGTATATATATATGTATACATACTACTGTACGTCGGTATGCATATATGTGTGTACGTGTACATACTTATATATATATATATATATATATATATATATAGTGAAAAATTGAACGGGAACAAAACAGAGAGGCAGTATAACAAAGGTTTATTAGTTAGTTTCACGCTCTTGAGAGGGGGGGGGGCGTTTCGGGCTTAAGCCCTTCTTCAGGCGAAAAGTGTGTGGGAAGAGAGTTCCAAGGGTGTGTAGGGGAGTGGGGGCAGACATTTAGAAAAAAGGGGGTGAGAGGAAACGGTACAAATGAAAATAAATATAAAAGCATAATAAAAATAAAAAAAAACATGAAGTTAAACAAGTGGTGGAAGGGTGTGGCGCGTGTTGGGGTGGTGGCGGGTGGAGTGGGGAGAGGGAGGCGGGTGTCGGAGCGGGGTGGGCTGAAGGTGGTGTGTGTGTGTGTAGGTGTACGTGTGTGTGTGTGTGTATGTGAATGTGAGAGTTGGGGGAAGAACGGGGTTGCATGTTCATGAAAAGGTGTGTGTGTGGGGTGGGGTGTAGGTCGGTGTGTGTGTGCGTGTGTGGATAGGGAAGGGCTCAGAGGGGTGGGGGAAGGGGGAGAGGATTCCGGAGGCTGAGTGTGTAAATATGTGGTGGTACGCACGTGTGTGTGGTGTTTATACGTATTGTGGATGTAGGTGGCGTGTGGGAAAACATTTTTTTTTTAGTGTATGTCCGTGGGTAAGTTCCTAAGGTAGTTCCGTAGAGAATGTGGTGGGATGCCGGGTAATTTCCTTGTGATGGAGTTGATTCGTGGGAGCGAAGTCCAATGTGTGTAATCCGTGGTTGGGTTGGTCGGAAGAGGGGAGATGTGGAGTGCGCGCGGAACAGGAAGTGGTCAGAGGGTCAAGGCAGGAGGAGGGTTGTGTGTCTGTGTGTGCGGAGAGGTGGTCAGAGATTCAGGGCATAGCAGCAGTCGGGGAGAATGGCAGGTGGAGAAAGTCGGTGTGTCAGTATGTGCGGAGGTGCGGTGGACAGGGGAGAGGATGGGTAGGTATGAAAGGTGGAGAGGGAGGGGGTATGTATTAGTAGAGGTGTTAGTGGGATGTGTGTGTGTATGTGAAGGGGTGTGTGTGGAGCGGGGAGGAGGAGGGGGAGAGAAAGGTGTGGGGGCCGGTAGAGGGAGTGTAGTGTACTGGTGTGTGTGTGCGTGTTTGGATGAGTGTGTGTGTGGTGAAGGGGGTGTTAGTGGGTGTTAGTATACTGGTTGTGGGGAAAGGGTTAAATGCGGCTGTTAGTGGGGGTCAGTGGTGGTAGGGTGTGTAGAGTGGGTGTTGTAAGTGTGTGTGTGTGTTCGTGTGCGTGGGGTCGGAGGTGTTAGTGGTATTATATATATATATATATATGTAGCGAAATCTGTCTGCGCCTTGAAACTTGGGTGACACCTAAAGGTCAAATTGTAGGTCAACACCCTTTTGGTGTAGACAGGTTGATGTGTTGACTATCCCCTCAAGGGGGGAGACAGGAAGCGATAGGTATATAAAGCCTATATTTTCCCACCTTAAACAGAGACATCGGAGCGCTAGGATACACAACAAATTATGTAAAGATTAACCTCTAACTTCAGACCCCAGAGGTCTACAGAAAGGCCAGATACATCGGAGCATTACACCTATAACAAACTATGTAAGGATTCACTGCTATCAATAGACCCCAGTGGTCTATACAGCCAGAGACATCGGAGCATTACGTTAGCAACTAACTATGTAAAGATTCACCACTATCAACAGACCCCAGTGATCTACAGAAATACCCAGAGCGATTGGAGCCCTATTACTACAGAACACAAATGTGGAAGATTTACCGCTGTCTGCAGGCCATGGTAGTTCACAGTTACGACAGACCATAACAGAGGTATACAAACCATCTCTCTCTCTCTCTTACTAACTACGGTCTCACAACTACTACCACGGACTCCAAATTCCAACAACAACAACAATTATCTGTCGCTCGCTGTTTTCACACCAACAACAACAGACTACAACAGCCTCACATCAACAACAAAATAATATTGTCAATCTTTGCAACTTATGGTAACTTATTGTACCGTTTAATTGATTTACGTGAAGTAAACTATATATAAACTAAAATCATTTATTCTTATTATTCATGTTATTTCGTCTAACAATTTTGTTATTACATTTAACAATCTTGTTATTATCACATATCTAAATAACCACATATATCCCAGTATCGGTAGGGGGTCGGACGCCATGTTTTGCAGCAATGAGTTACGGCCCTTTGTGGTCTGAGTTCAAGTTCCCGCCGAGGTTAACTTTGCCTTTCATCCTTACGGGGTCGATAAAATAAAGTACCAGTGGTACACTGGGATAATTGCTGGCCTTGTGCCAAAAGTAGAAACAATTATTAAACATACCCTTCGTTAAATGGGTTGTTAATACCCCATAGATAGAACAACCATCAACTTCAGGAGCGTGTTGTGCAAGTGCTCCTTTCTTCCTTTTGCTCTCTTATTCAACCTAAAGAGAAGGCCCAATCACTCGGGCCATTTTTGCCACATTCACCCACCTTTGAGTAAATTTACTGTGGTGCAGCGCATCTCTCTCCACACTGATTCTCCTAAAGTGGTACCTAGATAGATAGATAGTAAATATTTTTCTTTATTTGCCACAGGGGCGTACAAAAATGGGACATTACAAGACGTGACGGCGGGGTTTTTACATAAACATAACTTTAACATTAATAAATAACAATAAACTATATATAACTAGATAGATAAATTTCTATTTATTTGCCACGAGGGCACAAAAGAAGGGGACATTTACACAGTGGGGGAGTTTACATAAATCGAGTAAAGAAAAAAGGAATAACAATAATAATATAACAATAAAAAGTCCTCAAAAGGGAGGGGGCGTGTTGGGGATTGCACATACCCCCGAAAAGTGTGCAACTCTTTTCGCGGGGGAAGCCCAGAGAGGAGGCGCTCCCCCTTTCCTCTTCACTTCTTTACCTACAGAACAATGTAGAGAGAAGGCCCATTTACACGAGCCATTCTCGCTTCTTTCACCCACCTTTCATAAAACTGTCTGGGACCAAGCACTTCTCTCTCCATCCTGATTCTTCTTCCGAAGTGGTATCGGAAGAAGTAAACCAGGTGATGGCCGGAGAGAAAGTCACCCGACCTCAGACCTTTCAGGCGCGTCCACCACACAACCTCTTTCATCATGGCTATTACGCACAGAAAGACCGCCTCTGCTTCATTTCTGAAGGGAGGAGGCGGCTTGATGTTCACCACAGACTCGGCGGTTAATCGAATCGGCGCCACACGCGACAGCAGTCGTTCGACGTAGCCCCACAGATCGGCAACGCCCGGGCAGTGTACCAGTGCATGCGCAACGGTTTCCTCGTCGCGCACGCATCTGGGACAGATCTTTTTCGCGGGATCCCTGCTCGGGCGCCCGTGTCTGTAGAGCTTTTCTCGAACGGGCAGAGCCCCCCGGTAACACTGCCAGGCTAGGGACCTCTGGAAGTTGTCCATGGGTCCCGGGCCGAAAGTTCTACCGAACAGGCTGGCCAGTTCGTCCTCCTCCATGCCTAGCGACTCTCCAAGGGTGTCGTCGCCCCTGCTAGCCACCAACCCTCTATAGAATGTCGAGGTGGATTCTCCACTGACAGTCGGGTCCGCTTGCCAGATAGCCGTGAGCGCCTGGGCACACTCGGTGTGCCAGTTGCCCAGTTTTCTCGGTCTTTGCTTCACCCAGGATTGCAGTTCGGTGAGCGAGACGAGCTGTGGGAAGGCTCGCCTCACAAACGGGGCCCACACCGGCTGACCGTTGAGGAATACCTGTAGATGCCGTAGCCTCAATGCGTGCCTACGCATCAACAGCCACGGCATACCCAGCCCTCCTTTCGAAGGGTGCTGGCAGCAGATGGATCTCCTCACCATGGGAGGCCGCTTCTTCCAGAGGAACTGGAAGAGCATGCGTTCCATGATGGTGAGCTTTTCCTTGGGGCAAGGCACGACGGTCAGGCGGTAGTAGATGACGGACGCTATGTAAGCGTTCGTCACCTCCGCCCGACCTTTCAGTGATAGTTTGCACTTGGCCCACTTCTGGGTCAGCGCAAACACCCTGCTCGTCACCTCGCCCCAATTCTTCTCCACCTGGAGGTCCGGTCCGAACCAGACCCCGAGCAGCTTCACCGGGCCCTCCGTCCACCGCCCGACGACACCGTCTAACGGCATCGGTTTGCCCCTCCACGTTCCGAGTTGCAAACCGACTGACTTGTCCTGGTTCAGCTTAGCCCCCGTCAGCCTTTCGTATTCCTCCAGTAGGGTGGCGATCGCCCCGATTTCCGAGGCGTCCGCCACCATTACTGTTACGTCGTCGGCATAGGCCGAGACCGCTTTGTGCAATCCTGGTTCCAGGGGTATGCCCCGCAGCAACTCCAACTTCCGCAGCAGTGGCTCGAGAGTCAATACGTACAGAAGGGAGGAGAGGGGGCACCCCTGTCTGATGGATCGGGTGATTTGAAACGGCTCCGAGAGGTAGCCGTTTACTTTAATCCTAGAGTAGATGTTGCCACTGTGCATGGCAGAAATCCAGCCCCTGAAAACGGGTCCGAAGCCCGCCGCCGCTAGCACCGCATCCAGGTAACCATGGTCGACCCTATCGAACGCCTTAGATTGATCCAAGTTGATCAGGGCCCCACCAAAGCCGGGTTCGTAGCCAACCCTCTCTATGATGTATCGCATGAGGTGGAGGTTGTCGTGAATGGACCTGGACGGGATAGCGCATGTCTGCGCGTCTCCCACCAAACCACCCACCACAAGCGCCAACCTCTTCGCCAACACCTTGGCCAAAATCTGTAACTCTGCATTCAGCAGAGTTATGGGCCTAAAGTTACTTAAGTCGTCCCCCTTGCTCTGGTCCTTCCTCACTAGCGTGACCACGCCCTTGGTCACAGAACAGGGAATTCTCCCGTTCTGTTGCCAGTTGCAATAGACAGCCTCGAGGAGTTCGGAGAACAAGACCGGCATAGCTAAATAAAGTTCGTATGGTAGACCATCGAGACCCGGGGATTTGCGTCTGCTGCATTGGCTGAGCGCTTCCCCGATTTCAGTGGCTGTGATTGGCCTTTCGCAGCACTCCGCTTCGCCGCTCGAAAGACGCGGTAGACCGTCGAGGTATGGACCGAAGTCCACATCCCCGTCCGGCCCCCCGCCACCTCCGAACAGTCGAGCAAAGTGCCTTTGAAAGGTCTCGCACATTCGCTCAGGTTCAAGGATCACCCGTCCATCCTGGTCTCGCAAAGACCGAATGGTGGATTTAATCCCACTCTTGGCTTCTGTCACGCGGGCCCAGCTAACAGCTTTGGTCCCCTCGTTTCCTAAAGCACGTATTTTACTTCGGACAACGCAGCCTTCGTGCTTCGCGTCAAAGAACTGGCTCAATGCCGTTCTCGTCGCTAACACTCTGGCTACGTCTCCGCTCCTAATCGCCTCTTCTAGTTTATCTGTTAACTCCCTTTCCCTCCTATTTCTATTCGCCGCTAGTTCCTTACTGTAACCTATCGAACTTACTCTAATCTCTCTCTTTAGAGATATCCACCACCTACTGTTGACGATCGCTCCCGTCAACCGCATCTTAACTAAGCTACTAATCCGGTTTCTGTAATCTTTCTTTGTCGGTAAGGACAAGTTCATCTTCCAGTAACCGGGACCCTGTCTATGCGTTCTATCAAGGTTGACCACGCAGGTCACTAATTTGTGATCTGAATAGCCAACCATGATCAGTTCTGGACAACTAAATACGTCCCTATCCTTACTCCTAACCAAAAACCTATCTAGGTACGATCTAGATTGTCCACTGCGGTTTGCCCAGGTCCAGGTTGGCGCAGTTGGACAATCTAGTCGAAATCTATCGACCAGGTCGAATCGATCGAGTAACCCCTTGAGGCTGCTACACCCCCCTCTATCGGGACATGCCCCTGCATAGTCCCAACGCGCATCTAGGATTCCATTCCAGTCCCCCACTAAAAGCAGGGAACGCGACGTTCCTAGAAAAGTCTCCAGACGCTGGAAGAAGTCGGCTCTTTCCGCCCCGAAGGGAGCATAAAGACCGACCAGTCTGAAAGCCCCGCCTTCACCGCCTCCGACGTCCAGCACCAGTAATCGACCCCCCGGGTCCGAGTGAACAATCTGTACGTCGAGAGTCAGACGTTTATCCAGCAGTACGGCAACTCCCCCCCCCCCGCCTCCGGGTTGACAGAGAGATGCGTGCATCTCAAAGTCATCGAAGGCGGGCGCCAGCTGTCTCACGCTGCTGATCCGACTCTCGCAAACAACCATCACATCTATACTTTGTGACCTGAGGTCACTTAGAAGCTTTGCTTGCTTCCAAGCTGAGCCCAGGCCACGCGCGTTCAAACAGCCAACTCTCAATTGATCTATTTTGGTGTTGAAAGTGAAGAAAGAAAAGCACTTACCTCTCCGGGTTGCGTAATTTCCATGGCATCAGGTGTGTTGGGTGGAGGGATGTTTTGTGGTGGTGTGGGGGTACACGTGTGTGGTGGGGTTGGGGTATTTGGAGTTGTGTCAGGGAGAGGGGCGGTTATGGGGAAATCTTTCAAGAGGACGCGATTCAACGGTTTTAAACAGGGGGGGCTCACGTCCCGTCTAAATTGTTCTTTTAAGGAACGATAAAGGGCCAGAGGGACCTTTATCATTTTTAAATGGGTGAAGTTCTCTGTTGAGATAAAGTTTGGCCCTTCGGTCTGCACCATAGGGTTATTGTTTATTAATTTAACCAGTTTTTTGTTTTCTTTATTTATATATGTGTATTGCAACGTCTTTTTTTGTGATGCTGTCAATGTTTCGGAGAGGGGAGGCGCAGATTTATTTTTGTTTGTTGAGGGTGGGGTGTTTTTGATTGGAGTTGGTGTTTGTGTGTGGGTTATTTGTGGTGTGCTGGGTGTGTGTTTTCTTTTTTTTCTTTTAACTTGTCTGAAGGCTTCTCCTCCTTCTTCTTCAGAAGTTGGGGGAAACTCTTCAGCGCTAGGTGGGAGGGACGTGTTGTGTGGTTGTTTTTTTTTTGCGGGAGGGGTAGATTTGTTACTGTTTTTTTATTATTTGTTTGGAATGGGTTTTGTGGTGGTGGTGGTAATGTTTGTGTCGTGCTTGTGGTTGGTGATGGTGGTGGTGATGTTTGTGTTGTGGTTGGTGGTGGTGATTTTTGTGTCGTGCTTGTGTTTGGTGCTGGTGGTGGTGATGTTTGTGTTGTGTTTGTGGTTGGTGGTGTCTGTATTTTGTTTGCTGTGTGTGGTATTAGTGTATTTTTGGAGGTGGGTGGTGTTGGTGTACTGTTTGTGGTGGGTGTGGGCAATAGTCCTTTTTGGGGGATACGTTTCGGGCAGTTAGCCTTAACGTGTCCCCTTTCCATGCATAAATAGCATGCTGGTCTTCTCCCCTCTACAATTATGTCTATTGGGGTAAGGTCATCCAGCCAGATGCGATCCGGGATTTGTGCTATTCTTTCGGGCCTCATTTGGACTAGTATGTCGAGGCCCATTCCCAGGAACGCATCTCCAGTTGCCTTCCCCATTGACAGCATTGTGTCTTCGCCCATATCAATGAAGCCAGCAATAGCCCACCAGAAGTCCATTGTGGGCAGCATTGTTTTTACTTTTACTCTCTGTGTTCTTCTACCCATGTAGGAGGGATAGAAGCTATATGTTGTCGACGAGAGTGGGCTTAGGGAAAGCTTCTCCGCCGTTTCTTTGTCTCTTGTTAGGACCGAAATGCTGCCATAGAGTCGGTCCTTTCGTATGAAGAGAATATTCTTCATATAGTCTTTTAGGACTAACTCTATTTCCATTTGGCTGGGCTGTGCTGGCTTTCTTGTCTGGTTCAGTATAGTTCTGTATAGAACTGTGTTTTCTGCTCTGGCTTTCTTGAATTCTGGGGGGGAGTTAATGGAAAACATTCCGTTCTCCCCCAAAACAATGTGTTTCTTTGCTTCGGCCAGTTTTTCTCTGGCGGCAGTTAGGTCAATTGGTGTGTATGTAATGGATTGTTTTGTTTTCTGGGCGAAAGTTGCCCTGTCGTTATTTGTATTATTTTCTGTTTGTTTGTTTTCTGTTTGCTCATTTTCCTTAACATTTGTTTTTTCATTTTGTTTGTTTGTTTCAATGTCTAATTTTGTTGTAATTATTTTTTGTTCTTCAGACTTGGGGGGCGTGGCAGAGCTAATGGCAGACATGTCTGCCATCTTTTCCGCCATGCTGCCAAGAAAGAAATTTTTCGGCAAAAATAGATATTTATTTTACCCCCTAAAAAGGGGGAAAATGCAAAAATGTTTCCCTAAATAACAGGGGTTAGTGTTCCAAATGTGTTGCACTAAAAAATTTATCCGGTACTTACAATAGTAAGGGTAAATCCCGATGGAATAGCGGAGCCGATGCGAAGCGTGTCTTACTCTATCAAGATAGATAGATAGATAGTTAGATAGATATGTTTCTATATTAGCCACAGGGGCACAAAAGAAGGGGACAAATACAAAGGAGGAAGTTTACATACAATAAAAACGTGTAAAATATTATCACAAATGCAATTAAAAAATTTAGTCGATTTTCCCCAATAGGGGGAAACATTTCATATGGGTAACACATACCCCCGAAAAAAAAATGTGCAACCCTCATCTCCAGGAATACGAAGAGTTTGTACTCCTTTCCTCTCCTCCTCCCTTTCCTCAACCTACAGGCTGATATAGAGAGAAGGCCCATTCACTCAGGCCATTCTCGCCACTTTCACCCACTTTTCATAAAACTTGCTGGGGTACAGCACCCCTCTCTCCATCCTGATTCTTCTTCCAAAGTAGTATTTGAAAAAAAGAATCAGTTGTTGGCCGGAGAGAAAGGTGTCTGACCTCAGCCCTTTCAACCTTGTCCACCATACAACCTCTTTCGCCATAGCTATCACACAAAGGAAAACCGCCTCTCCTTCGTTTTTGAAGGAGGGTGGCGGTTTGATCATGACAATGGACTCGGTGGTCAATCGGATTGGTCCCACCCGCGACAATAGTCGTTCTACATAGCCCCACGACGGTTTCTTCGCCGCGCACGCACCTTGGACAAATCTTTTTTGCAGGGTCCCTGCCCGGGCGCCCATGTCTGTAGAGCTTTCTCGAACTGGTAGAGCTCCTCGGTAGCACTGCCAGGCCAGGGTCTTTTGGAAGTTGTCCATCGGTCCCGGGCGGAAGGTCCTACCGAACAGACTGGCCAGTTCGTCTTCCTCTACGCCCAGAGTTTCACCAAGTACGTCGTCGCACTTGCTGCGGATCAACCCTCTATAGAATGACGAAGTGGAGTCTACACTGATCGACGGGTCCGCCTGCCAGAGGGCTGTGAGCGCCTGAGCACATTCGATGTGCCAGTCGCTCATTTTTCTCGGTCTTTGCTTGACCCAGGACTGCAGCTCGGTCAGCGAGACGAGTCGTGGGAAGGCTCGCCTCACGAACGGGGCCCACACCGGTTGTCCGGTGAGGAATACGTAGAGATGCCGCAGCCTGAGCGCGTGTTTGCGCATCGTCAGCCATGGCATCCCCAGCCCTCCGTTGGAAGGGCGTTGGCAGCAGATGGATCTTCTCACCAAAGGAGCCCGCCTCTTCCAAAGGAATTGGAAGAGCGCGCGCTCCATTTTGGCGAGCGTTTTGGCTGGACAAGGTCGAGCGGTAGTAGATGGCGGAGGCTATAAAAGTGTTCGCCACCTCCACTCGACCTTTCAAGGATAGTTTGCACTCGGCCCACTTCTGGGTGAGTGCAAACACCTTGGCCGATACCTCGTTCCAGTTCTTCTACACCTGGAGTTCCGGACCAAACCAGACCCCGAGCAGCTTTACTGGTCCTTCTGTCCAGCGTCCGACGACGCCATCGGAGGGCATCCGTTTGCCTCTCCACGATCCGAGTTGCAAACCGATGGACTTGTCCTGGTTCAGCTTCGCTCCTGTGAACCTTTCGTATTCCTTCAGTAAGGTGCCGACTTCCTCGATTTGCGAGGCGCTCGACACCATTACTGTCACGTCGTCGGCGTAGGCCGACGCCGCTTTCCGCAGTCCCGGTTCCAGAGGGATGCCCTGCAATAGCTCCAACTTCCGCAGTAGTGGATCGAGAGTCAATACGTACAGAAGGGAGGAGAGAGAGCATCCCTTTCGAATGGATCGCGTGATATGGAACGGCTCCGATATAGAACGGTATAGAACGGCTCCTACCCTCTCTATGATGTATCACATGAGGTGGAGATTGTCGTGTATGGACCTGGTCGGGATTGCACATGTCTGCACTTCTCCCACCAGATTCTCGACAAGCGCCAGCCTCTTTGCCAACACCTTGGCCAAAATCTGTAACTCTGTGTTTAGCAGAGTGTTTAGCGGGAAGTTGCCTACGTCATCCCCCTTATTCTCGTCCTTCCTGACTAGTGTGACTACGCCCCCGGTCACAGAACTGGGAATTCTCCCGTTCTGTTGCCAGTTGCAGTAGACCGCTTCCAGGAGACCGGAGAATAAGTCCGGCATTGATACGTAAAATTCGTAGGGTAGACCGTCGAGACCTGGAGATTTGCGTTTGCCGCATTGGCTCAGCGCGTCCCCTATCTCATAAGCTGAAATCAGCTTTTCGCAGAACTTTGCCTCGCCGTCCGAGAGGTCGCGGTAGGCCGTCGAGGTATGGACCGAAATCCATAGCCCCTCCCACGCGCCGCCCTGCCCAAACAGTTGAGCAAAGTGCCGCTGAAAGGCCGCACACATCTGCTTCGGCTCACGTATCACGCGTCGGTCTTGGTCCTTCGAAGACCGAATCGTGGACTTGTTGCCACTTTTTGCCTCCGTCACTCTGGCCCAGCTAACAGCTTTGGCTCCCTCGTTTCCCAGAGCACGTATTTTGCTTCTGACAACGCAGCCCTCATGCTTTGCGTCGAAGAACTGGTCCAAGGCCGATCTCGTTGCTAGCACGCTGGCTACGTTGCCACTTCTAATTGCCTCTTCTATTCTATCTACCAGTTCTTTCTCGGTTATATTTCTATCTAACGCTAATTCTTTACTAAAAACTAACGAGTCTAATCTAACTGCTCTCTTGAGAGAGTACCACCATCTGTTGTTGACAATGGCCCCTGTCAAGTGCTGTTTAACTAAAGTGCTAATCCCTCTACTGTAGGCTCTGCATGTCGGTAACGACAAGTTCAGCTTCCAGTAGCCGGGTCCTTGTCTATAGGTTCTATCAAGGTTGACCATGCAAGTCACTAGTTTGTGATCTGAATAGGCAACCATGAACATTTGTGGACAGCTTAACATGTCCCTATCCTTATTTCTAACT
>OZ024743.1:357794410-357799410 GCA_964016885.1 Eledone cirrhosa | reverse complement strand
ACATCTATCAAATAGTAGTGGGGGAGAGTTCGTTAAGTTTACGTGATATGAGGATGGGAGAATCTAACGTTTCGGAAAATTTTCATTCGTCTGAGTGAGGAAAACAGAGTATTTGCCTATAAATTGTTGCCTGATTTAACACTATCCCGTGGCTATTGGGTTCCTTTAGCGGAGTTCTCTCTGTTGTAAGCATTCCTCCTTCTCTCCTTCCCATCAACCTTGGAAACCCTGAAATGGGTCTTGGGCGCTGCCCTTCCATTCTTGGATAAAAGTAAAAGACAGTGAACCAGCTCCCTAACCGAATTAAATCAAACTAATCAGTTAAATATCAGGATAAATATTTATAAACTCAGCCAACTGGTAAATTAATAAATGGACCAAATAATTGACAGTCTAATCAGTATATTAACCATTTAAATAATGTAAATAGCGATGTAAACAACTCGATAACCACCACTATGTGAATTAATTATCAATGCAATTCATTAATCACTGTATAAAACAATTAGCTATCCAACCAAATTGTTAATAATCATATGAGGAAGTAAGCAATTCAGCCAACGTAATAATTAGTTATCTGCCAACTCATAACCATCACATAAATTAATTAACAATCTAGATAAATTACTAACCACCACATAAAACAATCTATATTATAAAAGAAGACCTGCTTCTCCACCTGTTTGTCCGTCACACATATATGTAGGAGTCAAAAGGGGAGGCAACCCCTTTTTTTAAGTTAGGAGGAGAATGGTGATAACTTATGCCATGCTTATAGTTTATTGCAAGGAATGGAGGTAATAAGGTAGAAATCTGTAGGGTGGGGTGGTGTTGATGTGCCAGTGGGGAGGAAACAGTTAGCAATAACATAGACTTACTAACACCAAATAAAGTGACTAGAAATCTAGCATATTCCATAACATCAGATAAAGCAGGTAGCAACCAAACACCCTAAACCTTCTATAAAATAATTAACAATCTGGTCAAGACAAAGTAGTTAGTTCTCCATCTATTGAACTAACGATTATACCAAATAATATAAAATCCAGCCAGTTCACTAACCATCAGGCCAAACCAAATACTTCTCCATCACAAAAGCAACTCAGCACTACATTTATCTCATTAACTACCAAATAATGTAATTAACGATTCAACCAATTCAAGAAATCGATGCAATGCATAAAACATTGCAGTGTATGTGTCCAGCATTGGTCAGTAGAAAAGGTTAAATTCTCTTGCATGACAACACTTGACCACACATCACATAACCAACGTCCTAAATGTTGAATGAATTGGGCTACGAAACTCTGCCTCATCCAGCTTACTCATCGAATATTTCACCAACCGACTAGTACCTATTCAAGTATTTCGACAACCCCTTGTGAGGAAAAGTCTTCAACAACTACACAGTCACAAAAAATGCCTTCGAAGAATTCATCGCCTCCAGAATTTGATAATTCTGCGTAACCGAAATAATAAATTTGTATCGTGTTGGCAGAAATGTATTCCGATCAATAAAGTTTATTGCAGACTGAAACATGTTGTTTTAAAATTCATGTTTAAAAATCTGCATTCATTTCCGAACGACCTGGTATAATTAATAGCATTGATAAATCAAAAAAAGGATCAGTTCTTCTCCTTGACTACGTCCGACCATACCTCTCACAAATGATTCCACAGAAATTGAACGAACTTAGCTATAAAACTATCTCACCCAGTCCTCTCTCCGACCAACAACCACTTTTTTAAGCATCTCGATTACTTTCTGAAGAAGGTCTTCAACAACCAAGCAGCAGCTTAAAACGCCTTTGAAGAATTCATTGGTTTCGGAACTTCAGAATTTTATGCTACGAGAACAGAAATGTTTATTATTGGTAAAAATTGATAGATTCTAACGTATATTATATCGTTTGATAAAATATATTTTGAGCTGAAATATATTGCTTTAAAACCGCAATATTTTTGCCCCAATTTAATATTTCTGAAATTTGCTAGATTCATTTTGAATTCAAAACATAGAAAAATAGATACAACAAATCAGTAATATTATTCTGGTTGTCACGATATATCCTCGAATGTTAGGCTTTCAAAAACCTGAACTATGGAACGAAAGCGAAGACACGATCGAAATCTTTAACACAACGAAACAATACTATGGATATCTAAACATTTTTGCACCAACATGGAAATAAGAACTTTTATAAAAAGTTGAATTTCCATAGGCCACGTTATTAATTAATTATTAATAGGGGGTGGTGTTAAAACGGGTAACCGATAGCGTCTATCTCCCAAGTAAGGATTTGAAATCAAAATGCAAAGAGCGGTAACAAATATCACAAGACTATGATGCTCTAATCATACTACCAGTTTACCGCCTGAGACTGGTTGTTTTTCGACACCGGAACGATGAAGAAAAGTCGACCGTGATGGGATTCGAACTCAGGGCGCAAAGAGCTTGAATAAATGACGCGAAATATTTCGTCAGACCCTCTAATGCTTTTGCAAATTTGCCGCTTTAAGTGTGAGTAAATGGTTTTCTATAATTTCTAAGTAACACCAGCGACACCAGTGATATGAAACTACTGCTCTTACAAAAGAAAAAAAAAAAGAAAAAATACTGTTACTTTCTTTCCCTCAATGAGGGAATCGCTATACAGATACTTAACTTGCAAGAACCAGTAACCAAATACTCCTCAAATTATGGCTCACCTTAGTGTGATCTTCGGTAGAATGAATCCGAAAAATAAATAAGTGTTGTCGCTGTTATTACACAATGACAACAAGCACCACAAATACTGCAGTCACAAAAATCACTAGCTCTACATACACCACTAGCACAGCAACCACAACATCTAGTACTACAATCTCACTAGCATTTCAACCATAACAACCACCACTAACACTACAATAACAACAACCCTACTACCGCTATAACTACAAAGCCACCACATCCACTACAGCCACTAGAACCGCACTAGCACTACAACAACAAATGAAATATAACTCAACCGTCGAACCATTTGATTTGGAAAGCGGAGCACAGCAAAGGAGTGTGAAGTGAATTTAAAGCGTCACCCCTGTTTTTTTTTTCTTCAACACCGGACTTACAATTTCCCAGTATTCAAAGATTCATTTTTTATTTATCTCTTTGTTTATTTATACGTCTCTTTACGTTCTGAGTTCAATTCCCGCCGAGGTTGGCTTAGCCTTTCATCCTTGCGGGGTCGATAAAATAAAGTACCAGTAATGTACTGGGATAATTGCTGGCCTTGTGCCAAAAGTAGAAAGAATAGGGTTCCAGTGACGCACTGGGGTGGATTTTATCGACTTTTCCCTCCTCCCAGGATTGTTGTCCTCGTACCTAATTCAGAAACCATTATTTACCATGGACCTGTCTCTCCGGGTGCTGAGCCGCTGAGCCGCAGGTCCACCGACTTTTCCTGGTGGATTGGCAATATTGGTAGAGGGTCGGACACCATGCTTTGCTGCATATAGTTACGGCCCTTTACGGTCTGAGTTCAAATCCTGCCGAGGTTCGCTTAGCCTTTCATCCTTGCGGGGTCGATAAAATAAAGTACCAGTAATACACTGGGATAATTGCTGGCCTTGTGCCAAAAGTAGAAACAATTATTTACAACGTAAACTCTTAGAACATTCTACAGCATATAATTGTTTCTACTTTTGGCACAAGGCCGGCAATTACACAGTGCATTACTGGTACTTTATTTTATCGACCCCATAAGGATGAAAGGCAAAGTTAACCTCGGCGGGATTTGAACTCAGAATGGCAAGGGTCGTAACTCTATGCGTCAAAGCATGGCGTCCGACCCTCTACCGATACTGCCAATCCGCCGCCCTACAGCATATAATACACACGCATTAAGTACTTCGTCTCCCGGTTTTCCAAGCCAACATGTATATGAGTATGCTTTACCTACACACGCTCCATCCACTCTTCTCCCCCTCTATCGCTCCACACACCAATCCTCCCATTCATCCCACATCACCCCCCTTTCTACTTCTCCCTCACATTATCCCCTACACACCCACCAACCACCTCCACACTCTCCCCATTTACAATTTTTCGCCTACACCTCCAACATCTCGGAATTAAATGCCATCCTCTCCTCAACTTTACACCCTACAACAGGTCGATTAGTGCCACCCATGAGTCACGCGCACCAGGCGCAAGATAGGAAGGTACTGCCCCAACTGTAAAAGTTTCTTCTACCTCTCTTGCGTCAAAGTCACCAGGCGCGGAGACGGCAAGTACCCCGGCGGAATTACTCTGTTCGTGTTCGAAGGAGGTAGATCCCTCATTTCGGATACCGCATGTTGTCATACGTTCTCCGCCTCCAACTTAGTCGTTTCGGCCACAAACTCCAGTACTGCGGCAAGACAAGCAAATACCAGGGATTGTTCGACCGCTACCTCTTCGCACCAGTCGTAGTAGAGACCTCAGGCGTATTCAGACCCTATACTGTCGAGTTCCTCTGCGAAAACGGAACGTCAATAGTCCAGCTGAGGAAGGAGCCCCACATGGTGGGGTGGCTGTTGCAGTTGGTGTCACTGGCCATTGTCCGCCTAAATTCTTTTGCGGTGTTGTCCGCGGGGCGCAGTCCCAACACTGCCGCGCCTTAGACCCAGAGCCCATCACTCCCTTTCCCTCCCTTTCTTGTGACCCTAGAATCCATGCCCCCCCTCTCTTTCCTCTCATTTAAGGCTTTCGTAGTCCTTTCTTTACTTTCCCAGAGAGCCAGATCTGACACCCCCCCTTACCCCTTACAGAAAGGTATAGTGTCTATGTTTTATACATGTGGATATATTTCGCATGAAAATATGGTCTATAATTATAATGTATTTGTATTTTACATGTATATATTCTAATATAAATTATATTCACATATATTTTTTTAAAGTCATCCAAGTGACTCATAATCAAATCCAAACCAACAAGAATGCCTCTAAGCAGTCACTCGACCTGCTAGAAATAACAGCTA
>OZ024743.1:357761910-357786910 GCA_964016885.1 Eledone cirrhosa | reverse complement strand
AGGAAAGTCCCCCAGAGATGTATTCAATGGGACTAGCATTGAAGTTCTGGTGCAAATGAGCCCAGAGCGAATAGCTATGATCCCACAGCGTGTACTCCTGGACGGACTCACCTACATAAACATTTCGGTTGAGGGTAGGCGGCCTTCATGTTACTATTGCTTTAGCAGGGGTCACCTGAGGGCTTCCTGTCCTAAACTAATGAACCAAAAAAAGGCTCTTCTGCCGACACCCATCAAAACAACACAACCACAAACACCACCACCACAACAACAACACCAACACACAAAAATAACCACAACAAACACAGTCCTACCCAACTCCACTCCACCTAAATCCACTGCAAAATCACATACAGACACAACAGCTCCCCAAAACATACCCCTCCCCAATCACACAGACGATACAACAGATGAGGCTATCTCGCCATCACCCAGTGAAGACGAGGGAGAACCCCATCGCTCGAAAAGAAAGAAAAGACATCACAAAAGCAAAAAACCAGCAAACACTACCATAAACATACAACCACCAATGCAAAAAACAAAAATATCACAAACAAAACCCCCACCTCCTGAAAACAAAATACCTACAACAAAACGAAAGCACACACAAGAACTACAGACAAAAACAAACACAACACAAGAAAATTACACTTACACTTACATAAACACTGAAAACAAAACACTAATGGAGACCATCACGAACGACCCTTCGGTTTTCACCGAAGGGAAAACTTTCGCCCACTCTATAAAAAATAGCAAAAAACTGAACCTAAAACTGATTAGGGTCCCTATACAAACTTATAGGTCCCTAAAAGAAACATTTGAGAAGGATGTGGGGAATTCCTGCGTGAAACCACTCAACCGCGTCCTTCTCAAATGACTCCCACCCCAGACACCCCAATCCCACCAGACCCCACCCCACCAAACATCTGAATCCCCACCCCGCCGGAAACCACCACCCATCCAGACAACCCCTCCAACAGCCCCATGGAAATCGTGCGGCCTGGTCCCCAGGAGGCGAAGGGTGAGTGATCTCTTTTCCTCTTTTAACTTTTCAGCACCAACATGGCCAATATAAGAGTTGGATGTGTGAACGTACGCGGCCTGGGGATGCCCTGGAAACAGGGCAAACTCTTAAACGACCTCAGGTCGCACAGTATGGATGTGGTAGCTATTTGCGAGTCCAGGATCCACGGCGAGCGACAGCTAGCCCCCATCTTCGATGACTTTGAGATCTACGCATCTCTCTGTCAACCGGGGGGTGGGGGCGGAGTTTCCGTTTTGCTGCGGAAACACCTGGGCCTCGTAACACAGACAGTACATCTGGACCCGGAGGGTCGACTGGTGGTCCTAGACGTTGACGGTAGTGAAGGTGGAGCCTTCAGGCTGGTGGCCGCATATGCCCCATCCGGGACACCGCGGCCAGACTTCTTCAAACGTCTAGAGACTTTTCTGGGAACATCCCGCTCCTTGCTTTTAGTGGGGGACTGGAATGGAATCCTAGATGCACGTTGGGACTATGTGGGAGCATGTCCCGATAAAGGGGGGTGTAACAGCCTCAAACAGTTAATCGACCGATTTGACCTGGCCGATAGATATCGACTAGATTTTCCGACTGCGCCACTGTGGACGTGGAGTAATCGCAGCGGAACATCTAGATCGTACCTAGATAGGGTTCTAGTTAGAAATAAGGATAGGGACATGTTAAGCTGTCCACAAATGTTCATGGTTGCCTATTCAGATCACAAACTAGTGACCTGCATGGCCAACCTTGATAGAACCCATAGACAAGGACCCGGCTACTGGAAGCTGAACTTGTCGTTACCGACAAGCAAAGCCTACAGTAGACGGATTAGCACTTTAGTTAAACAGTACTTGACAGGGGCCATTGTCAACAACAGATGGTGGTACTCTCTCAAGAGGGCAGTTAGATTAGACTCGATAGTTTTTAGTAAAGAATTAGCGTTAGATAGAAATAGAACCGAGAAGGAACTGGTAGATAAAGTAGAAGAGGCAATTAGAAGTGGCAACGTAGCCAGCGTGCTAGCAACGAGAACGGCCTTGGACCAGTTCTTCGACGCAAAGCACGAGGGCTGCGTTGTCAGAAGCAAAATACGTGCTCTGGGAAACGAAGGAGCCAAAGCTGTTAGCTGGGCCCTGGTGACGGAGGCAAAAAGTGGCAACAAGTCCACGATTCGGTCTTAGAAGGACCAAAACGGACGCGTGATACGTGAGCCGAAGCAGATGTGTGCGGCGTTTCAGCGGCACTTTGCTCGGCTGTCGGGGGGAGCGGCGCGCCGGGAGAGGCTATGGATTTCGGTCCATACCTCGACGGCCTACCGCGACCTCTCGGACAGCGGGGCAAAGTTCTGCGAAAAGCCGATTTCAGCCACTGAGATAGGGGACGCGCTGAGCCAATGCGGCAAACGCAAATCTCCAGGTCTCGACGGTCTACCCTACGAATTTTACGTAGCAATGCCGGACTTATTCTCCGGTCTCCTGGAAGCGGTCTACTGCAACTGGCAACAGAACGGGAGAATTCCCAGTTCTGTAACCGGGGGGCGTGGTCACACTAATCAGGAAGGACGAGAATAAGGGGGATGACATAGGCAACTTCCGGCCCATAACTCTGCTAAACACAGAGTTACAGATTTTGGCCAAGGTGTTGGCAAAGAGGCTGGCGCTTGTCGTCGAGAACCTGGTGGGAGAAGCGCAGACATGCGCAATCCCAACCAGGTCCATACACGACAACCTCCACCTCATGCGATACATCATAGAGAGGGTAGGGTGTTAACCCGTCTTCGGTGGGGCCCTGATCAACTTGGATCAGTCTAAGGCTTTCGATAGGGTTGACCATCGTTACCTGGATGCGGTGCTCGAGGCGGCAGGCTTCGGACCCGTGTTCAGGGGCTGGATTGCTGCAATACACAACAGCACCATCTGCTCAAGGGTCAAGGTGAACGGCTACCTCTCGGAGCCGTTCCATATTACGCGATCCATTCGACAGGGATGCCCACTCTCCTCCCTTCTGTACGTACTGACTCTCGAGCCACTACTGCGGAAGCTGGAGCTATTGCAGGGCATCCCTCTGGAACCGGGACTGCGGAAAGCGGCGTCGGCCTACGCCGACGACGTGACAGTAATGGTGTCGAGCGCCTCGCAAATCGAGGAAGTCGGCACCTTACTGAAGGAATACGAAAGTCTCCGATTCCTTTGGAAGAGGCGGGCTCCTTTGGTGAGAAGATCCATCTGCTGCCAACACCCTTCTAACGGAGGGTTGGGGATGCCGTGGTTGACGATGCGCAAACACGCGCTCAGGCTGCGGCATCTCTACGTATTCCTCACCGGACAACCGGTGTGGGCCCCGTTCGTGAGGCGAGCCTTCCCACGACTCGTCTCGCTGACCGAGCTGCAGTCCTGGGTCAAGCAGAGACCGAGGAAAATGGGCGACTGGCACATAGAATGTGCTCAGGCGCTCACAGCCCTCTGGCAGGCGGACCCGGTGATCAGTGGAGACTCCACTTCGTCATTCTATAGAGGGTTGGTCCGCAGCAAGTGCGACGACGCGCTCGGTGAAACTCTAGGCGTAGAGGAAGATGAACTGGCCAGTCTGTTCGGTAGGACCTTCCGCCCGGGACCGATGGACAACTTCCAAAAGTCCCTGGCCTGGCAGTGCTACCGAGGAGCTCTACCAGTTCGAGACAAGCTCTACAGACATGGGCGCCCGGGCAGGGACCCTGCAAAAAAGATCTGTCCGAGGTGCGTGCGAGACGAAGAAACCGTCGCGCACTCATTCATACACTGCCCGGGCGTCACTGACCTGTGGGGCTATGTAGAATGACTATTGTCGCGGGTGGGACCAATCCAGTTGACCACCGAGTCCATTGTCATGATCAAACCGCCACCCTCCTTCAAAAACGAAGGAGAGGCGGTTTTCCTTTGTGTGATAGCTATGGCGAAAGAGGTTGTATGGTGGACAAGGTTGAAAGGGCTGAGGTCAGACACCTTTCTCTCCGGCCAACAACTGATTCTTTTTTTCAAATACTACTTTGGAAGAAGAATCAGGATGGAGAGAGAGGTGCTGTACCCCAGCAAGTTTTATGAAAGGTGGGTGAAAGTGGCGAGAATGGCCCGAGTGAATGGGCCTTCTCTCTATATCAGCCTGTAGGTTGAGGAAAAGGAGGAGGAGAGGAAAAGAGTACAAGCTCTTCGTACTCCTGGAGATGAGGGTTGCACATTTTTTTTTCGGGGGTATGTGTTACCCATATAAACTGTCTCCCTCTATTGGGGAAAATCGACTAACTTTTTAAATTCCATTTGTGATAACATTTTACACGTTTTTATTGTATGTAAACTTCCCCCTTTGTATTTGTCCCCTTCTTGTGTGCCCCTGTGGCTAATAAAGAAATATATCTATCTATCTATCTATCTATCTATCTATCTATCTATCTGGTTTTACTTGAGACGTGTGCCAGTTCGCTGGTAAGTTTTTGTTGATTTTCTACGTAAGAAATCAAAAATTTATTGTTAAATTTATTACTATTTTATAGCTTGACCCCACGTCTGGACTTTCAGACGGTGGGTCAAGTCATCTTCACCCCACCCTGGGGTGAAATTTTCGTTTTGAAAAAAATTTCGCCGGTGAAAAAAAAAAGTGTAAACAAACCTTGCATTCAGTCATGAACGCTGCCTTCATAACTAGAAGTGGTGGGAGAGGCGGTAAGAGTGTTAATCTCGCAGTCACCTCCTCTCACCACCTCATTGAAAGACATCGAAAATGTCATCAGTTTTGAAAACACGATGTCGGACGTTGATTGTAACATCAACACTAACACAAACACCAATAACATGAAAAATATAAACAACACCAACCAGAACAACAACAACAACAACAACAACAACAACAACAACAACAACAACAACAACAACAACAACAACAATAATGACAACAAGAACAACAACAACACCAACAACAACAACACCACCACCAACAACAACAGCAACACGAACAACTCCACGAACAAGGAAAAGATTTCCTTTGCTCAAACCGTCCAAAAGACGGAACTGTTCACATACCTTGACATATCCAATGCTAAGGAAATGTTAAGCAATGCAAAACAGTATGTAACTTTTGGTGAGAGTGGTGCTTTCAGCATCACTTCTCCTCAACAGTTATGCAGAGAAACAGTAATTTTAGGACGGTTTCAAATGTGTCGAAAAAACCAGTTCAATTGTCCCAAAACGACATTGAACTGGTTCTGAAGAATTCCATGAAGGATATTGCCTTCATCCAAAAAGGGAAACTTTTTGGAAGCATTTCGTTGTTGTTGAAAGACCAATTGACAGCACAAAAATATTCTGTATCGCCGATTGTGTCCCCCCCCACCTTTACACCTTTTCCCCCACATATATGGGAAAAAGAACTCAAAAAATAAAAATTTAGAACATTGCACCAAATGTAAACGTCTGGTGGATTCTAACTGGCTTCATCGATTTCGACGAAGCCACCATCATTTCGGTGGGAAAGTCCTCCAGAGGCACATTCAATGGTACAAGCATGGAAGTTCTGGTCCAAATGAGGCCAGAACGGATAGCTAAAATACCCCAACGTGTGCCTCTGATAGGAATTTCACACATAAACATTTCTGTTGAGGGTAGGAGGCCTTCATGATACCACTGTTTAAGCAGTGGTCACCTGAAGGCTTACTGTCCTCAGTTAACTACAAAGAAAAAGAGGCACTACTGCCAACACCCAAAACAACAACACAATCACCACCACCACAACAACAACAACACGCAAACATAACCAAAACAAGAACAACAAACCATCCTGTACGCACAGTCCTACCCAAACCACTCCACCTAAAACCACTGCAAAAACGCCCACAAACGCAACAGCTCCCCAAAACATACCCCTTCCAAATAACACAGACACCACAACGGACGAGGCCCCCACATCATCACCAAGTTACGACGAGGGAGAGCCTCTCTGTTCGAAAAGAAAGAAGAAAAGACACAACAAGAACAAAAAAACAACAAACATCACTACAAACATACAACCACCAACACAAACAACACAAACATTACAAACAAAAACCCTCCGTCCCGAAAACAAAACCACGATATTATTCCAAACACAAACACCTACAACAACACGAAAGCTCCCACAAGAACAACAGACAAAAACCACCGTAACACAACAAGAACATTACACATACATAAACAGTAAAAACAAAACTTTAATGGAGGTCATCTCCAACGACCCTTCGGTGAAAACCGAAGGGAAAACTTTTTCGAACTGTGTAAACAAACCTAATTTAAAGATGATTAGGGTCCCTACAGACACCTATAAGTCTTTAAAGGAAAACTTTCCTAAGGACGTAGGTAATCCTTGTGTAAAACCCATTAACCGCGTCCTTTTAAAAAGTTTCCCCACCCTCACCCCAGACACCCCCACCCCACCAAACATCTCCGTCCCCATCCCGCCTGAAACCACCACCCACCCAGACAAACACTCTAACACCCCCATGGAAATCGTGCGGCCTGATCCCCGGGAGACGAAAAGGTGAGTGTTTTCTTCTCCTCTGCTTTTAACTTTTCAGAACGAACATGGCCAATACAAGAGTTGGATGTGTGAATGTACGCCGCCTGGGGATGCCCTGGAAACAGGGCAAAATCTTAAACGACCTCAGGTCGCACAGTATGAATGTAGTAGCCATTTGCGAGTCCAGGATCCACAGCGAGTCCAGGATCTACGAATCTCTCTGTCAGTCGGGGGTGGAGGCGGGGTTGCCGTTTTGCTGCGGAAACACCAGGGCCTCGTAACACAGACGGTACATCTGAACCCGGAGGATCGACTGGTGGTCCTAGACGTTGACGGTAGTGAAGGTGGAGCCTTCAGGCTGGTGGCCGCATATGCCCAATCCGGGACACCGCGGCTAGACTTCTTCAAACGTCTAGAGACCTTTCTGGGAACGTCCCGCTCCTTGCTTTTAGTGGGGGACTGGAATGGAATCCTAGATGCACGTTGGGACTATGTGAGAGCATCTCCCGATAAAGGGGGGGGGGGGGGGGAGTGTAACAGCCTAAAACAGTTAATCGGGCGATTTGACCTGGCCGATAGATATCGACTAGATTTTCCGGCTGTGTCACTGTGGACGTGGACTAATCGCAGCGGAACATCTAGATCGTACCTAGATAGGGTTCTAGTTAGAAATAAGGATAGGGACATATTGAGCTGTCCACAAATGTTCATGGTTGCCTATTCAGATCACAAACTAGTTACTTGCAGGGTCAACCTTGATAGAACCCATAGACAAGGACCCGGCTACTGGAAGCTGAACTTGTTACCGACATGCAAAGCCTACAGTAGACGGATTAGCACTTTAGTTTAACAGAACTTGACAGGGGCCATTGTCAACAACAAATGGTGGTACTCTCTCAAGAGAGCAGTTAGATTAGACTCGTTAGTTTTTAGTAAAGAATTAGCGTTAGATAGAAATAGGACCGATAAGGAACTGGTAGATAAAGTAGAAGAGGCAATTAGAAGTGGCAACGTAGCCAGCGGGCTAGCAACGAGAACGGCCTTGGACCAGTTCTTCGAGGCAAAGAACGAGGGCTGCGTTGTCAGAAGCAAAATACGTGCTCTGGGAAACGAGGGAGCCAAAGCTGTTAGCTGGGCCCGAGTGACGGAGGCAAAAAGTGGCAACAAGTCCACGATTCGGTCTTTGAAAGACCAAGACCGACGCGTGATACGTGAGCCGAAGCAGATGTGTGCGGCCTTTCAGCGACACTTTGCTCAACTGTTTGGGCAGGGCGGCGCGCGGGAGGGGCTATGGATTTCGCTCCATACCTCGACGGCCTACCGCGACTCTTAGACAGCGAGGCGAAGTTCTGCGAAAAACCGATTTCAGCCGCTGAGATAGGGGACGCGCTGAGCCAATACGGCAAACGAAAATCTCCAGGTCTCGACGGTCTACCCTACGAATTTTACGTAGCAATGCCGGACTTATTCTCCGGTCTCCTGGAAGCGGTCTACTGCAACTGGCAGCAGAACGGGAGAATTCCCCGTTCTGTGACTAGGGGCGTAGTCACACTAGTCAGGAAGGACGAGTATAAGGGGGATGACATATGCAACTTCCGGTCCATAACTCTGCTAAACACAGAGTTACAGATTTTGGCCAAGGTGTTGGCAAAGAGGCTGGCGCTTGTCGTCGAGAACCCGGTGGGAGAAGCGCAGACATGTGCAATCCCGACCAGGTCCATACACGACAACCTCCACCTCATGCGATACATCATAGAGAGGGTAGGGTGTAAACCCGGCTTCGGTGGGGCCCTGATCAACTTGGATCAGTCTAAGGCTTTCGATAGGGTTGACCATCGTTACCTGGATGCGGTGCTCTAGGCGGCAGGCTTCGGACTCGTTTTCAGGGGCTGGATTGCTGCAATGCACAACAGCAACATCTGCTCAAAGGTCAAGGTGAACGGCTACCTCTCGGAGCCGTTCCATATCACGCGATCCATTCGACAGGGATGCCCTCTCTCCTCCCTTCTGTACGTACTGACTCTCAAGCCACTACTGCGGAAGTTGGAGCTATTGCAGGGCATCCCTCTGGAACCGGGACTGCGGAAAGCAGCGTCGGCCTACGCCGACGACATGACAGTAATGGTGTCGAGCGCCTCGCAAATCGAGGAAGTCGGCACCTTACTGAAGGAATACGAAAGTTTCACAGGAGCGAAGCTGAACCGGGACAAGTCCATCGGTTTGCAACTCGGATCGTGGAGAGGCAAACCGATGCCTTCCGATGGCGTCGTCGGACGGTGGACGGAAGGACCGGTAAAGCTGCTCGGGGTCTGGTTTGGTCCGGACATCCAAGTGGAGAAGAACTGGAACGAGGTGACGGCCAAGGTGTTTGCACTCACCCAGAAGTGGGCCGAGTGCCAACTATCCTTGAAAGGTCGAGCGGAGGTGGCGAACACTTTTATAACGTCCGACATCTACTACCGATTGACCGTCGTGCCTTGTCCAGCCAAAACGCTCACCAAAATGGAGCACGCGCTCTTCCAATTCCTTTGGAAGAGGCGGGCTCCTTTGGTGAGAAGATCCATCTGCTGCCAACACCGTTCCAACGGAGGGCTGGGGATGCCTTTGCTGACGATGCGCAAACACGCGCTCAGGCTGCGGTATCTCTACGTATTCCTCACCACGACTCGTCTCGCTGACCGAGCTGCAGTCCTGGGTCAAGCAAAGACCGAGGAAAATGGGCGACTGGCACATCGAATGTGCTCAGGCGCTCACAGCCCTCTGGCAGGCGGACCCGGCGATCAGTGGAGACTCCACTTCGTCATTTTATAGAGGGTTGATCCACAGCAAGTGCGACGACGCGCTCGGTGAAACTCTAGGCGTAGAGGAAGACGAACTGGCCAGTCTGGTCGGTAGGACCTTCAGCCCGGGACCGATAGACAACTTCCAAATGTCCCTGGCTTGGCAGTGCTACCGAGGAGCTCTACCAGTTCGAGACAAGCTCTACAGACACGGGCAGGGACCCTTCGAAAAAGATTTGTCCAAGATGCGTGCGCGACGAGGAAACAATCGCGCACGCATTTGTACACTGTCCGGGCGTTACCGACCTGTGGAGCTATGTAGAACGATTATTGTCGCGGGTGGGACCAATCCAGTTTAGCACCGAGTCCATTGTCATGATCATTCCGCCACCCTCCTTCAAAAACGAAGGAGAGGCGGTTTTCCTGTGTTATGGCTATGGTGAAAGAGGTTATATGATGGACGAGGTTAAAAGGGCTGAGGTCAGACACCTTTCTCTCCGGCGAACAACTGATTCGTTTTTTCAAATATCATTTTGGAAGAAGAATCAGGATGGAGAGAGAGGTGCTGTACCCCAGCAAATTTTATGAAAGGTGGGTGAATGTGGCAAAGATGGCTCGAGCGGTTGGGCCTTCTCTGTATATAAGCCTGTAGGTTGAAGAAAAAGAGGAAGAGGGGAAGGGAGTAGTCACTCTTGGTGCTCCTGGAGATGAGGGTTGTGCATTTTTTTTCGGGGGTATGTGTGTACAACCCCTGTGTAACGCCTCCCCCCTATTGGGGATTTCAATTGTTATTTGTTGTTTTATTGATAGTTTTATTTTCATATACATGTATGTAAACTCCCCATTTGTATTTGTCCTCTTCTTTTGTGCCATCGTGACTAATAAAGAAATTTCTCTCTCTCTCTCTCTCTCACTCTCTCTCTCTCTCTCTCTCTCTTTCTCTCTCTCACTCTCTCTCTCTCTCTCTCTATATATATATATATATATATAATATTTATATCTATACTATAAAGCTGACGACCGTATATAAGTAACGAACTTTCCGCCAAGCGGCTGGAACAAACGGTACCAAATTTGCACCATAGATGTAACTTTTTCCAAGTAAGAAAGTGAGGGTATTTTTGTCTACTGAATTTTGTTAAAAGATTAAAGATATTATTTAAATATTCACTTCTTTAAAATTTTCAAATGTCAGCACTAACGGCTTCACGAACCAAGGTATCTTCCTGTTTTCTTTCGGTTGAAACGTTTTTCGAAATATTTACTTTTGCGTTCACAGATTGATTTTTTTAGTTTCAGAAGATCCGTTAAGGGTGAAAGCAGTGATTCTTTGCTTAAACTTTAATCTGTTATTTTAATATATATATATATTTATATATTATTATTCGTGTACAGATATTTTTACATACACAAACACTAAATATAAACAAACCTATTTATTTCACGAAAGCACAGACGGTTTATCGTCATTGTTACTGCCGATATGCCACTCAAAAAGTCCCAGCCTGGCCGCAAGTTCAGATTTTCCAGAAGTAAAAATGTTACTAGAGCAACAGACAGACTAAGCTTCGCGATTACCATCAACAACGCTCAGGGTCAAACCCTAAATGTGGCTGGCCTTCATCTGGGAAAACCATGGTCAATTCTATGTAGGATGCTCTAGGGTGAGCTCGCCAAACGATCTCTTCATCTTTGCTCCCGAGAGCCGAACAAAAAATATTGTATACTCTGAGGCTTTAACAATGTAATTTATGTATTTTCTGTTACTTGGAATTTCCATTATGGTTGTACAAATTATTGTAAATTTGTTCAAAAATGTGTTCTCTGTTCAACCTTTATTGTTGTAACTATCAATTTTCTTTAACGTACTGGCTTAGGAAAGAAACCTACACTGAAAGAACATCTTAAAGTTTACCCAAGCCAAATGTTGTATTTATTAACATTTCTATCTGCAGGTTCTTAGCAAGCTTACTGGCGCTTTAGTATGGTATTCAATTCTCATATCGTTTTTTATTGATATGGTGCATATACCTGCTATTCATATATTTTAAACATTAGATAACGATTGCTGATGTATATTGTACGACAGAATTAGCTGAAAAATATTTTGAATGAACAAATAAAAGAGATATAAAAGAGAGATGTTTGTTGGTTGGTTCCTTCGCATATCACACGAAAAAAACGAAGTGACTATCGGAAAGTATGTACAGGATTGGGATTAGAGTATATCCAGGAAAGTTTATTGATACTAATTTTATAACACGAAAGAAGAAGAAAGACATACCACGTATGCTAACCAGCCTGACTGCTATTTCTAGCAGGTTGGGAATCAACCATAAGGGATTCTCTCTCGAGTTCGTTGTCAGTGATGATGATGTCTCCTATTCCAACGGCGGATTACACACACACGCACACGCACACGCACACACACACGAACACTCACACAGGCACACACACGAACACTCACACAGTCACACACAAGAAAACTCACACAGACACACACACACACATATATATATATATACACACACACACACATATATATATGCACACATACGAAGATACGAACACTCAAACACTTAGTCTTAGATTCTTCCGCGCCGTTCGGCGCATCGAGCAGTAAATACTCGCCAACGGTCACGATCAGCGGCAACTTTTTGGAGACCGGGCCAGATGATGTTGATTGCCATCAGGTCCTTCCGGAACGTTCGTCGCCAGGTGATCCTTGGGCAACCCCGCCTCCGTTTACCGCCAGGCGGAGCCCAGTTCATCGATGTTTTCGAATGCCGTGCATTTGGCAGACGCAGAATATGGCCAGCCAGACGGCACCGACGCTCCGTGACCACTCTCTGTAGCGTCCACGACTCGGCTCTCCGCAGGATCTCCTCGTTTCGCACTCGGTCGCGCCAGGACACACGAAGGATCTTTCGCAGGCACCGCTGGTGGAAAGCGTTCAGCCGTGTCTCTATTTTTGCCGTACTCTTCCAGGTCTCGCTCGCATAAAGCACTGTCGGCAACACGATGCTCTTGTACAGGCGGAGCTTGGTCTTGGTGCTAATGTATGAAGACGACCAGACTGGGCACAGCCGCTGGAAAACTGCGGCTGCTTTGTCGATCCGACAGTTGATGTCGAGCTCCGCGTCGCCGTTGCTTGTCAGGATGCTGCCAAGATAGGTGAAGTGATTAACTTCCTCGATGTCCTGTTGGTTGACTCTGATCACTGGACCTGTGTTGCTGGCCGTCCTCGTGACCTTGGTCTTTTTGGTGTTGATTCTCAGGCCGATCTTTGCCGCACTTTCTCATAGAGATGTTGTTAGGGCCTGCAGATCTGCACACACACACATATATATATATATATACACAAACACACACAAACATACACACACACAATACACACACACACACTGTAAACAAGACAATGCATTCAATACAGACGTTTTCTCTTCTGCCGGTCTTCTCTCATCATTTGTTAACCCTGGCGAAACTGGGTACCTCAGCTAGTATATATATATATATATATATATATCTTACCTATCTATCTATCTATGTAAGTGTTATGTGTGCATATATATATATATATATATATATATATATATATATATATATATATATATATATATATATGCAGAGGTAATATTTAATTTGTTGGGATTCAACAAGCTTAAATATATATATGTATGCATATATATATATTCATATATATATATATATTTGTGTATGTATATATGAATATAAGTGTGTATGAGTACACATGTATAATCACACACACACACACACACAGGTGTGTGTGTGTGATTATACATACAGTTGTATGTGTGTGGGCCTTCACACATATATGTGTGTGTCTGTGCCCTTACATTCTACGTGAGCAGACACCAATGCGTGCGCACGTTTCTGTGTACATATGGTTATCGTTTGTGTGTGTGTGTGTGTGTGTGTATGTGTATGTATATGTGTGTGTGTATGTGTGTGTGTATATATGTGTGTGTGTATGTGTGTGCGTGCGCGCGGATATTTATCAAATGAAGTGACATGACTCCTACAGAATCATTTCCTTTATGTTCAAAGAAATCTGCTCTGTACTCTATGTCTTATCTTCTGTTTCCTGGCTGCAGCAATGATCTTCCGGTTTGAGTACGAAACGGCTGCAAACAATGCAAACAAGAGCTAAGAAGGCCCCACTGCAACCATGCAACATTCATTTTGAGAAAAATCTTTGCCTGGTTCGGGGGATCCAAAGGAGTCTTGTACCGCCTTGCAAAATTTTTCTTGGTGGCCTCTTGTATATAATATATATATATATATATATATATATATATGAGAAAGTATGACCCCGACAGCAGAGCTCAAGCCGTTTCGTCGAAACGGCTTGAGCTCTGCCGTCGGGGTCATACTTTCTCATATTACCCACTCTACTAAAGGAATTGTGGTAGAGAACCAGATGGACCATAACGCACCAGAGTACTCAATACTTAGGGTAGTAGAGTGGGAAATAGGAAAAAGTATGACCCCGACGGCAGAGCTCAATCCGTTTCGAGAAATAGCCGTTTCCAGAGATAGCCATCGAAACGGCTTGAGCTCTGCCGTCGGGGTCATACATTTTCCTATATATATATGTAAGAATATTTTCGAAACAGCGAGTGGGTTTGAAATTATTAGAAATGTAAACTATCGCCGTATTTTGACTAAAGAAATTAAAGAAATTATTTAGCCTGATAGTGGGGTTAAGAACCCTCGGAGAAATGGAAAAAGATGAGTATTAACGTACATAACGCACCAGAGTATTGAGTACTCTGGTGCGTTATGGTCCATCTGGTTCTTTACCACAATTCCTTTGTTATATATATATATATATATATATATATATATATATAGGAAAATGTTTGACCCCGACGGCAGAGCTCAAGCCGTTTCGACGGCTATTTCTGGATTAAATTAGAATTTTTAGCGTGGTAAATAAATAGCCGAACTTTTCAAGGGGTAATTGCTTATATGGGAAGATTGTAGTTGTCAAGAGGATTGGTCACAATTTCTTGTAAACATAATTAAATCTTTCATGGCAGTGGGTGGGAGGTAGGGGTGGCTGAACTTGCCTGTAGAACAATGAGGGAGTGGGTGGGGCCGGTCAAGCGTTGAAAGTGAATTCTATACAGCAAATTCTAAGGATTGTGTATGAGAATAGGTTAGAGGAAGCAGGCGAAAAAGGATTCTGGAGAAAATAGAGAAGGGACGTTATAGGTAAATCAATTGATATTAGAAGATAATAAATAAATTAAAAAATATATAAAAATATAAAATTGGATAGTAAGAAGTGATAAAAAATCTCTAGAATCTAAGACAGCTGCTATATTTAGTTGGTATTGCGTTTTCGGCTAATGCTATAGAATAGGTTAATAAGTTGAGAATAGAAGTTACTAAATAAATAAAAAATTTATAAAATTATAGAATTCGGTAGTAAAAAGTAATATACAATCTCTAGTGTCTAAAACAGCTGCTATCATTAGTTGGTATTGCGTTTTCGGCCAACGCTATCTATAATTTACTGGGGTGGGGGTACTGAGGCTACAAAAGCCCAATGGGCTGCCTCGGGGTAGGCGAAAGGGGAAAAGGGAAAAGGAAGAGGATAGGGAGTGAAAGGAAGTGATAGGAAGAGATAAAGGGAAGAAGAAATAAAAAGGAAAAGAAAAGAGGTACATCTACCTATGTTAGCCTGGGTTTCCCCTATCTTGTTCGGCAAGTGGGGAAAAGGAGGATGTTGCAGCCATTGTCTACCCACTCGGGTCATTAGGGTGTTTGAGGATGAGGTAAGTCCTACGCAATCGGTGTTTGCATGCAGTTACAAGTTCGTCTTTTTTGTTATGTTATTATCTTGGAGGTCCCAGATGTGGCCCGAAAGTGTAATGGCATGTCGCCGGGCTGGGTTTCGGAACGTATGTCGGTATTGGTAGAGCCGGGTCTTAAAGTCACAAGCGGTTAATCCTATATAGGCTTTTTGGAGGTGTCCGTCCTCACCTTGCATTGGTAAATCACGTTATACTCTCGGCATCTGTTGTTGAGGGGGCACGTAGATCTATCAGGGCAGTTACACCTCCTGGTCGGTTCTCCACTAATGTTTAGGTTGTTTCTTCCATAGGGGTTGAGTTTCTTGTTGTTTGAGGAGACGATGTTTTGTGCGAAGTTGGGTGTGGTGCTGTAGGAGAGTTTGATAGTGTTTTTGTTGATTATGTTGTGGTAGCGGTGTTGTGGTGGGAAGTGTTTTTCGAGGAACCTAAAGAAGATTTTTCCGATAGGTGTTGCCACCTCGGCATTGTGGGGAGAGTTGAACCACATTATGTGGCGTGAGCGGCGACGCCGCCTGCTGGTTCCGCTAAGGGAAGCTGGATAAAAGGAGATTTCCTCCCGGAAGCCGCTTCGCTTGAGGGCTTGGTTGTAATGAGGCGCATGTTCATCGAATATCTGCTCATTAGCGGACAAACCAGATATGCGGAGGGAGATGTTTTAACCACCCACTGCCATGATAGACTTAATTATGCTTACAAGAAATTTTGACCAATCCTCTTGACATATAAGGAAAAGTTCGGCTATTTACCAGGCTAAAAATTCTAATTTAGTCCAGAAATAGCCGTCGAAATGGCTTGAGCTCTGCCGTCGGGGTCAAACATTTTCCTATTACCCATTCTACTACCCTAAGTATTGAGTACTCTGGTGCGTTATGATCCATGTGGTTCCTTACCACACCTTCGTTATATATATATATATATATATAAATATATATATATATATATATATATATATATATATATGTGTGTGTGTGTGTGTGTGTGTGTGTGTGTGTGTGTGTGTGTGTGTGTGTGTGTGAAATACACTTTTTATCCGATTTTCTCAACCATTGTATATAGTAACCGACTGGTATTACAGTGATTTTCAGTGTTTGGGACACTCATATTTTTATATACATATGTATATATATTGTAATGAGTTACTGCCTGACGGTTGAGCTCTTACCGTTTTGTTGGGCCGTAACTTATTACAATATCTACAACAGACCTGCCAATCTCTAAAAACTCTAACGGAGAGTACCATTAAATAAAGAGTCCCAAAACGAGCCGTGACTTATTACAATATCTACAACAGACCTGCCAATCTCTAAAAACCCAAACAGGGAGTACCATGAAAAAAAGTGCCCCAAAACGAGGAGAGATGAGGCAAAATAGGGAGATTTTACATAATGAAAGCTATACCCATTTTCACAAGAAAAAACATCTCTCATCTACCCCCAAAGTGGGTAGGAGATCTCCCCCATCGGACGGGGAGAGTTGTTAGGTCTGTCTACACTATATTTTCTTAAGTACCGAATACAACCCTGAACAATGGTCTGACTTGCTCAAAGTGCTGCTAAGTGGAATCGATCCCATAACTACATGGCGAACAAGATGAACATCGTAGCGGCACAACTACGTTGTTAATTTTTGTTTGTATTCTAAATATTGTTATTGCTATTGTTGCCGTCCTAGTTATTGCAGCTGTCATTACTGTAATATTATTGTCGCTTTATCTTGAAAATCATGCCACTTACACACACACACACACACACACACACACACACACACACACACACACACACACACACACACACACACACACACACACACACACACACACATACACAGACACACACAGACAGACAAATACACACGCACACCACATTCATCACACAATTTAACACGCAATTTCAACTAGTAAATTAATAATTACATTATTAAAGAAAATTGATGTAATATTTTGACCATACCTGACTTCAGTTTTGCTAATTAAAAGTTTACGAATAATTTACTAGCTAAATTTCTATTTTGTAATTTATTTCGTTCCTATAATTTCGGCTCTTATTATTATTGTTATTATTGTTGTTGTTGTTATGATTATTGTTATGATTATTATTGTTATTATTGTTGTTGTTATGATTATTACTCTTTCGTTTCGTTTTGTCACTACTCTATCTTATTTAATTCCTTTTATTCATATTGCTGCTTTTATGCCCCAGCTAAGCTCCGACCAGACCTGATGTATCTCGGACTAAATTATCTACCGTTTTATAAATCTGTAAGAGATGTTTTGTAGGCGGAGACTAAGTTATTATTTTTATCAAATCTAGTCGAACGAACACGTAAAAGCTCCTTTGTTTGTTGCTACTGTTGAGGTTTCGTCCCAGGTCAGGCCTAATAGAGAAAACCTATAATAAAAGACACGCCTTCTCATAAAATGTTCGGATCTCAGATCATAAGAAATTGTGAAACAATAATGTCGTTACACATTTGGATCTGAAAAAAAAATGATTAAGTCGTATTCACCAATTGATAGATTGTTCACAGGATTTCATCGAGTATATATGTATTTGCTGTCATTTGAAAGTGGGTGGCTCTGGAAGGTTTTCTTTCACAGTTTAAAATGCTTTTAATTAAAGCTCCTCGTTAGATAGCTTGGTAGTTGAATACAAAGCTTGGTGGTTGAATATAGAAAGTAAAGTATGTGTCTTGGTATTGATCATCGAGTTACAAAGAGCCGATCCCCGAGCAATGTCATTAAGGGGTTTCTAATTGGTTTAAGCATGAGCATCACGGACGCGGCTTTTTAGTCCTGCTATGTAATAATGATAGGCGATAGTTATAAATAATTATTTCTACTGTTGGCACAATACCATGCATCGCAAAGAATGTCGAATATCAAGCGATGCCTGAGCTTGAAGCTTTTTTAAGTGAGGAAAGGCTTTGCACGGGGCCAATCCCACTCTTTGAACATCGAATGCATTTGCTCCAAAAGAAGTCTATATCATTCTATATTCTGATGAAGGACTTGAGTCTGAAACGTTGAGACTGCTCTCCCAATGTAAGTGTGACACTATTATATATCTTCAATAAACTTCACCAACTGCTGTGTTTTTCCGTCTACTTTTCACATACATATATGTATCAACGCTTACGTATACACCACAAATCCGTTGGATACCTACCTGAGATTTTCATTTTGGAATTGAATTTACCTATTCAACTATATATATAAATATATATATATATATATATATATATATATATATATATATATATATATATATATATATATATATATATATATATATATATATATATTAGAATTGGTGCTCTATATATATATGAATGTATATATAGTGTATTTTGCAATACACTGTATGCTTAATTAAAAGCATTTCGAAGACCTTATGCTATTGTTTTAGAGTAGTGACAGACTCACTTTAATTTTCAGCAAAGAGGGGGAGATAAAGCTGACAAGGCCTTGTTTCGCATTTATTGATGCTTATCAAAGCCAACTACTCCTCTTGGTTGCTGATATGATGGATGTTTGGTTCATATATAATTCTAGTAAATAATCAGGAACTGATTATACAAAGCGGTTGCCGGTCAAGCAGAAATTGAAAATTAGAATTGGTGCTCTGAAATAGCTATATATATATATATGAATGTATATATAGTGTATTTTGCAATACACTGTATGCTTAATTAAAAGCATGTCGAAGACCTTATGCTATTCTTTTAGAGTAGTGACAGACTCACTTACTTTAATTTTCAGCAAAGAGGGGGAGATAAAGCTGACAAGGCCTTGTATCGCATTTATTGATGCTTATCAAATCCAACTACTCCTCCTGTTTGCTGAAATCATGGATGTTTGGTTCTTATAGAATTCTAGTAAATAATCAGGAACTGATTATACAGAGCAGTTGCTCTGTATAATCAATTCCTGACTAAATAAAACTGTATAATAAGTTCCAGACTAAATAAAAATGGCGTAGACATACAATGTAACGGGAGGAAACAATAACACCACTGACGTTGTTGCAGATGTGCAACGAAAGAACTTTGATAAACTATACATATGTGTGTGTGTCTATATTGTATCTGTATTATTTCTGACCGTCGGTCAGATAATGGCAAAATTGAGGACCGAATAAATTAGATTACCGATATAAAAGACACAGAAGCGAAAACCAACCAAACAGTGAGTGTATTCTGTTATTAATTCTGGAAATATTACACAAATATGACCCTCCCCAAGTATAACAATATTTGTTTCGACACACCATTTCATATAAAAAACCTCGCAAAACTATATATATATATATATATATATATATATATATATATATATATATATATATATATATATATATATATATATATACATATATACATACATATATACGTACATATATATATGTTTGCATGTATGTATATATATATATATACATACTACTGTACGTATGTATACATATATGTATGTACGTGTACATACTTATATTTAAGTAACAGCCGTACTAAGAGTGGGAAATGAAATTTCGTTTCATTTTTTCCGTTTATCGTTTTCGGTGCACCCGGCCGATTAACCCACTCGATATGCAAATTGGGCTACTCAGTCGTTAATGTGCATAAGGTAAGTATATATATTCAACAATCTGGCAGGAAGGTATACGTTGCTGACGATAGCTAATAAGCTTGAAACTAGTACAGCGTTCCTTTGTCAGTGTTGAACAAACGAGCAACGATGGTTGCTGGACACTACGGCTTAATACGGGATGTTTGTTTACAAACACACCGAGCATTATAATAAATGTTCGGTGAATCCAAACGTACATATATATATGTGTGCATGTATGTATATATACATACTACTGTACGTCTGTATACATATATGTATGTACGTGTACATACTTATATTTAAGTAACAGCCGTACTAAGAGTGGGAAATGAAATTTCGTTTCATTTTTTCCGTTTATATAAATATATATATATATGATGGCTGCCAACTCGTTTTCGAGTACGGCCACTACTTAATATCCATGTAGGAGAACCCCTACCGATGCGCTGAACGAGTGTGACTTCTTTGTCCAGCCAGCGACTTGAAAACTCTGGTAGAAACACTACACTTGTGACAATTATTGACACATAGTGCTGGGCCCATGGTACCATGTGACAAGTGCAGAGAGATCTCCAGATATAAAGCAATGCCTGTGCCGTGAAGCTTTTATAGTGAGCAAAGTCACTGCACAAAGCCAGTCCCACTCTCTTAACCAAGATGATATCTACCAAAAAGAAGAACAAGTCAACATCATTGGATACCATCAGGGTTGCAGGTGTTATATCAGAGTTTTCTTTCTCCTAGAATTCTGCCTTGACAAAGGCTAAGGGGTCATCTCTCCCGGTGATTTTGGATGGCCATTGACTCTTAAGAGCTCCTTTGCCCTTTGACAGGTTTTGTTTTTAGTCCTGCAGGATGTCCAAAGTCACCCTCCTCACCAAGAAACCTTGGTGGGGTTGCCAGTTTAGTCGCCAACGACCCGATTTAGCTTCATGCATAGCTGTATACAGATATGTATTGGAATTTCGTATTTCTAAAGAAATATGATATGTTTATAGATTAACATTTAGTAAGCTGCAGCTATGCAAAACACCAGGGCTATTGCCCTCTGGTAGTATTCAGCAGAAGCAAGGGGGACAATCATCGATGCATTTCGAACTTAACTAGTTCTCATCAGGACGATCCCTCTCATTCGTTAGACTGCTGGTCTTGAAAACAGCTGAGAATATATAGTTTTCCCGTCTGTGGAAATGAGGTGATTAATCTCATTTGCATATTAAGCTGCATAAGTTGGCTCAATTTATAATAGAATAGAATTAGGATTTAGCTTGATACATAGCTGTATACAGATATGTATTGGAATTTCGTATTTCTAAAGAAATACGGTTTGTTTGCAGGTATACATTTAGAAAGCCGTAGCTATTGCCCTCTGGTGATGTCCGGCAGAAGCAAAGGGGACAATCGTCGATACATTTTGAATTTAACTGGTTCTCATCAGGACGATCCCTCCCTCTCTTGCGACTGCTGAAGCTAAATCCTAATTCTATTCTATTATAAGTTGAGCCAACGTATACAGCTTCATATGCAAATGAGATTATTCGCCTTATTTACACAGGCGAGAAAACTGTAGATTCTCGCCTGTTTTCAAGTCCAGCAGTCTAAAGAATGAGAGGGACGTCCTGATGAGAACCAGTTAAGTTCGAAATGCATCGACGATTGTCCCTCTTGCTGCTGTTGGACATCACCCGAGGGCGTTAACACCGGTGTTTTGCATAGCTACGGCTTTCTAAATATTTATACATAAACATACCGTATTTCTTTAGAAATACGAAATTTCAGTACATATCAATATATACATATATATACTTTAGCTCTGTAGCTTACATAGAGCTCTCTCCTTTCCTTTATCCTTCCTACGGAAATATTTAATATATACATATGTATATATATATGTGTGTGTGTGTGTGTGCATAAATATATATGTATTTATATGTATTTATATATATATATATATATATATATATATATATATATATATATATATACATATAAATACATATATATTTATGCACACACACACACACACACACACACACACACACACACACACACACACACACACACACACACACACACACACACACACACACACACAATACACATAAAAGAGAATAAAAATATGACAGAAATTTGAAAAGTTTGCTAGAGCGTAATAAAGTATTTGCAGCTAAAGTTGTAACTTATTATAGACTTCACCTGTAAAGAAAAGTATCTGTAGAACTTGGCTGCAATGATGTCCCTGCATTGTGTGACCAATCCTGCTGTGGGCACTAGGACAATCGCTCAAATATTCACACCATATGTTACTCTGACAGACACGTAGCAAGTTATGTTCAGAAACGGATACGCATATCACTTCATATATCTTTGCTTTGTCCAATATATCAGTCAAACAGAAGTTTGATTTCCATTAGCTATCTATCAATTTATCTGCCTATCAATTTATCAAAATATTCTTATTATATATCATATTTCTATCTCTCTATCAACAAGTTATCTACCAAATTGTTTGCCAATATATATACCACTTCTCTCACTTTCCTACCCCTCTTTCTATTTTCTCTTTCTCGCTCAGTCGCTCATTCTTTCTATTATCTCCATCTTATCTATCTACAAATGCATCTTCCAAAGAAACAATTAGATATTTCTTCATATGTATGTATGAATGTATATATATATGTATGTATGTATGTATGTATGTATGTATGTATGTATGTATGTATGTATGTATGTTATCTCTTTCTCTTAATTTCGAATATATTTTTTTGACCGGCCACCTTGCTGGTGGCAGGGTTGTAAAAGAAAAGAAATTGTCATCCCTTGAATCGCAAGAATGTTTTGCAAATTTTGATGGTGCCAGCTATTGCAGCCATTTGTAGACCATGAATTAGGGAGCTGAGCTGTATGTATGTATGTATGTATGTATGTATGTATGTATGTATGTATGTATGTATGTATGTATGTATGTATGTATGTCAGGTCACCAGTTGGTGCTACTGGTAACATGTATCCCAGTACAACCTGTCTCATGGTCGGGTCGTTGGCGACTAAACTGGCAACCCCACCAAGGTTTCTTGGTGAGGAGGGTGACTTTGGACATCCTGCAGGACTAAAAACAAAACCTGTCAAAGGGCAAAGGAGCTCTTAAGAGTCAATGGCCATCCAAAATCACCGGGAGAGATGACCCCTTAGCCTTTGTCAAGGCAGAATTCTAGGAGAAGGAAAACTCTGATATAACACCTGCAACTCTGATGGTATCCAATGATGTTGACTTGTTCTTCTTTTTGGTAAATATCATCTTGGTTAAGAGAGTGGGACTGGCTTTGTGTAGTGCCTTTGCTCACTATAAAAGCTTCACGGCACAGGCATTTTTTTATATCTGGAGATCTCTCTGCATTTGTCATCACATGGTATCATGGGCCCAGCACTGTGTCAATATTTGTCACAAGTGTAGTGTTTGTACCAGAGTTTTCAAGTCGCTGGCTGGACTAAAAAGTCACACTCGTTCAGCGCATCGGTAGGAGTTCTCCTACATGGATATAAAGTAGTGGCCGTACTCGAAAACGAGTTGGCAGCCACCATGTATGTATGTATGTATGTATGGATGGATGTATGTATCTCTCGCTCTCCCTCTCTCTCTCCCACCATTTCTCTTTCTATCTATCTATCTATCTATCTATCTATCTACAGATGCATCTTCCAAAGAAACAAACAGATATTTTCGCATGTCTACGTATGTACGTACGTACGTATGTATGTATGTATGTATGTATGTATGTATGTATGTATGTATGTATGTATGTATGTATGTATGTATGTATGTATGTATGTATGTATGTATGTATTATTACTATTATTATTACTTTTTTTTTTTTTTTTTTTTTTTTTTTTTTTTTTTTTTTTTTTTTTTCCCCAATTCAATGATGTTCCAGAACAATGTAAACGAGATAATTGCCAATTTGGGTTCTGGAACAAAAAAGATCATTGGCAATAAGGGCAGGGGCCCCAAGTTATCACAACCTGGGCCCGCCCGTCATCGTGCCATTGTAATAGAGCCAAACAGGGCATTTAGTCTTGGCTGCTGGAACGTACGGACGCTGCTTGACAGGGATTCTTTGGAGCGTCCTGAACGAAGGACCGCTCTTGTTGCGAAGGAGCTTCGACGTTACGATCTTGACATCGTGGCTTTGTCTGAGACGAGGTTAGCTGGAGATGGTCATCTTACGGAATTTTGTGGAGAATATACATTCTTCTGGAAAGGAAGAGATGAAGGAACCAGAAGAGAGGCTGGGGTAGGATTTGCTGTTAAGACTGTACTGGTGAATAAATTGGAAGAATTCCCAGTGGGGATTAGTGAGCGTCTTATGTCCATGAGAGTTCCGCTGGACAAGGGAAGATATGCTACCCTGGTGAGTGTGTATGCTCCAACTATGAATTCTGTCGATGAAGAAAAACTGTCCTTTTACCATGCCTTGAAAGGTGTTTTAAGAAATATCCCTCAGGCAGACAAAGTCATCGTGCTTGGTGACTTTAATGCTAGAGTGGGTAGGGATTTTAACACATGGAATGTAATCGGAAGGCATGGGGTGGGAAAGTGTAACAGCAATGGTATGCTCTTGCTGCAGATGTGTGAGGAGCTGGATCTGTGTGTTACCAACACCATGTTCCAACAAAAGAACAAATTCAAGACCACATGGATGCATCCTGCATCTAAGGAATGGCATCTTTTGGACTACGTCCTAGTCAGGATGCGTGACAGACAGGATGTGCGGTGTGTTCGTGTTCTTCGTGGAGCTGAGTGCTGGACGGACCACCGCCTGGTACGCGCAAAAGTGAATCTAATCACCAAACGTAAAATCCGGGCTCCTGGTGTTACCCTGCCCAAAAGATTGAATGCTGCTCGTCTTAAGGATAAAAATGTGAAGAGGACATTGGAAGAAGAGATGCAGGCTGCAGATCTTGGTGAGGATTGGCCGACCCTTAAAAAGTCGGTTTATGATGTAGGCAGACGTGTTCTGGGATTGGTGCAGAGAAAACATCAGGACTGGTTTAATGAGAAAGATGTGCATATAGATGACTTGTTGGCTGATAAGAGGCGCGCTCTGTCACGCTACTTGACGGCAAGACCACAGGAGAGGAATACGTTGCATGAGGAGCTCAGGGATGTAAAATCACGTGTTAGGCGGAGTCTTTCTCAGATGAAGGATCAGTGGTGGAGTGAGAAGGCTGGTGA
>OZ024743.1:357716910-357754410 GCA_964016885.1 Eledone cirrhosa | reverse complement strand
AGATTTTCCGACTGTGCCATTGTGGACGTGAACTAATCGCAGCCGAACATCTAGGTCGTACTTAGATAGGTTCCTAGTTAGAAATAAGGATAGGGACATATTAAGCTGTCCACGAATGTTCATGGTTGACCATTCGGATCACAAGTTGGTGACCTGAGTGGTCAACTTTGATAGAACCCATAGACAAGGAAACGGTTACTGGAAGCTAAACTTGTCCTTACCGACAAACAAAGCTTACAGTAAGCGGATTAGTTATCTAGTTAAGCAGCGGTTGACGGGGGAAATTGTCAACAGCAGGTGGTGGGGCTCTCTCAAGAGGGAAATTAGAATAGAATCGATAGGTTTTAGTCAGGAATTAGCATCAGATAGGAATAGAACTGAAAGGGAATTGATAGATATAGTAGAATTAGGAGGGGCAACGTGGCCGGCGTGCTGGCGTCAAGAACGGCCCTAGACCAGTTCTTTCACGCGAAGCACAAGGGCTGTGTTGTCAGGAGTAAAATACGTGCTCTGGGTAACGAGGGAGCCAAAGCTGTTAGCTGGGCCCGAGTGACAGAGGCAAAAAGTGGAAACAAGTCCATGATTCGGTCTTTGAAGGACCAGGATGGACGTGTGATCCTTGAACCTGAGCAGATGTGCGCGGCCTTTCAACGGCGCTTTGCACGACTGTTCGGGAGGGGCGGCGGGCCGGGTGAGGCCATGGATTTTGGTCCATACCTCGACGGTCTGCCGCGGCTCTCGGACTGGGATGCTAAGTCCTGCGAAAGGACGATTTCAGCCGCTGAAATAGGGGAAGCGCTGAGCCTATGCGGTAAACGCAAATCTCCCGGTATCGATGGTCTACCATACGAACTTTATGTAGCGATGCCGGACTTGTTCTCCGATCTCCTCGAGGCGGTCTACTGCAGCTGGCAGCAGAACGGGAGAATTCCCAGTTCTGTGGCCAAGGGCGTAGTCACGCTGGTGAGGAAGGACGAGAACAAGGGGGATGACATAGATAACTTCAGGCCCATAACTCTGTTAAACAGAAAGTTAAAGATTTTGGCCAAGGTGTTAGCGAAGAGGTTGGTACTTCTCGTCGGGAACCTGGTGGGAGAAGCACAGACATGCGCAATCCCGTCCAGGTCCATACACGACAACCTCCACCTCATGCGATACATCGTAGAGAGGGTAGGGAACGAACCCGGCTTTGGTGGGGCCCTGATCAACTTGGATCAAACTAAGGCGTTCGATAGGGTCGACCATCGGTACCTGGATGCGGTGCTCGCGGCGGCGGGCTTTGGACCCGTTTTCAGGGGCTGGATTGCTGCAATGCACAGCAGCAAGACCTGCTCGAGGGTCAAGGTGAACGGCTACCTCTCGGAGCCGTTCCAAATCGCGCGATCCATCCGACAGGGATGCCCTCTCTCCTCCCTTCTGTATGTGCTGGCTCTCGAGCCACTACTGTGGAAGTTGGAGCTGTTGCAGGGAATCCCCTTGGAACCGGGATTGCGGAAAGCGGTGTCGGCCTAATCCGATGACGTGACAGTAATGGTGTCGTGCGCCTCGGAAATCGGGGAGATCGGCACCTTACTGGAGGAATACGAAAGGTTTACAGGAGCCAAGCTGAACCGGGACAAATCCGTCGGTTTGCAACTCGGAACGTGGAGAGGCAAACCGATGCCCTCCGACGGCGTCGTCGGACGCTGGACAGAGGGACCGGTGAAGCTTCTCGGGGTCAGGTTCGGACCACACTTCCAGGTGGAGAAAAACTGGGATGAGGTAACGGGCAGGGTATTTGCACTCGCCCAGAATTGGGCCGAGTGCAAACTATCCCTGAAAGGTCGAGCGGAGGTGGCGAACACTTATATAGCGTCCGTCATCTACTACCGCTTGACCATCCTGCCTTGCCCTGCGAAAACGCTCGCCAAAATGGAGCGCACGCTCTTCCGATTCCTTTAGAAGAAGCGGGCCACTTTGGTGAGAAGATCAATCTGCTGTCAACACCCTTCGAACGGAAGGCTGGGGAGGCCGTGGCTGACAATGCGTAGACACGCATTAAGGCTCTGGAACCTCCAGGTGTTCCTCACCGGTCAGCCGGTGTGGGCCCCTTTTGTGAGTCGAGCCTTTCCTAGACTCGTCTCAATTACCGAGCTGCATCCTGGGTCAAGCAAAGACCGAGAAAAGTGGGCGACTGGCACATTGAATGTGCCCAGGCGCTCACGGCCCTCTGGCAAGCGGATCCGGCAATCAGTGGAGACTCAACCTCAACATTCTATAGAGGGTTGGTGCGCAGCAAGTGCGACGACGCTCTCGGAGAGGCTCTGCTCATGGAGGAAGACGAGCTAGCCAGTCCAGTCTGTTCGGAAGGACGTTTACCCGGGACCGATGGACAACTTCCAAAAGTCCCTGACTTGGCAGTGCTACCTGGGAGCTCTACCCGTTCGGGACAAGCTCTACAGACACGGGCGCCCGGGTAGGGACCCCTCGAAGAAGATCTGTCCGATATGCGTGCGTGACGAGGAAACCGTCGCACACGCATTCGTACACTGCCAGGGCGTTGCTGACCTGTGGGGTTATGTGGAACGACTATTGTCGCGGGTGGGACCAATCCGGTTGACCACCGAGTACATTGTCACTATCAAACCGCCTCCCGCTTCAAAAACGAAGGAGAGGCGGTTTTCCTCTGTGTGATAGCTATGGCGAAAGAGGTTGTATGGTGGACGTGGACGAGGCTAACAACTGGTTCTTTTTTCAAGTACCATTTTAGAAGAAGGATCAGAATGGAGAGAGAGGTGCTCTACCCCAGCAAGTTTTATGAAAGGTTGGTAAAAGTGGCGAGAATGGCCCGAGTGAATGGGCCTTCTCTCTATATCAGCCTGTAGGTGAGAGAGGAGAGGAAGGGAGCACCCGCTGATTGTGGTCCCGAGGATGAGGGTTGCACATTGAGGACTTCGATTGTTGAATTTGATTTGTTATATATTTTTAAACGTACCTTGAAATGTATGTAAACTCCCCTCCTTGTATTTGTCCCAATCTTTGATGCCCTGGTGGCAAATAAATAGAAAGTTATCGATCTATCTATCTACCTACCTATATATATATATATATATATATATATATATATATATATATATATATATATATATATATATATATATATATGTATATTATATATATGTAAAAGTATATATGATATTGTTATATTTTGGGAGGGTCATGTTGCCAATAAGAAACACACGCACCAGTGTTTCACTTCAATTTATTATAAATTAAATTTATAAATTTAGGAATTTATAAATTTCCGGTTGGTTGGTTCCACAACCAGATGATTGTTCATATATTGTCAAAGTTCTTTCGTCACACATTCTGTGACTGGGGATTCTTTTCTTTGTGTTTGTGCCTCTCCTTTGTTCTGTCCTACGCCATCTTGATATATATGATATATTATATCGCTGTACACACGTATACAGAAATATTACAATAATACCTAGTCTTACAACACAAATATATACTATATGCATATATGTGTATGTGTTGTATGTGTGTTTGTGTGTGCGCACCTGTTTGTGAGCAGGCCCTTGCCATTCTGAGTTCAAATCCCACCGAAGTTAACTTTGCCTTTCATCCTTATGGGGTCGATAAAATAAAGTACCAGTAACGTACTGGGGTTGATTTAATCGACTTTTCCCTGCCCCAAAATTACTGGCCTTGTGCCTATACTAGAAATCATTATTAAAATCGATACTGCAACGAAGACATAACACGGAGAATCGCAGGAACGCGCGTTTCGTTTAACGAACTCAACTTATTCACCCTGCAGTGTTTCAACGAAAAAGAGAACTTTCGTTAAGAAAAAACATAGGAGAGTTCTGATTTTTAATGGGAAATAATTTTACAGGGAATATATCATATAAATGGGAGTAACTCTAAAAAAGGATGCGGGTAACCCTATGATAGCTGTTAGATGAACAAATTAATAAATAAAGAAATTAAAGAAATAGGTTGGCAAAAACACATTGGTTTATATTGTCATAGGGTTTTATCTTTTATTATGATTTACAATTCATATCAATGCCTTCTCTATTCTATCCGCCGGGGTCGCATGGCGGCCAGCGCATGGGCCTCCATTTACTTATAATAGTGAGAGAAGGGATGAGCAAGAGAGACGGAGGCAGTGAAATGGGAATTTGATTCCATTATGTTCAGACCTGATATATATGTATATATTTGCTTGTCATTATAACACACATATATGCACATATGTGTACATCTAAAAGTCTAAAGTCTGTCTTAAGCCAGAAGGCTCATTTGGACGGTGCTTATCTCGGTTTCATGGCGTGAAACAACTGAGAGTACAAGACTCCCCCCTGGACAGGAAGCCAGTCCATCGCAGGGTAAAACTCCCAGCTATTGTTGGTACTCATTTTCAGCTGAGTATACTGGAGCAACGTGAAATGAAGTGTTTTGCTCAAGAACACAACACGCAATCCATCAATTGAACCCACGACATGATGATCGTAAGTCGAACACCCTTACTACTAGGCCACGTGCATGTCTATTTATACGTATTTTAGGTATTGAATTTGAATAAATCTTGTTTTGAATTTTAATGACAGACTAAATACATACCAATTGATGGGATCACGTTTTCTGTGAACTTAGTTGAGTCTAGAAATAAGTTACCGGCTGTTGTAATCGTAGAAAATGTAAACAAAACTATGGAATCTCTTCATGAATCTCATTACGGGGGTCCATATAATAAAGTACCAGTAATGCACTGGGTAATTGCTGGCCTTGTGCCAAAAATAGAAACAATTATTACAACTAATTGGTGGATTAGCAGTATCGTTAGCGGGTCGGACGCCATGCTTTGACGCATAGAGTTACGACCCTTGCCATTCTGAATTCAAATCCCGCCGAGGTTGACTTTGCCTTTCAGTCTTACGGGGGTCGATAAAATAAAGTACCAGTAATGCACTGGGATAATTGCTGGCCTTGTGCCAAAAGTAGAAACAATTGTTATATATATTCTTTCAGTCCACCAGGACACTGAACTTTATTTGATTACAGACACTAGACTGGTCAATAGACAGGACTGTCAACTGGCTGTCTAGATGGCTATATGATCGATGTTGTTGGTTATCTGGCTGATTGACAGATAGTTCAGTGGTATGACGGCTGGTTGTCGGTTGATATTAGTTGATGGATTGTCAGGCTGTGAAGGCACGTGGCCTAGTGGTAAGGGTGTTAGACTTACGATTCTAATGTCGTGGGTTCGATTCTTGAGCTGGGTTGCGTGTTGTGTTCTTGAACAAAACACTTCATTTAACGTTGCTCCAGCTGAAAATGAGTACCAGCAATAACTGGGAGTTTAACCCTGTGATGGACTGGCGTCCTGTCCAGAGGGGAGTCTTCTACTCTCAGTCACTTCACGCCATGATACTGGGATAAGCACCGGCTCAACGCGCTGCTTGCAGCGCACGAGGGCATGCATGCATTGTCAGGCTGGCTAGTTGATGTGTTTGTGTAGGTTAATGCTTCTCAACCATTTTACTATCAAAGATTCCGCTCGTTTAAACATATTTTCTCGCGGTTACCAGGTTTTTGAAAGGCCTCTCTACTCAACTGGCGCATGGATACCTAGTACTACCACTGTGAACAACAAATGGTCTGCGGAACACAGGTCAGGAAATGCTGGTCTTGCTGCTTGTCAAGCTGGGTAATTATTAATTGTTTGGTTTCTTTCTTCGCTTCGTTTGCTGATAGGTTCGAATTACAAATCCATAACTTTAGATATGCCGCCTGAGTATCATACTGCACATTCTGATATGTACTGGCAAACTGCGTATATGTAGTATAATGTTACGGTCTGCGCGTGTACCTTCTCTATTGTCTAATCATCTTCTGAATGTATGTTGTTGTTTATCCGAAGCCAGCCTTGATTGAGTAGACCTGTCTAAACTTTTATGAAGTCTCGTTCATGGGAAAAATCTATTTGTGTTGCTGTTTTTATTTGTATACCACAACTGGAGATATGGTGGGTGGTAAACTTAATCCAACTCATCCACGAGTACTTTTAGTGAAGTGTTTCTGTAGCAAACAATGAGGCCAAACCGCCAATCTCATGATAAATTCAATTCTTTTCCCTACCAGTCACAGAGGCCCTGGAAAAAGTCAAGCTCATGGACACAGTCTTTCCTCCTCTGACTACGCTATAACGAAAATTTCAAAGAATAAATGTACTTGATTGCATTCTCATCTTTTTCACCTGAACCATAGGAAGAAATTAACTTATCAAGAAAATACTCGTTGATATAACTATGGTACCGCTACTTTCTGTATTAAACTATACCACACTAGTCTTCCTGCTGTCATTCGATGAAGTTGACCGTTGAGAGTTAAGTATCTTAATCATAGATTTTAACGGGCTGCGGGGACATGTAATCATTCAACCTATGAATTTTACAACTACGAATCGGGGTTTCCCTGAAGCTCGGCCCTCGGATCTGCGAGTCACATAAATTTCCGCCTCCACTCGCTGTTCTGTCGCTACAGTGCCAGCCACCTTCCACGCTATGCTGCTCTCAACGAGGTCATAAAGCATGGTTTGGATGCTGCAGGCTTCCCTCCCAGCTCAAGCCGGTGGGGCTGGACCGAGGGGACGGCAAAAAGCCTGTCGGCATGACCATTTTCCCGTTCCGCGGTGGTAAACCCCTCATCTAGGATGCCACATGGAGCGACAAATTCTCCAGCGGCAACCTGGTGCAGTCTGCCATATCCCTACTCACCACCATTGGCGCAGAATTGGTTATCCGCAGGTGTGAGTCATCAAGCGGAATGGCTCCTCCAGGGCGTCTCCATCACCATTTTCCGGGAAAACACCTTCTCTATTTTGTCTGCCGGTACTGCGGGGTGGACAGCGCCTGGATCCCCATTTGCTCATAATAGCGAGGGATGGGGGGGGGGGGGATAGAGGCAGTGAGAGTGGAGGTTTGGTTCCTTTGTGTTCGGACCTGGTGTATATGTACATTTTATTTACTGCATCTTTATTTGTCTGGTGAGAAAATGCTGCTTATATCTCCATTTCTTACGTTATTATAAGGACTAGCATGTGTCGTGTGCATATTGATATTATACGCAGGTATATACATCAAATAAAATCGTAATTGACAATATATAATACATAGAAATTGAATGAAGATTGCGTTACACTGTCTTATGTAATCAGTAACGTAATACATGATACATTAAAAAATACGATATTATATATAAACTGCATTAGGAGAAAATTAGTGAGAGAAAATTAGTATGTTTATTTAAGTGATGGCCAACCGGAAGTGTTGACATTTCAGAAATTTTAAAGATTTGAATCTTTAAATAAACAAAATATATTTAATCAACAGCCACGATATTTAGTAGATAAATTATGTAATATTCATTCATTATATATTCAAAGTAATGCAACTTATTTTACTAATGGGATAAAACATTATAAACCGTACGCATTCCCGCGCTCCTTACTTTATTATAGTTTAGATTTACTGAGCAAATAAAGACAAAGTCATTCTGTGATCGGTAAAATGCGATTAGACAAGCCATTATTTGTATAGGGTTTCGTATGAATTGACGCTTACGTCAATGCATCAATACGTACATACATATATACATTCATACATATATATACACACACACACACATATATATATATATATATATGTGTGTCTGTGTATGTGTGTGTGTGTGTCTGTGTATGTGTGTGTGTGCGTTTGTATGTATATATATTATGTCAGGTCGCTCTCGAGTGCTACTAGTAACATGTAACCCAGTATAACCTGTCTCATGGTCGGATCGTCGGCGACTAAACCGGCAACCCCACCAAGTTAGCTTGGTGAGGTGGTTGATATTTGGACAATCTGCGGGATGAAATACAAGACCCGGCAAAGGGCGGAGGAACTCAGCAGAGTCCACGGCCATCCAAATAGTACTTTTTTTTAACCTGGGAGTGAAAGGCCCCCAGTTGTTATCACAACACCTTTCTAAGAGAGCGGAACTCTGATAAAGAAAACCTGCGGCTTCGGAAGCATCCGATGATGTTGACCAGTTCTCCTTTTCGGCTAGTATTTTCGATGCTCAAACAGTGGGATTGGTGTCGAGTGCAAGGCCTTTTCCCACTTGAAAAACATTCAAAGCACAGGCATTGCTTGTTCAGGGTCTGTTACAGGTTCGTGTGACTGGACGTAGCCTAAAAGTGCACCAAATTCTATAATCTGACAAGCGATTGCAATACTCTTAGCAGAGTGTGCAGCCATCACACACACACACACACACACACACACACACACACACACACACACACACACACACACACACACACACACACACACACACACACACACACACACACACAGACATACACACACACACACACACACACACACACACACACACACACACACACACACACACACACACACACACACACACACACACATATATATATAGTAAAAGTTTGGTAGAAATATATAAAGGTAAGAGCACTCAGTTCATAGGACGAGTTTAGTATAAATAATTACAACAATGACATAAACAGGTATTTAGTTTCGTTGGGTTCTAGACTCCAATTGATTCAGCCTGTTATAATAAAAATAAAAATAAGGATCTTTATTTTTATTTTTTTGTATGGCAGGTTGAATGAGTTGGGGGTCCAGAATCCAAGGAAACTTAAGTGCCTGTTTATGTCACTGTTGTAATTGTATATATATATATTAGTATGATGATTTCATACGAATGAAACTGCTTTAGTCCTTCTATATACAATAAAGATGCCTATGCTCTACCAACGTTTTGAGTACCTTTTTTAATTGTGCTCACCTCCCGATTTCCATCGATTTCCATAATTATATATATGTACATATCCTTGTTGTGGAGGCACGTGGCCTAGTGGCAAGGGTGTTGGAATTACGATCATAATGTCGTGGGTTCGATACTTGGGTTACGTGTTGTGTTCTTGAGCAAAACACTTCATTTCACGTTGCTCCAGTAAACTCAGCTGAAAATGAGTACCAGCTACAGCTGGGGATTTAACCCTGCGATGGGCTGGTGTCCTGTCCAGGTGGGAGTCTTTTATTCTCAGTCGCTTCATGCCATGAAATCGGGATAGGCACCGGCCAAATGAGCCTTCTAGCTTAAAACAGACTTTAGGCTTTTTTTTAGACATATCCTTGCTTCGGTTGGTGACTGAAAAATTGATTGTACTGCTAATACTACAATGCTTATTTAAATATGACGAAGAAGGAGAAGCGTAAATGCAGCATTTTTGGTACATCTAAATCCTGTATCGATGCCTCAAGACAATTTTACACTAACCTTTCCACAAAAAAAAAAACTTCTTTCTAAGCATTAGCTTCCACAGTATATTCAAACATGGAACTCGACCAGTGAAGTAATATTCCCTGTGAGGGTATCGCTTGCTCCAGCTTATTTTCCCTATCCACCATGCTATGTCACATAAATCCACTTCAATCAATAAATGTAAGCACTAGACATTTCCATGTTAATCAATCTCACTTCTGCTTTTGAAGCAAAATTGCAAACTTTGCAATCAAAATCCATTTAATTACCACCTTCTTGTTTTCTTTCTAAAGATATCGTATCTACTACTTGACCTCCCAACCTCGGTCTTTCGAAAGACCAGCTTTTTCTACATAAATACATTTCTTATTCACCCAGCCATGCCTGGATGCAGTTGTAGTTAAGTGATTAAGAAGTTCGCTTCGCATTCATGTGGTCCCGAGGTTCGATCAAACTGCATGGCATCTTGGACAAATGCCTTTACCATAGCATCTTGTCAATCCAAGCCTTGTGAGTGAAATTGGGTAGTGGGAAACTACGTGGAAGCCCGTCGGATGGATTGTACCTATAATTCAAAGGTCTTACCTTATCACGTATTGTATTACGCTGATTCTGCCTGAGAATTACGATTAAAGTAAGTTTTTATGGAATATCCAGCCATGACACGAATGTTCAGTTGATAGAACGACTGAATGGTCATAATCGAAACCGACGGAGAACCGCCGTCATATTTCACAAGTAACTATAGGTAAAAAAGATAAAGCGTTTATGAAGAGATAATCAAACATCTACAGAGAAGGAAAATATAACATCTAGATGGAGAGACAATGAAATATCTACTAAGATAAATTTAATGGAGCATCTACATGGAAAGATCATGAACTAGTTACATGGACGAATACTGAAGCAATGAAGTAGCTACATTATGGAGAATCATATTTTCCTCTGTTTAATACTCAAATGAATAATTTATTTTAAAAAAGAAGTATAAGTATGGCTGTCGTTTAGCATTTCGCTTCACTATCACTTAGTTTCGGCTGCGATCACAATGCAGGAGTAAGTGTCTTTTACGATAGCCTCGGGTCGACCTAAGTCTTGTGTTGAGTGCAATTCGGTAGATAGAAGTTGCATGGGAACCCACCCCGCCCGATGGACTATACCTGTTTTCGGGTGTCAGACTTAATCTGTTGTTCGATTTAAAACCATCACCAGGATATTTTCAGTGGAGTCTATTCTAGTTGTAAGCATCCCAACCTTATCTCTGGACAGAAGATACTCATTAGTTTTGGTTTCTTTCTCCTTCCCCTCTAATACTATTCCCAAAGGCTCAACAAGTGATAACCCCCTTCTTCCTCTGACTAAACCACACAACAGGAAACCAAGATATTACAACTTGTACTTATCTTATCGATACCTATGTGAGGTGAAGGTCAAATTTGACGAGATTTGATCTACAAGCCATGTGAGGTGGAACTATATACGCCAAAGCATTTAATTTCCTATACACGACCCACTACTACCACCACCGCCCTTATAGAATTAATCAGATTTTTGACATTTGTCTAACAGATATTGCCAATCAGCTCAATATTTTTTTGCATTCGACAATATGATGGAGTTTGCTGGTTTTTGAATTTAAATATTTCTACAGCAATTCGTAGTAGTCTGAGAGAAAAACAGATAGAGTGTGGGTAATTAATTTAAACAGCATATTTTAAAACATATAAAGATACCTGATTGCTAATTGCTGACTTGATTGATTGCTTGTTAGCTGGTTTTAGATGAAGACCTTCTGAAGTTTGATTTTCATTGTAATCTATCAAATAAAATAGTAAAAATGTTAAAATAAAAAATATAAATTAAAGAATGAGAACGAAATAGAAAAACGTGTGTTAATGTAATGTGTGTGAGTGTGTTAGTGTGTGTGTTTGTCTGTGTGTGTGTGTGTGTGTGTGTGTGAGACAGAGAGAGAGAGAAAGAGTGAAGAAGAAAAAGTGAGCGATAAAATGAGAGACAGAATCATCATATAGAATAATTGGAAGGTTGTATAACGGAGAGAGAGAGAGAGAGAGAGAGAGAGAGAGAGAGAGAGAGAGAGAGAGAGAACGAGATAGTGAGAGAGTGAGAGAGAGATCAGGAGATAGTGAGAGAAAGAAAATGAAAGGGAGGAATAGTGAGAGTAAAATTGAGAGAGAAAAGGAGACAGGGTGAAAGAAAAAGAGAGGGGGGGGGGGGAGAAAAGAGAGAAAAGAGAGAAAAGAGAGAAAAGAGAGAGAGAGAATAGGAGAGCGGGTGAAAGAAAAAGTGAGAGAGAAAGAGAGAGGGGGAGAAAAAAAGAGAGAAAAGAGAGAGAGAAAAGGAGAGAGGGTGAAGGAAAAATGGAGGGAGAAAGAGTGAGAGAGGGGGGAAGAGAGAGAAAAAAGAGAGTGAAAGAAAAAGAGAGGGAGAAAGAGAGAAAAGAGACAAAAAGAGAGAATGAGGAAGCGAGAAAGAGAGAGAGAGAGGGAGAGAGTGGTCTGTGGGTGTGTATATAGTTGTGTGTGCGTGAATAGATGTGTGCGTGTATTTGTGTATGTGTGTTTTTCTATTTTTGCGTATGTATACGTATTTATAAACAATAGAGAGAAACTAAGTTTGAAAGAATATAAAGGTGGAAATGTGGGTGTCTGAGAGAGAGAGAGAGAGAGGGGGAGAGAGAGGGACAAAGAGAGAGATATATATTGGGGGGGGGGATACAAGCATGTGGTATGCTCGAGTAGTTGTGTATATATAGGCAGATGCGTATATGAACGGGTGCCTGTGTGTGCATGTAGTTGTGTGTGAGTATTTTCAAATTAAGAGTATGTTTATATCTATGAGAGATATGGGGAAGAGAAAAAGGTGTATGAGTACATTGGGTGATGATATTTACTAAACCAGACACTACAACCAATAAATTTTAATTTGTGCACAAACACACACACACACATAAATGTATGTGTGTGAGTGTGTGTGTGTGTGTGTGTGTGTGTGTGTGTGTGTGTGTGTGTGTGTGTGTGTGTGTCTGTGTGTGTGTGTGTGTGTGTGTGTGTATCAATATTTTAGAATTATTATGCACGCTTTCTTTCTTTCTCTAGACACACACGTGTACATGTGTGCGTTTGTGTGGAGAGAGCGAGAGAGCGGGAGAGCGATAGATAGAGAGAGAGAGAGAAAAGGATAGAGAGAAAGAGAGATAGAAAGGAGGTTGAGGTAGAAGGGTCGGTTGCTGGTTCAGACGAGCAGAGGACGTTGTACTAAAAGAGAAAGTACGTTGTACTAGAAGAGAAAGAAAGTAAGACAGAACTTAAACACAGCGATTGTGGATAATTGTAGACGAATCATGGTGTGTTCGAGAGTGAATCATTGCCGAAAAGTGTTCTCTGTATGGTTTATGACGTTTTTGAAATATTAGACAACTATTTAATGACTGACGTTCTGTAATTCACTCAAACTTTGAAGAAAGCGATATCCGCCGAAATATATCGTTATGTGGATTAATAGTATGAACATGATTGATTATCCATTTAACAAATTTCGCATTGGATGACTTTCTATTATTTTCGTCATTATATTTGCAATATAGTGCTTCTAATAAGTTTTCTAATGTTTAAAACAGTATTTAAAATAATATGTCTAAAATTATAAAATGCATTATGTAGACAGCACATACTCGAATGCATATAAAATACTCCTCAAAAGGCAATATACGTTGGAAAGGAACTCAGTAGTAAGTCGGGAACATGCATACATACATATATGATACATGTATACACATACATAATATGAAAGAGCACTGGTGGAATGTTCCAGTGAAAACCCTAATAAAATGCAGGCACAACAGACCAGATATAATGATATGGGACAGGAAAAAGAAGGCATGCACACTAGTGGAAGTCAGCTGCTTAGTAGATGCCAATATAATATTAAAGATTAGCGAAAAGGGGAATACCTATGCAGAACTAATGAGGAATCTACAGATACTCTACCCTGATTATACCTTCAGATTTATAGCTGTGTTTATTGGAGCACTGGGATATGTTAGTAACTGCGTGGTACGTATATTGAGAAGCTAGGCTTCACAGAACCAGAAAGAACACTAGTTAGGAAATTAAAAGTACAATCCATTAATGGAACAGTAAAAATATGTAAAAGATTCCAAAATTTCTACATGTAATAAAACCAGAAGTACATAAAACATACATACATACATTCATACATCTACGGACCATTGATGAGGAGTTTGCAGATCCAGTAACCAAGATACTCCTTCTGCTTCATACCCATCATTATTGGAGCTACAGGTTATATACCAACCCGCTTGGACCAAAGTATAACTGAACTTGGATTTATAGACAAAGAGCGCAGCTCCCTAATTCATAGACTACCAATGGCTGCGATAGCTGGCACCTTCAAAATTTGTAAAACATTCTTGCGATTCAAAGGATGACAATTTCTTTTCTTTTACAACCTTGCCGCCAGGAAGGTGGCCGGTCAAAAATATACTCGAAATTAAGAGAAAGAGACACATACATACATGTAAGTCATTAATCATTCTCGATACACATATACAGTTTTCCTATGCACTGTAAAATTAATTTTGTGCACATAACACCGTGTAACATATTTTTTGTTCCCCGGTTGTAAGTGTCATTTCATGGTTTGTTATATCCCATTATTATAAAAAAAACAACACTATTATTTAATCAAAAGTTTGGGTTTGTGGTCAGGAGTTTGATATTTCGAAATTTTCATATTTTTCAAGAAAAAACACATTTTTTATTTATTTATCAGTTCATATAATTAAATCAACAGAGTATATATTTATTTTATTACACAAGCTTATCAAAAGCAAACAAGTAAAAACAAATAACACTTATAAAGCAACTTATACACGTCAGAAATGACTGGATTTCCTGGATTTGCGGTTGTAGTCCAGGTCGCATTCCCGCACTATCCCCCAGATATAGTCCCCCATCATTTTTTCATTGTAGTGGCCCTGGTACCTCCGCTCTATCTCTTTCATATCTTGGTGGAATCGTTCGCCTTGTTCTTCTGAGTTGGCGCCCATATTGTCCTTGAAATTTTCCAGGTGAGCTTCCAGCATATGGAGTTTAAGCGATATCCTGCATCCCATGGCGCCAAAAGCCTTTATCAGATCCTGCACCAGTTGCTGGTAGTTTTCATCTCTGTAGTTGCCCAGGAAGCCCTTAACAACTGCCTTGAAACAGTTCCATGCTGTTCTCTCAATCCTATTGAGCTTATTGGAGAACTCGGTAGACTCAAACACCTTCTTTATCTGAGGTCCAACAAAAATTCCACCTTTGATTTTGGCCTCAGATAACTTGGGGAAGAACTCAAGAAGGTACTTAAAAACAGCTGATTCTTGGTTGAGAGCTTTCACAAACTGCTTCATGAACCCCAACTTAATGTGCAGTGGCGGCATGAGCAGAATCCTGGGATCAACCAGTGGCTCCAACATGGCGTTCCGGGTCTCAACTACAAATTCTGTTCGCTGCTCCCAGTTCTTTCTTTTGTAGTGGTCAGGGGTGGCTCTGCTATCCCAAAGGTAGAAGAAGCATTGGAATTTGATAAAATCTCCTTGGAGTCCAGGCATGAAAGCCACCATCTTGAAGTCTCCAATGATTTCCCAATTGTACTGGTTGTATTGCAGAGCTTCCAAGAGGACTTTCACACTGTAGTAATCTTTCTTCAGGCAGACTGAATGAGCTAGAGGCAATATCGGGAACTTGTTTCCATTGTGGAGGAGGACAGCCTTCAAACTTGTGGTGGAGCTGTCTATAAATAGCCGCCACTCCTTGGGCACAAACTGCACCCCAATAACGTCAAACAGTCGAGGCACGTCATGGCAGAAGCAGAGGCCATCCCTAAGAGTGTATAAGCCTGAGAAAGGTTCGGGTCGACTTCTCTGACTTGTCACCTGCACTTCCACCTTGACCAAGTTCCACTGCTTCATCCTGGAGACGAATGCTTAAAACACAACTTACCCTTTATTCAGGGTGCGAAAATCCAGTATCAATAAATCTCTTTAATCCACTTTTTAACAATTTTATACTTTATTGCACTTTTATAATTTTCTTTAGGTATTACTCTTTATTTTATAATTTTAATTTAAACTGAAACATATATAAAAAATCATTTAACATAAGCAAATTAAACTTACATACAATGTAAAATCCAGCATACAAATAATTCTAGTGAATAGTTTAGAATGTTTACAAACCCAAATTTTTACTGTTTAATAGCACTTTTTTATTTATTTGGGACCTAAGCAACACAAAAAAGTGATTACAAGCCAGGAACAGAGAAAATATTTTTTTTTGTTACACGGAGCCTGAAAAAATTAAACAAAATTATTGATGTTATTATGTTAACCATGGCTAGTTTGCATTCTGTTAACTCCAAAGAAGATCGTTTAGTGATCCATTTTTCTGAGAGCTGATGGTGTATACTATGTTTAAATCCATCGAAGATATTGGGTAGAGTATGAGAACAGTATATTGTCGCAACAGCTTGGCTACGAATGAATTGGAAAAGTGAAAAGGGGTTGCATAAGTGTTACCCCCCCTCCCCCAAAGAAGCCTGGTATCCAACTACATTCATCAATATTTAATGAGTCCATGACTTGATGAAACGGTAAACAATATGCGAACTAGTCCAAAATGTACTAAGTCATTGTTAACGTAATAACAATGACAACATAATTGGCATCACATGTTTAAATGTGTAGTGTAGTAAATATAGAGAGAGAGATGGATAGTGAGAGGGAGAGAGAGAAGAGAGGGCGAGATCGAGATCGAGAGAGAGGGGGATATATATATATATATATATATATATATATATATATATATATATATATATATATATATATATATATATAGAGAGAGAGAGAGAGAGAGGGGGAGAGAGACCATATCTAGATGCGCACCTAACTAATTTTCCCACTTATAAGAATACATTAAAATGCATTGCGGATAATTAATGTTACATATACATATATGTATGTATGTATGTATGTATGTATGTATGTATGTATGTATGTATGTATGTATGTATGTATGTCGGGTCACTCTTGAGTGCTACTGGTAACATCTAACCCAGTACAACCTGTCGCATGGTCGGGTCGTCGGCGACTAAACCGGAAACCCCACCAAGTTTACTTGGTGAGGAGGGTGATTTTAGACACCCTGCAGGACAAAAAACAAAACCTGACAAAGGGCGGAAGAACTCATAAGAATCAACGGCCATCCAAAAGTGTGTAAATATATATATACACATGTACATATGTATGTATATGTATATGTGTATATACATGGGTGCATGTGTATGTATATGCGCGGGGAAATAGTCGGGCTAGACACCCGATCGCGCGGTTAAACCACTGGGAGTGAAGGACCCCTAGCCTTTCTCAGGGCATTCTTCTAGGAGAAGGCAACTCATGAAACTGGGATAACCCCGATATAAAACCTGTGGGTCAGTAATTACCAATGATGATGTTCTTTTTTTCTTTTCGTGTTATAGCCACTGTCGCTCAGATAGTGAGATTGGCTCAGTGCACAGTCTTTCCTCACTTTAAAAAATATCTTCACGCATAGACATTGCACGATAGAATTAATTAATAATTATTAATAATGGTATATCGTGCAATGGCCATACTCGATAACGAGGGGGCAGCCATCATCATGTATGTATGTATGTATGTATGTATGTATGTATGTATGTATGTATGTATGTATGTATGCCACCTGGGAGTGAAAGGCCCCCAGTTGTTGTCACAACACCTTTCTAAGAGAGGGAAACTCTGAAAAAAAAAAACCTGCGCCTTCGGAAGCATCCGATGATGTTGACCAGTTCTCCTTTTCGGGTAGTGTTTTCAATGCTCAGAGAGTGGGATAAGTCGAGTGCAAGGCCTTTCCCCACTTAAAAAACCTTCAAAGCACAGATATTGCTTGTTCAGGATCTGTTACAGGTTCGTGTGGCTGGCCGTAGCCTAAAAGTGCACCATTTTCAATAACCTGACAAGCGATTGCAATACTCTTAGCAGAGTGTGCAGCCACCATATATGTATGTATGTATGTATGTATGTATGTATGTATGTATGTATGTATGTATGTATGTATGTATCTCTTGGTTAAGAGAGTGGGACTGGCTTTGTGCACTGCCTTTGCTCACTATAAAAGCTTCACGGCACAGGCATTGCTTTATATCTGGAGATCTCTCTGCACTTGCCGTCACATGGTGCCATGGGCTCAGCACTATGTGTCAATAATTGTCACAAGTGTAGTGTTTGTACCAGAGTTTTCAAGTCGCTGGCTGGACTAAAAAGTCACACTCGTTCAGCGCATCGGTAGGGGTTCTCCTACATGGATATAAAGTAGTGGCCGTACTCGAAAACGAGTTGGCAGCCACCATGTACGTAAGCATGTATGTATGTATGTATGTATGTATGTATGTATGTATGTATGTATGTATGAATGTATGTGTGTGTGTATGTATGTATGTGGGTATGTATGTATGTATGTATTGGTTAGTGTAGTGTGTGATTGTTACTGTGTGAAAAATTCTGTGTGAAGTACAGAGTACTCATGTTTTAGTCTTCATCACATGCACAACATTGCTGATGTTGTGTAGAAATCATAACTGCAAAGGATCATTAATAAAATAGAAACATTTATAGGCAATTGTATCGTGTATGAAACAGACTTTCGAGCTTGATTAACAGCAAGTATGTATCCGAGCAAGTAGGTAACAGCAAGTATGTATCCGAGCAAGTAGGTAACAGCAAGTAGGTATCCGAGTTTCGATTCTCTCATAGCCATGGCCACGTGGTTCAGTAATTCACATTCCTACTGTGATTCAAGAGTCGATCCCACTGTGCAAGTATCGTTTAGCGCAGTCTCTAGTCGACGAATGCATTACGAGTGGAATTTGGTACAGCCAACCATAACTAATCTAGCCATCACTAATCTTTTTTACACTGCTAATTCAGTCGTAATTTCATATCGACTGACTTTCCATTACAGTTTTGGTGGAATTAGTTGCAGTATCAGCTTTTGGCATGAACTCGTAAAATCTGGTAAACAATTGCTACTGTTTATTTTTCTGTATTTAACCGCAGCCATCTTCACGTGATTAATCGAAGTACTTATAAATAAAAATTGTTCCACTTCTTTCTTAATAGTAGATGAAAGAAAGAGATGTGCATAAGGAGAGTACCGAATTGGATGAAGAATTAATGTTGTTTTAACTACATGTAGGTGAAGGTATTGAAATAGCTGAGGAAAAAAACACGCTATCAGTATCATGAAGGACTATTGCTGTTAACGATTGTCTACGTCATCACCCGCTTAACTATTTAGCTAATCCGATCTCTTTAAGATTTGCGCACCTACCAAGCTTATCTAGGTCGATCGTAAAGATTACAAATTTGAGATCGGTGTAGCCGACCACTTTAAATTGTGAACAACCTATGCTGTCTCCATCTACTGATTTATAGAACACTCCATATAGATATAATCTGGATGACTTGGTTTGGTTTGTCCATATCTACATTGGCACATTCGGGAAATCCAGTCGAAGTCTGTCAAACTCTTGAAAACGTGTGAGCAAGTTTGCGATGCCATGCGCCCACGTCTCCTATCGGCTAGCTTCACATATTTCCAGCATGTGTCGTTGATGCCGTCCCAGTTTCCCACTAGCATTAAAAAGCGGGACGATTCTAGATATACCTTTAGACGCCTGAATAAATCTGACTGCCTCACCCCTGTCAAAGAAGATGGTTCATCTCATGAGATGAAGAACGTTCCGAAACAACACAACGACTCCGTCTCCCGGTCCGGGCTGATTCGAGATGCATACACCTCATATTTGCGTGAAGGGTCGTTCTGTGGAAATAATTCTGGTTTTACTGATTGCCACCATTTTTTCTATTTAGGTATGTGTTTTAAAGGAGATTCAGCTGGTGTTTTTAAACAGATTGAATGAAACTCTTTGGCTGACTAAAATCTCAAGCTCGCTTGTTAGCTTAGCGCTCCCTCCTTGGATCATAGGATATTCTTAGTGTGTGTCGTTGTGTGTGTGTGTGTGTGTGTGTATGTGTGTGTGTGTGTGTGTGTGTGTGTGTGTGTGTGTGTGTGTGTGTGTGTGTGTGTGTGTGTTCGTGTGTGTGTTCGTGTGTGTGTGTTCATATGTGTTTATGTGTTTTCTTATACTGATGTGATAAACTTCTTATTTCTTATTCCTACATTATATGTAATAATGGGATTGTGGATTATCCTTAGTTTGAAACTTTACCTAATTTATGTTGTAGATTGTAGATATTCATGGAAAGTTATTTTCAGGCATTGATTTTCTTTAATAACTCCACGTCTGCTCAGTAGATACAAATCGTCAAAACAACACATATAATACCCTAAAAAACAATTATCCTGATGGAACCCAAGATTTCTTAAATACAATACCTGAATAAAAAATTTAGGTAAACAAGGTTGATCTGGGATTTAAACAATATCAGCAACAACAAGAAGACAACTAAGAGTTATCCTTATATGTATGGTGATAACGAATATTCACACAGCTACATCACTTCAGTAATACAGTCCCTATTTAGTTGTATATTTCACCCCACAAAAACAATCATAGCACAAATTAATTGGGATAATATAAGTACTAAGGGATATTCAAATATATTAGCAGACTAAATATATCATCAATACAGAAAAGAATATACAAATTGTAACACGGTAAATACAATAGACGTCAGTCTTATTAAAAACAGACAAAGTACACATATAGTATATTATATGATCGAAATAAATGTGAATTTAGAATAGATGGCTACATTATCAAAGACCTCATTAAACAACGCAATTTGCAAGAATAAACTATCATAATAAACTATCAAGAATACAATAATAAAATAATAATCTCAACAACCAATGACATAAACATGTAAATAGAATTATTAAGATCAATAGTGGCTGTGTGGTTAGGAAGTTCATTTCACAACCTCGTGGTTCCAGACTTGATCCCACTGCCTGACACTTTGGCCAGGGTCAGACCAATGCCTTGTGTCCAGCATAACACAACCCTGCTTCCCATCAAACAAAAAATCAGATGACAGTATATTTTGGGAATAATAAACCAAGCTCAGATATGAATGATCAGAGCAAGAGCTATCAAGAAAAAAAATCTACGTGCTAGAAATATCAGTCGTGCTAGAAATATCAGTCAAAATTTCTTCAGAAAAAGAGAGGAGATATTAGATAATTAATTTTGGATACGTAAAAGATTAATACCAAATTATATGCAAAGCTCTATGTCTCATTTTTAGCGTTTAAACAGTGTCTATGATTTATCATTTTGTTCATAATTCCTAATCTGAAAGCCCTCTAGAAAAGACTAATCAAACTGCCCTCTTCAATGCCCAGAAATGTTGCATGGCCATCATTACTCATACGCTCTAATATCATCCTATAGAACGTGTCGGCGTTCTACCAAATGCCTGTCTACTGTGGTAGTACAGTGAGCTCCTAGTAATATCCGGTCTATCCTTAACCAAGGCATGCGCCTCGGTAAATGATAGTGGGGGGGGGGGGGGGTACTGTAAACAGACAAATCTCACTTGCAACACACCCTCTTTGACCAGGAGTCTCACAGAAATAATAAACTTAATTTTAGTTTGGGCTTAATCTTTCTTCATGCCCCATTTCCTTCCAATCATCTAAAGACGTTAGAAATTATATTCATTGCCTCTGGTCAGCTTTGTTCTAGAAGAGATCCTTGGTAGGGCTTTGCCACGTCGAGTACTGATTTCGATGACAGTGAAGATAAGGCAATTTCGTTTGACTCTGCTTCTGTTATGGCTATTCTTAGAGCTTCTGTCGATAGTGTTGTTGGATTAGTAGCCCAGCTATAGTCTTGACTAGGTGTTGAGCGGTGTCTCTGCCTTTGCTGCAGTCTACTATCCTTTTTTTTTTCTCTTTTCTTTTGCTTAGAAGAGGGTCTTTACTACCACGAGATTGCCACAAATGTTATAAGCAATATTACTTGCCAGGTTCCTCGTGTTCTTTTTCTTCATATGCTGCGGTAGCAGACTGTGAGAAAACGTGGAGCTTCTCACCTCATTCCATCTTCTGCCTTAAAGATCAGATACTGACCTTCTGGGCATACATTTGTCTATATATTGTCTCCTTTTCCTTGACCTGATTCATATCAAGCAACTCCTTTAACGACAGCAAAATATTTGTTTTTCTTGGTGACGCTAATGTATTTAATGTTTTTACAATTTTTCTCATTTAAATTTGCGTTTTAAACTCTATTCTCTTTTGTAGTTTTTAATGTGTGACTCTAAATATCTGTGCATGAAAGTCTGTGTTTGTTTGATTGGTGTTTGCTTTTATCTGTTTTCGTATTTGAAAAATGTTATTGGTGGGGTGAGATTTTAATGCCCCATTATGTGATACACACAAAGAAATAGATAAGGATACACACTAAGAAAAATGTCAAGACAAATCTTTTAGGACCCAGGGAAATGGGGTTAAGGTTAAATAATCCAAGAGCCAGTATTCTACAATAAGAAATTACCGAAAATGCTCCAACTTATTTTTCATGAATGTGAAAAATCACATTCTAAGCGGGCGCTCTGTAAAGAGCGCGTGTCTCTAGAAGACAATAGCCCTTCATACCCCAACATACCACCACTGAAGGTCTTTACCTCACCACCACCACCACCACCACTACTAGACATCACACCACTACCAACACCACAACCAACACCACCATCTCAACCAACAGACACAACAGACATCGCCACCACTACTACTAGACACTACACCACTACCGACACCATAACCAACACCAGCAAAAGACACTACCACACAACTACCACCACCACCAGACACAACACCATTACCACCACTACTAGACATCACACCACCACAAACTACCACCTACACCACCACCACCACTACAAGACATCACACCACTACCAGACACCACCACTAGACAAGTCCCACCACTACTAGACATCACACCACCATCACTACTAGACACCGCTACTAGACAAGTCCCACCACTATAGACATTACACCACCACCACCACCTACACCACCACCTACACCACCTACACCACCACCACCACCACTACAAGACATCACACCACTACTAGACACCGCTACTAGACATCACACCACCACCACCATCACCACCACTACTAGATCTCCATCTTCCCCAACAGACATCAAGACTCACCTCTGCTGAAATCTCCGCTTAATTCATCGTTATTTTCTAATAGGAAATATGATTTATATTTCTTCTAATTAACACTGGCAAGCAAATTAATAGTATTGAATAATTAATTTGGTAACAACAGCAACATCCTTTATGAGATTTGCATTGTTGTTGTTGCTACGTCTCTTTTTTTAGTTGTTGTTGCTGCTGTTTTTACTTGCATTGTAGTGGTTGTTGTTGTCGTTGTTGTTGTTACTGTTGTTGTTCCGTCTTGTTGTTGTTACGGCTTACGTTGTTGTTGTTGTTCCTGTTGCTGTTACGGTTTGTATTGTGGTGTCAGCGGCCGTTTATGGGAAGAAGGCAAGTTAGGACGAAATTGAAGAGGAGGGGAATTTGACGAAGGAGAGAAGGAAATAATGGGAAAAGGAAAGTAGTAGTAGTAGTAGTAGTAGTAGTAGTAGTAGTAGTAGTAGTAGTAGTAGTAGAAGCAGCAGCAGCAGCAACAATAGAAGAAGAAGAAGAAGAAGAAGAAGAAGAAGGGGAGGGGAGGATGTAGTCGAGTAAGTCGAGTGATAAGTGAAACTAGCTTGAAGCGTCTCTCGGTAATCAGTTTAGTCGGTCACATGATGGCCATTTGGCGCGTCAGAGTTCAACTACGAGATAAATCATACATTCGTTCATCATGTCTCCTCTATATCGACGATGATTCTCTTGTTTATACACCGATGACACGAGTTCCTATCATATCCACAGTTATTTGTCTTGTTAGTATGACTGCATGTGTAAGGCGTTTCATTTCTCTAGGAACTATGGAGAGACTTAGCTTTGCTCGCCACACTCAGAGAATATTACTTCAAACCTAAACAACTACTGGTTCTCAATAAAGCACAATTAGGAACCACAGACAAATACTGCTCTCGTTTTGCTTCCACATCTCGAATGATGCTGTTGTTACACACACAAGACAAGGCATACATATGAAAGATCGCTTAGATTTAACAAGTATTCACTCTCTAAAATCTTGTTTCTTTCTAACCACTTCATTCTGCTTTTTCTATCTCTACTAAAACAACCACTACTCTCCAAAATTAACGTGCTACCTACATTCCATCACGACCACATACATCGCTTCTATTCAACCTTACAACACATCTTTTCTTTGACTCTGCACCAACCATTTTTATTTCAATCCTTCACTCCTGAACTTCACTCTTCTGAAATTTAATTCCAGCTTATATTTTGTTGTTATTAGACTTATTAACGTATGTATTGAATTCACAGTTAACATAATTATGTTGTACTGAACTTGTAAAGCGAATTACAAACAAGATGTACGTCAATGAAGAAACATTATTAACATATGTATACAACTGAAGTGAGCGTGAACTTTCAACATCAGCCTCTATGTAGCTATATAACTAAACTGTAACTGTTTATGAGTAGTAACAAGGGAAACAGTTCAGACTAAAGGATGTTCAATAGTAAACGATAACAATCATCATGGTTTGACTTATAGATATTCAAGTCGTTTGATTTATAGATATTCAAGGTGAACATTAACCGTATCGATCTGAATAAGGCAGCAAATTACAGAATACTGGGCATTATGATAATCTACACAGAACAATATTATCACCTATTATATAATTGTTTCTACTTTTGGCACAAGGCCAGCAATTACCCAGTGTATTACTGGTACTTTATTTTATCGACCCCGTAAGGATGAAAAGCAAAGTTAACCTCGGCGGGATTTGAACTCAGAATGGCAAGGGCCGTAACTCTATGCGTCAAAGCATGGTGTCCGACCTTCTACCGATATTTCTTATATTAGCACAACTCTGCAATTTTGAAATTCAAGACACGCCTATACCGATATGTGGTAGTTTCACTTATCGGTACTCCCATTGCGACTGTTGACATACAACGGCAAAAGGTGCTGCTAAGGATCACACTATTCCAAAGTGTGTATGCTTGCAGTCGGAGACCGCCTGCGATAACATTATCACCAATGAAACTATCACTCACATAAGAATATGAGCAATGTGCGACGGACGTGATGGATTGAAAATGTCGCTAACAGTGGTGTCGAACAAGGGGCATATCTCTTTAGCCCAAGGGCAAAGGATAAGGCAACTTAGCCTTTTTCTATTGATCATGGACAAATCTATTTGCTCCAGAATTGAGGCGGTATTTATTCTGGCTAGCGTTCATTACATAATCAAGTACAACTTGATTTTGTGAGTTTGGCGGCCAGCCTGATAATCTGTGAATATTATAGGAGCTTGTCACATTGAACTGCAATACTCCACATACATCAACTTCGATTCGAAGAGTGATGAGTATGCATAGTTCATCCATACTAAGCGAGTCACAGATGTTCATCACAGACAACGCTTCAACACAGTCACCAGGAACTTTGACAGTCACAGAATGTAGGTGATACCATGAATAATTACACCGTGTAACAAAAAAAAAATGTTGTCTCTGTTCCTGGCTTGTAATCATTTTTTTTTTCTGTTGCTTAGGTCCCAAATAAATAAAAAAAGTGCTATTAAACAGTTAAAAATTTGGGTTTGTAAAAATTCTAAGCTATTCACTAGAATTAATTGTATGCTGGATTTTACGTTGTATGTAAGTTTAATTTGCTTATGTTAAATGATTTTTGTTTATATATGTTTCAGGTTAAATTAAAATTATAAAATAAAGAGTAATACCCAAAGAAAATTATAAAAGTGCAATAAAGTATAAAATTGTTAAAAAGTGGATTAAAGAGATTTATTGATACTGGATTTTCGCACCCTGAATAAGTTGTGTTTTAAGTACGATTTTTCATTAGTATGATTAGTGTTCTTTTATATTATTTAAATATGTATTTCCCTTTCCAATATTTATTTTGTATTGCATATCAAATTTATTTTGTATTTTAGGTTTCGATCATGACATTAGACTTGTAATAAAAAATTTCTTTCATTGAACTGCACTGCAATTTGGTGCTAAATATTAATTTTTGTTTTCAAAATTTGATGACTTTAGCCTGAATTACCCTACTTATTTTATACATGTATGTTCATTTAACATGTTTTTATTTATACTTTCAGATCTATAAGATCTATATTTTCTGACTGCATGTATTTCTATATTTTTAGAATGGCTTCAAGAGGCTGTCGGCACCACCCTGACTCTTTCTGTTTTATATGAGGTGAGAAGAGAGGCAAAGAGTTCTCCTTGGAAACGTCAGTGACGGTTTGTGAAACCTACCAGAAGTACTTCGGGATGCCAGTTGGGGACCAGGACAAGCCATGGACCCCTCACTACTGTTGTGAGCACTGTAAGAAGAAGCTGGAAGGTGAGGAAAGGTCTGTGAAATTTTCCAACCTACGGGTCTGGTTAGAGCCAACAGACCACGCTACAAACTGCTTTTTTTGCATGGTGGATGTTAGCAAGCTAGAAGTTTCTCAAATTAAAAGAAAATGTTCATATATATATATGCTACCTTTATTCCGTCCATGTTTGCACATATTTAGTGAACAACATCCTCTCTTTATCAATATAGACTTTTCAATTGTGGAAGAGAGATTAATTTGTTAGTTTCATCAGGATAATTTGACTTAGGATGTTCAGACTTAGGATATATATATGACTTAGGATATATATATATATACAAGTAAATAATCGAGAATCAGAATTTCGGCCCACGAAATAACGATAAACAAACTTCGACATGTGTAGCAGAGGGCTCAATAGTTTGGATGAACCAGAGCTATAACTATCGTTAAAATACCAACACATAAAGACGATGCTTAGAATCAATCGCACAGCCGAAAAAAACGACCAGGAAAATTCGGGTCACTCAAATAAAAAATTAATAAATAAATAGATTAAATGAATGTAAAAAACTCACATATATATATAAGGTAAACAGAAATAACACAATTGGTACAGTATGTGGAAGGCATATATTAGGTTAACGCTTGATATAGCAGGAAGAGGGTCTTAACGTTTCGGACGCTAGTCCTTCATCAGAAGAAAGAATGAAAAATAAAATATATTGGGGGAACGGGCGGGATGGAATTGGGAAAAATGTCTTTAGATAAAAATAACAGGTCCATTCATGTTGACATCTCTCTTAAATATATATATATATATATATATATATATAATTCCCGAGATCCATAATTCCCGAGATCCATGGACGAGTTCTCTCCAGCGGTCTCTGTCCCTCATTATCGCTGCCATATTCTGCGTCTCCAACAAACCAGTGTATGTCCTTAGGGCATCAACATACGTTAACCTTGGTCCTCCCTCTCCAGTGTGTCTATGTAGGGGCTCCCACAGGAGCACTGAGTTCAATGTCAACTATGGATGTCGGTGAGCATGTCCAGCTAACCTCAGTCTCCTCTGTGTCACATTTGAGCTGACTTTTGGGAGGCTCCCATATAGCTCTGAGTTTTTCATCCTCAGTGTATACTGATTAATGTTCAGAGCCATCCTCAGCATTCTCGTGTAGCACCCATCCACCATCTGAGTGAATTTCTTGGTCAGTGTCCAAGTCTCAGACCCGTACAGCAGCACAGACTCAACTACAGCAATGAAGAGGCAGATTTTGAGGTCTTTATGAAGGTCCGACTTCCACACCAATCTCAAGCTGTGGCACGCCGCCCAGGCTTTGCTCTTCCTCTCAACCACATCATCTTCCGTATTCCCAATCTTTGCTCCCAAATACAGGAAGTCCTCAACCAATTCTAGCGGCTTCCCGCCTACATTAGTGATCCCCTCTAGCTTCTCAACATTCTCTACCAGATATTTTGTTTTAGTCTCATTCATTCTCAGCCCCACACTCATCGACACAGTCTCAACCTCCTGCATCAAATCCTCTGCCTCCTTCACTGTATTTGTCACAAAAACTATGTCGTCGGTAAATTCACCATCTGATACCTTTTTCGCCTTAACTCTCCTGCTCCGAGCCGCTGCTACAGTCAAGCCAGAGTCCTGGTGTTTCTCCAGTGCAAGGCGCATACAATAGTCCACTACGATGATAAAAAGGTAGGGAGCTAATGTATCTCCCTGGAGCACTCCAGCCAGTATCTCAAAGAACTCTGTCATCCCATCAGGTGTAATGAGTTGGGCTTTGGTGTTGGTGTAAAGCAGTGATATCAAGTCCACTATCTTCTTGGGGATTCCATAAGCCTGTAAGATCTTCATCAGGCAGTGACAGTCCACAGAATCAAAGGCCTTCCTAAAGTCAATGAAAACCATGACCGCAGGAAGGCACTTTGCTCTAGCTCCCTCTAATATCCTCCTCAGCATCAGGATGTGACTGGTGGTTGATCTTCCCTCTCTGAAGCCGTTCTAGTTGTCCCTGAGCTTCTTCTCCATCTCTCTCTCTCTCTCTCTCTCTCTCTCTCTCTCTATATATATATATATATATATATATATATATATATATATATATATATATATATATATAGAAGTGGTTACACAACAGTTAGTTTACCATACCGAGAACAATTGTTTCACCTTCGCGGATCTTCAGCTCGGGATGTGTATGATTATAGGAACATGAACGACAACCGTACGAACGCGCATGCGCAGAAACTCAGTCACTTCACACAGGCAATACTAGACTGCGGGCGGGAGGTGTAAGGGAGATAACTGCGAAAGTCCGGAAAGTTTGTCTCGCGAGTTTCGTGGATGAACGTCTGTCCGGGTATCTGAAGGTAGACTGGAGGTTCAGGAAACGCACCTTGAATCGGCCCTCCGCCATGCCCACATAGGATTTGATCTCCTGTGGTTCGTTTGGTCGGTTGGAAGTGACCACAACTTCATAGATTACAGCTGGTGTGTTGCATTTCTGTTGAAGGGGGCAAGCTTCAGGCTTGTATGGTCCCCAAGGACTCAAGTATAGGCTACTCCATTCAATGGAAAGCCATCACTAAGTCCAAGCCATGCGCAAGGGGAAATCCGACGTGTGACTTATGTACTGACGAACGAATAACTATCCTAAAGAGATTACGCAATAGTGATTGACTAAACACGAGAATTGAATTTTTCACACGTTGTCCAGACGTCACCAAACATCTATTGCATAACTACAAGGCTCCGGACTGATTCTTTGTAATTTTATTTTTAATTTTTTAAATTTTATTTTCAACCTAAAAACTTTCCGGACTTTGGCAGTTATCTCCCTTACACCTCCCGCACGCAGTCTAGTATTGCCTGTGTGAAGTGACTGAGTTTCTGCGCATGCGCGTTCGTACGGTTGTCCTTCCTGTTCCTATAACCATACACACCCCGAGCTGAAGATCCGCGAAGGTGAAACAATTGTTCTCGGTATGGTGAACTAACTGTTGTGTAACCATTTCTACCTAACTCGTCCCTTGGACTGAGTGCTCTACCACTACGGGTATTACCTTCCAGTGTTCCACCACTATATATATATATATATATATATATATATATATATATATATATATATATATATATATATATATATATATATATATATATATATATAAATATATATATATATATTTATATATATATATACATATTTATATATAGTTATATATACATATTTATATATATATATATATATATATATATATATATATATATATGTGTGTGTGTGTGTGTGTGTGTGTGTGTGTGTGTGTGTGTGTGTGTGTGTGTGTGTGTGTGTATGTGTGTGTAAAAGGTAAACAGAAATAACAACACAATCGGTACAGTATATGAAAGGAATATATTGGGTTAACTTGAAATAGCAGGAAGGGGGTCTTAACGTTTCGGACGTTAGTCCTTCATCAGAAGAAAGGATGAGAAATAAGATAGATTGAAGGGACGGGCGGGGTGGAATTATATATATATATATCTTTCTTTATTTGCCTCAAGGCAACGAGGCCACGCATCCCTTGGATTAAGGTCAACCACAGCTCTGGGAACTGTCGGGTGGGTGGTCTTGGTTGCAAAGTCAAGTTCGGTACTGATGTATTATTGTATTACACACACACACACACACACACACACACACACACACACACACACACACACACACACACACACACACACACACACACACACACACATACATACACACACACATATATATATATATATATATATATATATATATATATATATATATATACATAATATACTCTTGGATCACCAGACATGAACTTTCCCGATATAAGGTATGACTCTCTTTGTTTATTTTTTTTATATGAATATTGATTGTTTGTTCCTGTATCTCATATCTGTTATTTTGCCTGAGAAAATATCTCTATATGTCCTTAAACAGTACACGCTTATATTTATTTTTTCATATCCAATTGAGTTCTTCGCACGAGGCTTGAATTCTTGTCAGAGTTCAATGACCTGCTTGTGTATTATTTTTCACGGTAGCCTCCTCCTCCCATTTTGGGGACAGTGTGAGATTTTCTTTCGAACTGCTGGGGTTACAACCTAACAGCTCCTTCTAGCACTGATGGTGATTATCGCTAAATATTGATGTAGATTTAGTTATTAATATAAATATTATTGGGCACCCACTGAAGTTTTGTAAGAGCCCACTTGCATAAGAATCCATTGATCTTACACAAGTCTCTACATAACTTGGTATAATTTCACCCACAATGTAGAAATCTTACAATGAAACGATTCGTTTGGGAAATGAGATCTTTAATATTTCTCATACAAAATAATACAGCCAATTATCCATACAATACAATATAGTTAGCACTCCAAACGGTTAATTGGGAATATACTCCGGTATTTCTTAATATTTGTTGAGTGAGTTGGAAATTGGTCGGAATATCGCTATTAGCTTTCTCCGTTTATGTAATTATATATATATATATATATATATATATATATATATATATATATATATACGGGGTAACAACTTATTGTTATAGATAGTCCACTTAAGCGTAGTCCAGTTATGGTACTCCGGGTAGTGGATGATATCAACGCATGGCTAAGTTTGACTCAACAAGGCGTTTCCATAGTGATGCTGTAATTCCTATGTTGTAAACACTTGGCGTAATGATAAATCAGAAAAGAAGAGTGACACGGTTTGCTATACAAAAAAGGTTTTTAGTATCATTGCTGACAATTGTTTCTCTGAACTGGTAGGTCTAGAGATCGCTACTCGCTTATTTTCACGTTATTCGATCACCAATACAAAGTTATAACCAGTCAATTCATCGGAGCTTGTGAGAATGAAAAGAATATACAGGCATGGCTACTAAATATAGTAGTAATGGCATTCAATCAGAACAATAACAACAATACTAACAATGCTAGCAATAAATTATTTGAAATAATCACATCATCAATCTAGGTGGGAAGTATAGTATATCTACGATTTTAGCGTGTAAAACTAGCTGACATGAGGCAGATGTATAAAATTGACATGTAAAAGCTGTCATGGGGTGTATTATATCTAGTGTAAAGATAAGCCGGAGGCTTTAAACAATGTAGGTCTGGTGGCCGTAAGAATCTTTATTATCTGACAGATGAAGAAATTATCACTGTAGTGAGGATAGTAATATTTGTGTGGTCTATATTAGATGAAAGGGTTGTCTAGCTTTCTCATCATCAATAACATACATGTATAAGACAACATTAACAGAGTAGCAATATAATGGGCAAGTTAATACAGAGGTTAGGGAGGCAATATATATGTATATATATACATACATGCACACAAACATATATACATACACATATTTTTTTGGCGAGGGTTGTAGAACCCATAAGTGCACGATTTTTCATCGAGTGTCTGTGCACATACCATCTTTTTTTTAAAAGTAGCCTCGTTAGTGTTACCCCATAAATTTATTTCTAGTTTACCCTTTATTTGTGCGATTACCCTATCTAGAATGTTCTTGCTAATTTTACCTATATCTGACTTAGATGGGCATATTAATCTAATAGTAGGGTTTGTTTCGAAATTATTTTTGTGATCCTTCAGGTTAAATGTGGGGTTGCATGGGGTTAGAGGCTCGGTCCTATCAGGTATTTCGAGTTTAGTTACTATCCTAAGGCCCTCCACGTTAATGCTGGTGAGTGTGGATTCATTTGTTTATTTTTTGTATTTTTTATGTAGTTCACGCTGAATAAAATTATTGTATGTGTTAAGGTCCATAGAGTATACGTTTGATGTTTTGTCTGCTTTTACTATGATACCGTTAGTGTCTTTTAGTTTTTTTAGTAGTGTATTGATGTCATTTTGTAATTTTTTGTGATGTGTTCTTTTTTTTAATTTAGTTCCACTTATCATATTCATAAGGTCCAGCTCGAAGGCATCGAGTGTGGGGTTGTTTGGAGGGTTTTTGCAGGATTTAAATCCGTAATTCTCTTTAGAAAATTCTCTTGCGTTAATAGCTGGTCCTTTGTCGAAATGGTAAGCCTTCCATCGGACCCTACGGATGAAATCATAAGTTCGTTGTATCATGCCCAGTGTATAGTCCTTATTTGTAGGTATAGGTATGTTTTTCAGTGACATTCCTATACGGTGCTTTTCCATGTTGTTGCCGTGCGTTAATGGTGTTGCTCAACCAGGTGGGAGCTAAGTATACGGGGTAACAAATTATTGTTATAGGTAGTCCACTTAAGTGTAGTCCAGTTATGGTATGTGTGCATGTATGTATATATATATATATATATTGCCTCCTTAACCTCTGTAATAACTTGCCTATTATATTGCTACTCTGTTAATGTTGTCTTATACATGTATGTTATTGATGATGAGAAATCTAGACAACCCTTTCATCTAATATAGACCACACAAATATTACTATCCTCACTACAGTGATAAATTCTTCATCTGTCAGATAATAAAGATTCTTACGGCCACAAGGCCTACATTGTTTAAAGCCACCGGCTTATCTTTACACTAGATATAATACACCCCATGACAGCTTTTACATGTCAATTTAATACATCTGCCTCATGTCAGCTAGTTTTACACGCTAAAATCGTAGATATACTATACTTCCCACCTAGATTGATGTTGTGATTATTTCAAATAATTTATTGCTAGCATTGTTAGTATTGTTGTTATTGTTCTGATTGAATGCCATTACTACTATATATAGTAGCAATCCCTGTATATTCTTTTCCTTCTTACAAGCTCCGATGAATTGACTGGTTATAACTTTGTATTGGTGATCGAATAACGTGAAAATAAGTGGGTAGCGATCTCTAGACTTACGAGTTCAGAGAAACAATTGTCAGCAATGAGATTAAAAACCTTTTTTGTATAGCAAAACTTGTCACTCTTCTTTCCTGTTTTATATATATATATATGTGTGTGTGTATATATATATTTACATATACATACATACATACACACACATATATATATATATATATATATATGTTTATTGTTATATTTGGGGAGGGTCATATTTGCGTAATATTGCCAGAATTAATAACAGAACACACTCACTGTTTGGTTGGTTTTCGCTTCTCGCTGTCTTTTATATATATATATCTGCGATCTAACTTACTCGGTCCTCAATGTTGCCATTGACTGACCGGCGGTCAAAAATAATACAGATACAATATAGACAAACACATATATATATAGTTTACATAAATCTTTCGTTGCACATCTGCAACATCGTCAGTATGTTTATATATATATATATATATATATATATATATATATATGCTTTCAGTCTTGCTGTGGTCGTTCCTTGCACATCGGTCCCGGCGCTCCCAGCCGTTGATATACTGATGAAACGCGTTCAATCTACCGACCTACACTGCTTCGGGCTCACTCCCACTGACATCCACCAGCTCCTATCCGTCGTAGTTGACAACACGTATTTCGGTTTTCTCGACCAAACCTCAGGGCTGCCCATGGACTCAAGCCTGTCGGGTGTGCTAGCGATCTCGTATATGGACGGCCTCGAGTGCAAGGCACTCGACACCTGCCACCCCAACGCCATCGCCTTCTTCTCTAGATACGTGGAAAACATCCTCATCCTCACATCTTCCCAAGAGATGGCGAGCGGGATTTACGAGACGTTCAGCAACACGGACGAGAATATTGACTTCAGTGTTGAACACCCCAACGATGACGGATCCCTTGCCCTGCTCGACTTCCGAATCACGGAGCAGGGAGGGATCCACACCAACGCAAGGCAGCCTGCAGGGACTTGTTCGTCCACTACAAGTCTGCCCTCCGTAACAGTGCTAAAAGAGGGTACATCACGAACGAGATAACGGGAATTAAAAACCGATGTAGCGATCCCGTGAGTGGTGTCACCCATACCAAGCGGTTCCTCAGGGTGCTGGAGACGAACGGAAACCCAGCCTCGCTTAAAAACAGAGTAAGAGACACCAGACGCAAGAGGCAGAGAAACACCCAAGGCAAGTGCTTCCTTAAAATCCCGCACCTGGGCAAAAAAAACCACCAACGCTATCCGCAGGGCTATACGGAGAGAGGGCCTCGACATCCACCTGGCCCACTCGGGCCCCTACCTACGGAGATGCCTCTCCAGGAAACCCGGGAAATCGACTGACGCGTGTTCCCTCAGAAACTGTTCGATGCGCCAAACGAACTGTTGCTTACGCACGTACGTTGTATAGAGGGTAGAATGTGACAAGTGCAACCACTACTATATCGGTAGCACAATCCGGCCACTACATATCCGGATCAAGGAGCACATCAACACCAGGGCCTCGTCTTTCCAAATGCGGAAACAAAGACGGAAGGCTCTTTGTCACAGTGCTAGCGACAGAACGCAACGTCGGCACGTTACGAATCAAGGAAGCACTTTGGATCAAACGCCTAGGACCACAAATAAATAACCGATCCGAGAGAAGCGAGACGGGGTCCTGGTGTAAACAAACGAGACAACAGCACACGCACGCGCACACGCACATACAGTGACATTCGAACAATTGTTATTGTGTGTATACGCGCCCACCATCCACCGACCAACACTCCCAGTATCAACGACTGAATATAGGTAGTATAATGGATGGACAGTGAAGCACCATCCCACTCCCATAGTAAAGAGGAACTGCCTCGACCTTTGCTTGACCGCACCTATTTCGCGCGCGCGCTCTACAGAATATCTCAGTTGCATACAAACGGCGGACAACAGAAGCCACGTACCGTTCCTCTCCGACAGATAACTTTCTCCCTCGGAAAACCCTCCAGTTGATGGATGCGAAATCCGAAATATAGGGACAATTAAATTTCTCCCAAGGTAACTCTATCTCGTGTTATTATTTTTATTTTTACGCTCTTTCCTACGTTCCTCTACACACTATACGACTCATTCTACATTTCCTCTTATATCTCTCTCTTCACCACCGGATTCTGTTACCCGGAGATTTACCCATCTGCATTGTTGAGGCTTCCAAAGTAACCAAATTTTTTATTATTCCACAATGCTTCAAGCAAACTTCAATACTCTCATATATATATATATAATATAATATATATATATATATATATATATATATATATATATACGTTATTCCGGGTTGAATCGGAGGTAACCACAGTAAGTAAGGTACTCAATACATAGCAGAGTATAAAAGTATATATATATATATATATATATATATATATATATTCTTTTCTCGCGCGTTCTTGGTCAAGCCGGTATGAACATTTTTTTCTCTCTCTCTCTCTCTCTCTCTCTCTCTCTCTCTCTCTCTCTCTCTCGTCTGCGACTTCACAAAACTTATGTTTACCGAATTCGTAGACCAGACCCCTTATTCTTCTTCCCCCCGTTAGACCTGTGCGAAATTCCTTCCTTGCTCACATTTCAACCAGGTTTGATGGTCTTTTGTCTCTCGTTCACGATTTCACCGAGTTTATATTCATAGAAATCTGGGACTTGTCTCTTTCTTCTCACTTTCCGTTGCTTAAACCATTTTGTTTGTTACCCTAACGTCCCCTTTATTTACGTGTCCCAACGACTTTTTTTAGCCGTTGTTTGCACCAACCTGAGGTATATGGCCCTTAAAGCGATGAAATGCCTGGGACGGTTGGAGGGTCACTGATGAAGGACTTACTTTTTCATATGTACCCCATTTGCAACGCGCAGCTCATTATTATCATATTTACATATATATATATATATATATATATATATATATAATACAATAATACCTCAGTAAGAATTACCTATACAAAATGTATCCAATACTATGCGTAGTATATAAATATAAAAATAGAAAGCATGTGTGTTTAGCAAACAGACAGCGGAATTTGAAAGTTGAATTAGAAGATTTCGCCGTAACTTTGACTAAATGAAATAGTCTAATAATTGTTTTTACATTTGGCACAAGGCTAACAATTTGAAGGGGAGGGCAAAGTCAATTAAATCGACCCCACTGCATTACTGGTACTTTATTTTATCGACCCCGTAAGGATGAAAGGTAAAGCTAACCTCGGAGGGATTTGAACTCAGAACGTACAGAACTGTAACTCTACTCCGTAAAGCATATTGCCCGAGGCTCTAGCGACGCCAACCCATCGCTCTCATAGTCTAATAATGTAATAATAATGGAGCGTAAGGTTGTGAGTTCCATTCTCGGACCGGGATTTGCGTTATGTTCTTGAGCAAGACACTTTATTTCACGTTGTTCCAGTTCACTCAGCTGTAGAAATGAGTTGCGACGTCACTGGTGACAAGTTGAATCGGCCATTGCCTTTCTCTTGAACAACATCGGTAGCGTGGAGAGAGGAGACTAGTATGCATGGGTGACTGCTGGTCTTCCACAAACAATCTTACCTGGACTTGTGTCTCGGAGGAGAACTTTCTAGGAGCAAATCCCATGGTCATTCCTGGCCGAAGGGAGTCTTTAACCCTTTAATACAAGACTGATACTGAGCACCGGGAAGTTCACCTTGTTGAGATTTAAACTCCAAGATATTAATTACTTTATATTATTTATGCGTTAATACTGATTGGTTCACTTGGCATCACCATTACCACTGCCACGACCACCACCACGCCATGCTTTGCAGCATAGAGTTACGGCCCTTTATGATCTGAGTTCAAATCACGCCGAGGTTATCTTTGCCTTTCATCCTTACGGGTTCGATAAAATAAAGTAGCAGTAATACACTGCGATAATTGCTGGCCTTGTGCCTAAAGTAGAAACAATTATCGTTTAGAAATACGTATTTATAGATTTATTCATTTACTACAATTCACTAACTACAATTCCCTTTATAATGACGACGATGATCATCATCACTTCCACTCCTATAACAATCACTACTAGCCTAATAACAATCACTATCAACGCTACTAAACCCCCCTCCCCCACACCTCCACCACCACCACCACTACCACACACATGTGGATAGTCAACATAACCCTTACTATCACCAGCACACTCACCATCATCACCACAACTAATATCAGACACACTACAATTTCAACCATCTGAACACCCCTATAACACATCTCACCACCACTACCACCACCGCCTCTTACTACCACCATTACAACTAACACCACTACTACTACCACCATTACCACTACCACACACACCATCACTACCACTACCACCATTACCACTGCCACTACCACCATTACCACTACCACACACGCCATCACTACCACTATTACCATTAACACTACCACTACCACCATTACCACTACCACCACTACCACTACCACCATTACCACTACCACACACACCATCACTACCACTATCACCATTACCACTGCCACTACCATCATTACCACTACCACACACGCCATCACTACCATTACCACTACCACACACACCATCACTACCACTATCACAATTACCACTGCCACTACCACCATTACCACTACCACACACGCCATCACTACCACTATCACCATTACAACTACCACACATACCATTACAACTACCACACACACCACC
>OZ024743.1:357706910-357711910 GCA_964016885.1 Eledone cirrhosa | reverse complement strand
ACTAGTACCAACTTTGACTATCAACACATGAACTGTGGAACTAGTACCAACTTTGACTATCAACACACGAACTGTGGAACTAGTACCGACTTTGACTCTCAACACATGAACTGTGGAACTAGTACCAACGTTGACTATCAACACATGAACTGTGGAACTAGTACCAACTTTGACTATCAACACACCAACTGTGGAACTAGTACCAACTTTGACTATCAACACATGAACTGTGGAACTAGTACCAACTTTGACTATCAACACATGAACTGTGGAACTAGTACCAACTTTGACTATCAACACACGAACTGTGGAACTAGTACCGACTTTGACTCTCAACACATGAACTGTGGAACTAGTACCAACGTTGACTATCAACACATGAACTGTGGAACTAGTACCAACTTTGACTATCAACACACCAACTGTGGAACTAGTACCAACTTTGACTATCAACACACCAACTGTGGAACTAGTACCAACTTTGACTATCAACACACGAACTGTGGAACTAGTACCAACTTTGACTATCAACACACGAACTGTGGAACTAGTACCAACGTTGACTATCAACACACGAACTGTGGAACTAGTACCAACTTTGACTATCAACACACCAACTGTGGAACTAGTACCAACGTTGACTATCAACACACGAACTGTGGAACTAGTACCGACTTTGACTCTCAACACACGAACTGTGGAACTAGTACCAACTTTGACTATCAACACACGAACTGTGGAACTAGTACCAACGTTGACTATCAACACATGAACTGTGGAACTAGTACCAACTTTGACTATCAACACACCAACTGTGGAACTAGTACCAACTTTGACTCTCAACACACGAACTGTGGAACTAGTACCAACTTTGACTATCAACACACGAACTGTGGAACTAGTACCAACTTTGACTATCAACATACGAACTGTGGAACTAGTACCAACTTTGACTCTCAACACACGAACTGTGGAACTAGTACCAACTTTGACTATCAACACACGAACTGTGGAACTAGTACCAACTTTGACTATCAACACACGAACTGTGGAACTAGTACCAACTTTGACTATCAACACACCAACTGTGGAACTAGTACCAACTTTGACTATCAACACACGAACTGTGGAACTAGTACCAACTTTGACTATCAACATACGAACTGTGGAACTAGTACCAACTTTGACTATCAACACACCAACTGTGGAACTAGTACCAACTTTGACTATCAACACACGAACTGTGGAACTAGTACCAACTTTGACTATCAACACACCAACTGTGGAACTAGTACCAACTTTGACTATCAACATACGAACTGTGGAACTAGTACCAACTTTGACTCTCAACACGAACTGTGGAACTAGTACCAACTTTGACTATCAACACACGAACTGTGGAACTAGTACCAACTCTAGCCACTTACTCAGGTCACTACTACATATATCTAGTGGTCCAGCCCATTCTCGCCAGGGGGCGTCGTACTCTCGGACAACATAAACTTGTTAATAAGAAATTGTTGACGGGATCGTTTGAGTTACCAGAAATAGTAGCCAAATCTATCTCAAATCACATCCAAAAGAAACACACATTGAATAGGTATCAAAACTGGTTTGCAATAAATTGAATTAAATGGGACTGGAAGAAAATGATAATCAAGAAAAATTTGAAAAACTGAAAAAAACTAAACAAAACATTTTCTTCTTGATTGTTTATTTATTCATTAAATGACTGAATATAGAAGATTGATAATTAAGATCTGTGTTAAATTATGTGATGAATGTGGTGCGTGTGTGTGTGTGTGTGTGTGTGTGTGTGTGTGTGTGTGTGTGTGTGTGTGTTTACGTTTATCTCTGTATTTGTCCCATAACTTAGCGATTCAACAACAGGGAGATCGACATAATATATACCAGACTTCAAAAAGAACAAAACAAAGTGCTAGGGTGAATATGATGAGAAGCATGTGCTGAATAAGTTGGAAAAGAACAACTATTATCTTAGTAATGTAGTAATTAATAACTTCTGTAAATCTATCAAATTTCTTCTTTAATTAAATTAAATAGAAATAGAAATGTACGATGGGGAAGGGGATAAAAAGTGAGATAAGAAGAAAATAAGAAAAGAAGGAAATAACGATAGGGAAAAAGAAGGAACTGTATCATAATAGAATGATGATGAGAAGAAAGAGGAAATAGGAAAATGAAAATATTGGATGAAAAGTGAATAAAAGTAAAGACAGATAAAGAAATAAAGAATAAGACAAAAAAAATTACTAGTAGTAGTAGTAGTAGTAGTAGTAGTAGTAGTATAGTAGTAGTAGTAGTAGTAGTAGTAGTAGTAGTAGTAGTAGTAGTAGTAGTAGTAGTAGTAGTAGTAGTAGTAGTAGAGAAAGATGGAACCGTGGATTGAAAAGAAAGAATGAGGAGAAAAATAAGGGAAAGAAGGAGATGAAGAGGAGAAAATAAAGGTGAAGAAGGAGTGAAGGAGAAAATAAAGACCCAGAGAAGAGAGAGTGGAAGTATATCTACACACACACACACACACACATATATATATATATATATATATATATATATATATATATATATATATATATATACACATATATATACACATACATATATATATATGTATATATATATATATATATATATATATATATATATATATATATATATATATATATATATATTTATATTTAGCAGTTGATAGAGAGTGGAATAATAGGAAGAATCGAAAACTCAGCCGAAATCCCAGAGCAATAGAAAATGTCGGACCGAGAAAACCGTATATCAGTTGCATACATTTAAGGCCATATCCCAAATAAAATCCCAAGTGGCCCAAGTTTTCGGATTAAGTCGCTCGTTTGTGTTCTGTTTTAACTCGTCAAATTACTGTAATAAAGTTAGATTACAACTAATTACAAGATTTACAGCATTTAGAAACATTTAGATATATCACTAGGTTTGGCGAGTGAAAGCAAGACTTTAACGGCGACGCTGTCACCATTAACTCATCCTTCGCTCTCCCCGTACAGTAAAACAACGGCATGATCCCTGCCAATACCATCACCACGACGAAGGAATCTACTGCCACTACAACCAACACCACAGTTACTGCTATCACCGTCTTTATCATCATCATCATCATCATTACCACCACCACCGCCACCACAACCCTCGTTGTATACGTCGTCAGGGTCTTCATCATCTCCATCATCAACTTTACCATCGCCACGACGACGACGACGACGACGACGATGACGACGACCACCGCCACCACCACCGCCGCCGCCGCCGCCCCGTCCCCAGCATGATCATATTCATGATGATCATCACCATCAATATATGATCTGCTAAAACGACAAAAATCTCATTATCACCACCACCATAACGCTGAACAACCACAACACGAGAGAACAAGGGATCATATACGTACTCATTTAAGTAGCTAGATATATTAGCCAATTCTCACTCAGTTCACATCTTACCAGCTTAAAGAATAAAAAGAATAAAAGGAAGGGTGATACACTATTATTGAAATATATGTATTATTAAAATATATATATTAAGTTGGATGTAATGCCCTTTCTCATTTTGTACAAGAAAAGGAAAATACGTTTATTTGGTTATGATGGCTAAATTCAATCAAAATAATGTTTTTCCTCATTTTAAGAACATAATCTCATCTGGCTGGCAAGACGTTGATCCCTCTAGCATAAAATTCTTCAGGGCAAAGAAGGATTCAATGTCCATTTTTACCTCTTCTCGATTGGTAAACTGTTTTTCATTTAGAAAATGTTGCAATGATTACAAAAGATGATAATCTGATGGAGAAAGATCAAATGAATATAGAGGATCAGGTAAAACTTCCATATTAAACGTAAGAGAAAAGAGTCGAATCAAGAGCAAATAATCCGGATGGTGTAAGGGAAGTATTTTTTATCCAAAAGATTTTTTTAGGGCGAGCAAACGCTAAAATAATAGTTAAAAATTATGCCTAAAAATTATGGTGGGGTGGCTAGAAAGAAATCGATCGGTTAAGAAGAATGTAGATCGATATTAAGGAAGCCATTTCTTATTTCTTCAAAAGGTACTTGTAGAAAGCCGGAACCATGCTCTCTATACTAAAAGAGTGTAACACACCTGCAGTCGTCACAACAGCACCGGCACCAGATGTTAACACAATTATGTGTTAACACGATTATGCTATGGGCTAACACTACCGTTTGCGTAAATCCGAAAGATGTGGGCTAATGCCACCATGTTTGCGAAAGTCCGGAGAACACATATGTTCTCCGGATTTACACAAGCATATCAACCCACTCACATAATTGTGTTAACATATAATGACGTCACACCGGTGGTAGTGCTGTTGTGGTCATTGCATAACAGTTCCATGCCGGTGTCACAGAAATACATATAATGAATAGGATTATATAACTTCTGTCATAACGTTTATTTCATATACACACACGCACGCACACATACAGACACAGAGACACGCACGTGCACGCGCACACACATGCGCTCGCGCGCGCACACACACACACAATATTAATATATATATATATATATATATTAACGAAACGTTAAGACCCTCTTCCTGCTATTTCAACCGTTAACCTAATATATTCCTTCCATATACTGTACCGATTGTGTTGTTATTTCTGTTTACCTTTTACATGCACACACACACACGCACACACACACACACACACACACACACACACACACATATATATATAATATATATATATATATATATATATTGTTATACTTTGGGAGGGTCATGTTGCCAATAAGAAACACACGTACCAGTTGCTTTCCACTTCAATTTATTATAATAAATTTATAAATTTAGGAATTTATAAATTTCCGGTTGGTTGGCTGGTTCCACAACCAGATGGTTGTTTATATATTGTCAAAGTTCTTTCGTAACACATTCTGTGACCTCTTCAGTGACTGGGGATTCTTTTCTTTGTTTTTTGTGCCTCTCC
>OZ024743.1:357701910-357704410 GCA_964016885.1 Eledone cirrhosa | reverse complement strand
TGACTATGGGTGAAGCAAGGCTCTCTAAGATGTAAACCGGCAACCGAATATGTTTGTCCTTGTGATTTGTTGATGGTCATGGCAAAACTAAGACCCACTGGAAATTGAAGTCGTTTGAATCGAAATGGGATATCAGTGGGGATATTAGGGATCCTTGGAACGAACACATCCTCTCCCCTACCACATCCTGTTGAAATGGTGGCTTGAATCACGTGTGGATAAATATGTTTTACAACCAATCGAGTGCCGTTGCATAGCCTTGGTGGTTCCTAATTCCTCAATAACATGATGGGTCTTTAAAGTGAAGTAGATGCGGAGACATTTCTGGTGGTTCTAAAGAGGATCAATATTCTACATAAAGTAGAGTAGTGTTATTTTTTGTACGTTGTGCATGTTTTTTAATCCTTGTCTGTTTTTTGTATTATTCCCAAGGCACACATTATTATATTATCATTTCCCCATTTTACCTGGTCGATTATAGACAACAAATCTTCACAATCGACTTAGGTAAAACCCATAGACAGAGACTTTGCTATTGGAAACTGAACGCGTCTTTTTCGGCATACAAAGCATAGAGATTGGATTGGCGAACTTGTTAGGTGGCGGTTGACGCCGAGAACCGTAATGAACGCCCTGAAGAAAATGATTAGAGTAAAATTGATAAAATTGAATTAAAATAAAGTTGCAACAGAGAATATATTGATTAGAGGGGAAGCTAGTGAATAACTTGAAAGAGACGATTAGAAAATGCATCACAATTGACGTGTTAACGGCCAGTAACCAATTCTTCAAAGCACAGCACGAAGGTTGCGTTATTAGATCCTCGGATGGGATTGAATGCTTTGCAGTATTTGTTCCGACTCTCTGCACTCTAATTTCAAATCTCGCCGAGGCATTACTTTCTCTCTTTACCAATCTATTCCCCACAGTCTCTCTTTCTTGTGGGAATCGGCTACCTCAAGGTTCGTGGGAAACCACAACGCGTTACTTTCTTTAGAAATGTGCATAAAATCGTATGTGGGTTACAAGGTCGCCTGCAAAAACTGAAGAAGGTGAAAGGTTGGGCAGAGACACAAACAGAGAGGAAGAAGTGGAGAGTGGTGTTAGTAGCAGTAGTAGTAGTAGTTTTGAAAAGTTGAGTTAACACATAAAGTTTTAAAATTTAATCAACGTAGTTATGAGAGACTAATTAGTTTTTCTCCTTAACTGTCGATAGATCTATTTCGTGGTTACGTAACTCGTCAGGGTAGTGATTTGAAGAATCATTGAAATACATTTTATATAATCCCAGACCTGTCAACTCTCCCCGTCTGACGGGGACATCTCTCACCCACTTTGGGGTGGGTGAGAGATATATATCTTCTCTTGTGAAAATGTGTATAGCTTTCATTGTGGATTGGCAGTATCGGTAGAGGGTCGGACGCCATGCTTTCCAGTATAGTTACGTCCCTTTACGATCTGAGTTCAAATCCTGCCGAGGTTGACTTTGCCTTTCATCCTTACGGGGTCGATAAAATAAAGTACCAGTATTGCACTTGTTAATTGCTGGCCTTGTGCCAAAAGTAGAAACAATTATGTAAAACTCCCAATTTTGCCTCATTTCTCCCCATTTTAGGATACTTTTTTTCATGGTACTCTCCGTTTGGGTTTTTAAAGGTTGGTAGGTCTGTAATCCGAATGTATTTCGTATACCGGTGTGGACTGTTTTTTATATTATCACGTTTTCCATGCAGCATCATTGCTTCTATTTATTTACATAACATTTCAGACATTAATTATACGAGCCATTAAAGAATGTTTACATCATAACTGCACCCACTAGAATTAGCAGTCAAATTTCCCTCATATCACACTATGTCTTAAAAGTTGAAGAATGTATTGGTCAATATCGCCCTGATATTAAATGAGACAATGGCTGCTGAAACGTCTTCGTAGAGGTATGCTCTACGATGTCACTGGACCTGCTAAAAATAGCAGTCAAAGTTCCCCCAAACAAAACCCTTTTCGGAATGAATGACACATTACTTAATGTTGTTTTAGATAGTGGGTTTGTTCGATTCAGGGTTAAAATGGAACTAAACAAACAATAGCAAGAAAAAAAGGGTGGAACAATTCAGACCATTACAACAGCAACAGTGACAACAACGTTCAACAATAAATCATTATCAATAGAAAAGTATTCATCTCATAACATTATCATATGCCGTGATGTGAAGCTATGTATGTGGGTGCCTTGTTGCGTGCATACTCACTTATACACTGGTTTCATTCTCCGTTTAGTTCAATTTTATAGCTATACTAGCAGTAAAGCTCGGCGTTGCTCGGGGTTGCTCAGTAGCTGTGTTAAAGTTACAATGTTAAGTTCCTTTCTTGGCTTAAAAACTGTAGAGTCTACAGTGTAGACTTTCATGTTGTACTTTTGATTAATATTCCCTCAACCAACAGTATGCCTTATGAAGTTAAGAAAACATAATCATAACCCGAATGTTAAAACAAAAGA
>OZ024743.1:357684410-357691910 GCA_964016885.1 Eledone cirrhosa | reverse complement strand
AGATTATGTCAAAACTTGGCATTGAAAAAAAGGCCGAACCATTCCTCCCAAGAACTCCGAGGATAAATCTCAAGGATCATAAAAGTAATTTTCGAACGGAACTACCTGTTAGACTAATCGCCCCCTCTAAATCAGATCTGGGTGTTGTTAGTAAAGCTATCTTGGATAGCTTATCCCACAGGTTCGTTCTAATTGCTCTATTTCTAACTTAAATTTATGATTCAACAACCTGAATAAGAAAAACAAACAAAAATTTTTTCAATTTGATATTGCCAGCTACTATTCTTCTATTTCGCCTTCACTTCTCAACAATGCTCTATCTTTCGCATTTAAATATTCTGACATCACCACAGATGAACTTCACATCATTCTTACCGCAAGAAAAACCATCTTAGAATTCAACAATGAATACTGAACTAGAGCCGATACTTCCAACAACTTTGATATCACAATGGGTGCTTCCGATTCATCGCAATTGACTGATTTGATTGGTATTTTTATTTTGAATTCTTTAAATCGGAAAATTCCTCAACTTCGCGGTGGAATTTATCGTGACGATGGACTTATTACTATCTTAAATTGCAATTTAGTTAACCTTAATATTATTAAGAACAATATACGTGATCTCTTTAAGCAACATAACCTTAAAATCGAATTTGATAACAACGTCAAACTAGCTAACTTCTTGGATATATCCCTTAATCTTGACACTGGCCTATATTACCCTTACCATAAAAACAATGAGAATCTAAATTATGTTAATTTTAAATCTAACCACCCCACTAACATAAAAATGCTATAGTCAGTAATATTGGAAAAAGAATATCAAACCTATCCTCTAATAAAAATATCTTTGATGCTAACGCCAATTACTATAATAATGCGCTTTCTAAAGCCGGTTATCCTGATAAAATTAAATACAGTAAGGAAAACAATCCTAGAAGGTCTTACAGTAAAATAATTAATTATGATCATTCCAATAACTTAAATAAAAGAGCTAGATACAAAAATATAATCTGGTATAATGCTCCTTTCTCTATTTCTATTAATAATAATATTCCTAAACTATTCTTTAGGGCCTTAGATAAATGCTTCCCTCCCTCACATATCTATAGTAAAATCTTTAACAAACATACAATAAAATTTTCCTATTCCACCTCCTCCAACATCTCTAACATTATCTCTAAACACAACAAGAAAATATTAAATATTAAATCACATCCTTCCAACACTGAGTTCCATAATAATAGCAGTAGTACTCCCGACGTCATTGTTAACTCTAGGCTAGATTCTGCAAACTCAAATACGACGTCAAACGTAACTTCGTTGAATGTTCATAATACCAATCTAAATCAGGAAACTATTATTCCTATCGTAAATAACTTCTCCAATCCAATTCCTCCTATAAATAACACTAGGTCACTTGTTAATAACTCTGTTAATTTCTCTAATCGCAATTGTAATTGCCCTGTTAGAACTAAATGTCCTCTCAATAACCATTGTCTTGAAAAGAACTTAGTCTATGAATGTAAGGTTATAACTGATACCAATTCCTTTACCTATTTCGGTTCCACTTCCACCTCCTTCAAAGCTAGATTTTATAATCACAATTCGTCTTTTAAATACCAACTTAAAAGAACTAACACGGCACTCTCATATGGTCCTTCAAAGACAAAAATATTAACTATAACATCTCTTGGAGGAAAGTTTGTTCTGCCTCTCCCTACTTGAATGCCTCCCTATCCAGAACATGTAATCTTTGCCTATCTGAGAAATTTACCATTATATCTAATTTCAATTCTATAATAAATAGACGCACTGATTTATTTTCTCTCTGCTTGCATAAATTCCACAGAACATTCCATAAAGTATACAGCTAATATCTAATACCTTACTAGTTTAAAATCCTTTTTCTCAAAGGCTTATATATCTTTTAAAAATATACCCATCTTTCTACCTTATTTCAATATTATTTATTATATATTATATAATACAAGTTACTCATTCTATATCATTCCTCTTTATCACTTTCCTTTCTTCCTCTTTTCTTTTTAATTTCTAACCTCTAATCTGTACTTTTTCTTCCTAACTACTTCTCAATTCTTATTATTACTCACCACAACATTATCCATTCTTCCATCTTTCTTCATATCATTGGCCATAAAAATTATTATTATCTTTTTAATACATTATAGTATTACCTTTAATAGTCCTTCGTAAACATTAAACATTTTTTTTTACGTTAGATTTTTCTTCCTTAAATTCCTTATCTCTTCCTTTCATGCTCGTTTGACTTTTACATATTACAATACATAAAAACAAACTTAAACCCTAACTAATTTCTTTTAATATATTATATTATTACCATTAGAAAATATTTCGTAAACATCTATATTTTTTATGTTAGATATCTTCTTCCTTAAACATTATTTTCTTCTTTGCTTTCAGCGCTCATTTTTAAACAAACTATTTACGTACATATATTACGCACACATATTACATTACATAAAAACAAACTTAAACACTAACTAATTCCTCTAAATTCATAACTCATCCATTCTTCTACTTCTTTTCACATTATATCCTTAATAACATTAATATTTTTATTTTAATAATACATATTAATAATTTATTTTCCTCGCACATATTATTAAACCCTTCAATATACAAACCTTAATTTAATATTATTCTTAATCCCTTTTTCCCTTCATCAACTTTTAATTTCAAATTCTTTTAAGTTATCTATTATCTTCCAACGGCTTTTTAACTTCTCTCTGTGAGACAATATATATTTTTTCTCAGTTGTAAAGGCTATCTCTCTCTCTATCACCCATCTCTCCTCCTCTCTCATCCTTCCTTCTTATACTCCTCCCCCACCATTCATTACTCTCATCTCCTCCTCTTCCTTACCTTTCCAACCCCCTCCTCCCTCACTTTTTCCCAATCTCATACATCAATCTTAAATTATTTTTCATATGTTGATTTAAAACTTCACTATTCACAAGTGTTTTTTAAGCTTCATATCTGATGAAAACGCAGATATCATCCCATGAGGATATTTGTTTTTGAAATGCGCATAATAAAATACTTGGAACTCTTTTAACCATCTTTTGATCTTATATTATATATATATATACATATATTTATTATTTAAGTAAAGAAACGTTGGTTGGTCAATTAATCGACGATTGTAGTGTAAACAGACGTAAACCACTCCACAACTTCGGTTTCTTAAGGTGTTATCAATAAGGTATCAGACGAAGTGTCAATATTATAAAGAAGAGAGATGGCTTTAAGTGTACATCCTTTGTTTATGTTATCATCCTGTTATACGTATTTTAAAGACATCAAGTGATTGCATAATAACTTTTTGACGTGCTTTCATCAGAGGTGTAAAATTGTAATGTTTTGTTTTTGCTTTTGATATGCTACTGTAGTTAGGAACGCGGTAGTAGCAGTCCACTGACATTGCGTGTTATAATTGGAAGCACCATCATTTAAGTATACAACAATCTTTACGTGAGCAATGTTTTTATATAACACCTAAAGTTGTATTTGCCATATATGTATATATATGTATTAAATCCTAGTTCGTTTCTCAATTGATATATCTACATATATCGTTTAAAAATATATTATTGTTGCTCTGAACAGAAGTTTATTGAACTTTTTACTGAGAAACATTATCTATACATATTTTATATGTATTGATTAAACTTAAAATTAAATTTTATATATATATATATACATACATGATGGCTACAAACTCTGCTAAGAGTATTGCAATCGATTGTCAGATTATAGAGTTTGGTGCACTTTTAGGCTACGGCCAGCCACATGAACTTGTAACATATCCTGAACAAGCAATGCCAGTGCTTTGAAGTTTTTTTTTAAGTGGGGAAAGGTCTTGCACTCGACCAATCCCACTCTGAGCATCGAAAACACTACCCGAAAAGGAGAACTGGTCAACATCATCGGATGTTTCCGATGCCACAGGTTTTTTTCCAGAGTTTCCCTCTTCTAGAAAGGTAAAAACAACAACAACAACTCTGCTGAGTCCCTCCGCCATTTGCCAGGACTTGTATTTCATCCTGCAGGGTGTCCAAATATCACACTCCTCACCAAGAAAGCTTGGTGGGGTTGCCATTTTAGTCGCCGATGACCCAACCATGAATCATATTAGCAGTAGCGCTCTAGATACATACCTACATATATAGATAAACACACACACACACACACACACACACACACACACACACACACACACACACACACACACACACACACACACACACACACACACACACACACACACACACACACACACACACACACACACACACACATATATATATATATATATATATATATATATATACATGTGTGTGTGTCTGTCTGCATACACGCATATATTTCCGTATGTATATCTGAATAGTAAATATGAATCTAAGCGTGATTGAATGAACATTTGCAGGCGGTGTTCTAGCATAGTTGTTGCTGTATGACATAAAAGATCTTAAGCACTAAATAACTACATACATACATATTACACAGACAATCACATGCATCTTCGCAAACACAAGTCTGACACATCTTGCCCCTGTCCTTGGGCGCTTTATTTATCTTCACCTATACCAACACCACCACCACCACCACCACCAATACCACCACCATCACCACCAACCAGCACTACCATCACCACCACCATCACTACCACCATCACCACCACCATCACCATAACCACCATCACCACCACCATCGCCACGACGGCCGCCATCACCACCACAACTACCACTAAAACTACTACTACAACAGCAATCGGTTTTCACCCCAGGAGTAAAAGTTTAAAATGAACTTTTATTTTTTATTTTTTAATCTCTTCGGTGAAGCCTTGATTAACTTTTCAGGTTTCACTCAAAGAGGAAAATTAGGGTGAAAGCTGAAAGGTTGGTAAGAGTGGTGAGTTTTGTCCGAGTGAATGGGCCTGCTCTGAGTATGTGCCTGTAAATTAGAAGAGGACAACTGGGAGAAAGTACTTTCCCTAGCGATGAGGATCTCCGTGGCCTTTTGAGTGACCCTCAAAGGTCTTCCCCTAATAGGGAATCTATTTTTGTTTGTTTGTTTGGTATTTAGATGTTTACTATTTGGTTTGTTTGTTTGGTATTTAGATGTTTACTGTTTGGTTTGTTTGTTTGGTATTTAGATGTTTACTGTTTGGTTTGTTTGTTTGGTATTTAGATGTTTACTATTTGGTTTGTTTGTTTGGTATTTAGATGTTTACTGTTTGGTTTGTTTGTTTGGTATTTAGATGTTTACTATTTGGTTTGTTTGTTTGGTATTTAGATGTTTACTGTTTGGTTTGTTTGTTTGGTATTTAGATGTTTACTGTTTGGTTTGTTTGTTTGGTATTTAGATGTTTACTGTTTGGTTTGTTTGTTTGGTATTTAGATGTTTACTGTTTGGTTTGTTTGTTTGGTATTTAGATGTTTACTATTTGGTTTGTTTGTTTGGTATTTAGATGTTTACTGTTTGGTTTGTTTGTTTGGTATTTAGATGTTTACTGTTTGGTTTGTTTGTTTGGTATTTAGATGTTTACTGTTTGGTTTGTTTGTTTGGTATTTAGATGTTTACTGTTTGGTTTGTTTGTTTGGTATTTAGATGTTTACTGTTTGGTTTGTTTGTTTGGTATTTAGATGTTTACTATTTGGTTTGTTTGTTTGGTATTTAGATGTTTACTGTTTGGTTTGTTTGTTTGGTATTTAGATGTTTACTATTTGGTTTGTTTGTTTGGTATTTAGATGTTTACTGTTTGGTATTTAGATGTTTACTGTTTGGTTTATTTGTTTGGTATTTAGATGTTTACTGTTTGGTTTGTTTGTTTGGTATTTAGATGTTTACTATTTGGTTTGTTTGTTTGGTATTTAGATGTTTACTATTTGGTTTGTTTGTTTGGTATTTAGATGTTTACTGTTTGGTATTTAGATGTTTACTGTTTGGTTTATTTGTTTGGTATTTAGATGTTTACTGTTTGGTTTGTTTGTTTGGTATTTAGATGTTTACTGTTTGGTTTGTTTTTTTGGTATTTAGATGTTTACTATTTGGTTTGTTTGTTTGGTATTTAGATGTTTACTGTTTGGTATTTTTGTCTTTTTGTTTTCTATAAACTTTTTTTACACACAAAGCCCCCACTGCATTGTTCTCTACATTGTCCTCTACATTGTCCTCTGCCGTCTCTATTATCAGCTTAATGTCACCTCTTTGAGGCTATTAACACCATTATTGTTATTATCTCGCCGAGGTTAACTTTGCCTTTCATCCTTACGGGGTCGATAAAATAAAGTACCAGTACTGGCATCGATTTAATCGAATTTCCCCTCGGCGTCGATAAATAAAGCACCAGTAATGTACTGGGGTCGATTTAATAGACTCCCCACCAAAACATTGCTGGCCTTGTGCCTAAATCATAAACCATTATTATCATTATTGTAGGGTGGTGGATTGGCAGTATCGGTAGAGGGTCGGACGCCATGCTTTGTAGTCTCGCCGAGGTTAACTTTGCCTTTCATCCTTATGGGGTCGATAAAATAACGTACCAGTCATACACTGAGGTCGATTTAATCGACTTTCCCTTCCCCCAAAATTGCTGGCCTTGTGTCTATATAAAAAACCATTATTATTCTGAGTTCAAATCCTGCCAAGGTTAACTTTGCCTTTCATCCTTACGGGGTCGATAAAATAAAGTACCAGTAATACTCTGGTAATTGCTGGCCTTGTGCCAAAAGTAGAAACAATTATTATTATTATTATTATTGTTAGGGGAATGGCAGTATCGGTAGAACGCTGGACACCTTGCTTTGCAGTAGAGTTACGGCCCATTGCGTTCTGAACTCAAATCCCGCCGAAGTTAGCTTTGCCTTTCATCCTTACGGGCTCAATAAATAAAGCACCGGTAATGCACAGGGGTCGATTTAATCGACTTTCCCCTCCTCAAATATTGCTGACCTTGTGAATGAATCAGAAACCATTTGGCAGTATCGGTAGAGGGTCGGACGCCATGCTTTGACGCATAGAGTTACGGCCTTTTCCATTCTGAGTTCAAATCCCGCCGAGGTTAACTTTGCCTTTCATCCTTACCGGGTCGATAAAATAAAGTACCAGTAATACACTGGGGTAATTGCTGGCCTTGTGCCAAAAAGTAGAAACAATTATTATTTCGTGCAATGGTGGATTGGCAGTGTCGGTAGAGGGTCGGACGCCATGCTTTGCAGCACAGTTACATCCCTTTACAGACCGAGTTCAAATCCCGCCTAGGTTAACTTTGCCTTTCATTCTTACCGGGTAGATAAAATAAAGTACCAGTAATGTACTGGGTAATTGCTGGCCTTGTGCCAAAAAGTTGAAACAATTATTATTGTTGTTGTTGTTTTTTTTTATAGTTGTTTTTTACTTCGGAATTTGGTGAAAGTTAACGACTCATCAAAACAGAAAAAAATGAGCTTT
>OZ024743.1:357664410-357679410 GCA_964016885.1 Eledone cirrhosa | reverse complement strand
GGAATGGCCAGCTAAATCTAACAGTGAACAGCTCACCAACAATTTTACTGAAATTCATCCCACTTCCACTGAAGAACAGCGAGAAAGGTCAGCTGACTCTAGTAGTAATTGTCACCACATCAACAACGAGGCTGAAATGCATGACTCTACTGAACAAACAGAGCACCAAAAACTTGTGGGCTCCCTACAAGTGATATGGAATGATATGTTTCAAGAGATACACAGCCTTAATGTGAGTGACAGACCATACAACACTAGAGTCAGTAAAGAACCCACTAAATTGGAATTGGAAGCGGTGAACGAAATAGCTGGCAATTATCTGAAGGCTATACGATCTAAAGGTGTAGAAACGACATTTGAAACGCTTAATGTTTTGTTATATGTTTCAGCTGTCACATTGCTAGCATATAACACACATCTAAAACCACGCAATCAAGATACAAACAGAAAGCCTGAACCAGCGTGGATGCGAAATTTAAAAACCAAAATTTTGTCCCTGAGACGAAGTATCTCACACATCGCAGTCGTTATGAAATGCAACATAGAGAGCAACTTCACACAACACCAGGAAGACCTAAAGAAAAAGTTAGAGAGAAGATTTGGAGATACAAAATTTAAAACTTTGAACTCCAAATTACACCAGTTGAAACAACAACTCACAGCTACAACAGAAAGACTAAAATATAAGTCAACAGCACATAAACGACAAGTGCTAAATAGATTGTTTGCCAGAGATCCTAAATCAGTTTATCGCAGCTTCGGTGGCAAAAGCTCAATCTCTGTAAATGACACCCCTTCAAAAGAACAGGTTGAGAGCTACTGGAGATCTGTATGGGAAACGGATGACGGATTCAACAGACAAGCTAATTGGCTAAAAGAACTGGAACAGGACTACTGCCAACATGTCCAGACAAAACAATATGACATAGATGGGTCAATACTGGAAACAGCTCTACAGAAAATGTCGAATAGGAAATCGCCAGGCCCAGACCTCATTACAGGATACTGGTTGAAGAATTTCACTTTCTATCGGCAAGATCTCATACGGCTGTTTACAGAAACCATTAAGGGCACACAAGAACTGCCCAGATGGTTATCAACTGCCTCTACTCTCCTCATTCCCCAAAATAGCCAAACCACCCTTGCTAAAAATTACCGCCCAATTGCCTGCCAAAACATCATGTATAAATTATATACTGGGTGCCTTAACCTGTTCTTACAGGATCACTGTGCTACCAACAACATCATAACACCTGAGCAAGCTGGTGGAAAGAGGGAGGTGTGGGGTTGCATAGATCACCTACTAACTAACAAAATGATTCAGGAAAAAACAACAAAGAATCGCAGAAACATGACTGTCGTGTGGCTGGACTATCAAAAAGCATTTGATAGTGTACCTCATGGGTGGATTGTTAAGGCTTTACAGTTAGCTAAAGTCCCACAACCATTGGTAGCTGCTGTTGAACGCCTGACCAAGAACTGGTACACCAGTTTGATCCTTAGAGGTGAGAAGGAGCAGGTTAAGACTGATAAGATACATTACCAGAAGGGCATCTTTCAGGGTGATAGCTTGTCAGTGCTACTCTTCGTTCTCTCACTGAATCCACTATCTTACCTACTCAGGAAACAAGGTCGACAAAGAAGTGGGACCAGAAGTATCTCCCATCTTTTCTTTGTTGATGACCTGAAGTTGTATGGGCCAAATATCAATGACATCAAGAAACAATTGGACCTCATTACACAATTTTCAACCGACATCAAAATGAAATTTGGTGAGTCCAAGTGTGCATATTTGGCAGTAAAACGTGGAAGAGCTGTGCCCTCCTCTAGAAATCTAGAGATGAACGGCCTGACAATACAACCTCTGCAGTCAGGTGACAACTACAGATATCTTGGACAGGATGAGAATGTCAGATATGATAGACCCATAAATAAGGAGAGAACCAGAACTGAATACCTCAGAAGAGTAAAGAAAATATGGTCATCAGAACTGTCAGCATACAACAAATACATTGCCCACAATACTTATGCTGTGCCAATTCTAACGCCAACATTTGGCCTACTGAACTGGTCATTGCAAGAACTAAGTGAGATGGATGTTAGAACTCGAAAACTTCTCAGTGTTACTGGGAACTTTAACATCAATGGTGATGTGGATAGGCTATACTTCTCACGCAAGGAAGGTGGCCGGGGTCTAAAATCAATATTAACAACATATGAGACCCGGATAGTGACACTGAAGCAACACCTTCAACAGAGGAAAAAGGTTGGCAACCATCTTGCCCAGGTTTATGACCATGAAAAAAGAAATATCATTAGAATAGCGACTGATCTGGAGGAGAGATATGGAATAAAGCCCGATATAAATCTCTCACCCAGAGAAATCGGAAGATCCTATTCAATGTTCAAACAAGAAAAAAAAATTGACCAATTTACAGAAAAAGTTGTGCATGGATACTTGAGGCGTAAAACACAGACCATAGAGGGGATAAACCACTCAAAAAGCCTGGCATGGAGTTCCGACAAGTTTATGACATCACACCTTGAGGGATATCTCTATGCAATACAGGAACAAGAACTCCCTACCAAATATCTGCTGCACAAAAGAGGAGGGCCAGCAGCTGACAATAAATGTAGGCTATGTAAAACAAAGATCGAGGATGTAAGCCACATTGTTGCCAGCTGCGAAAGAATGTCATCTCGCTACTACCTCCCCATGAGACACGATGGGATAGCTAGAACCATCTGGAACGCACTTCGGAAAACAAAATCAACAACAAACGAGGAAGAATATATTGAGACAGATGGCACTAAGGAATACTGGTGGAACCTGAAAATAAAAACTGCCACCAAATTAAAGCACAACCGGCCTGATATTGTAGTTTGGGACCACACATTGAAAACGTGTTCTGTTGTGGAGATCAGCTGCCCACTTGATGTAAACGTTGTCAGAAAAATACAGGAGAAGGAGGACATCTACGGACCATTGATGAGGAGTTTACAAATCCAGTATCCAAGATACACCTTTAGCTTCATACCCATCATTATTGGTGCTACGGGTTATATACCAACCCGCTTGGACCAAAGTATGACTGAACTTGGATTTGCGGACAAAAAGCGCAGCTCCCTAATTCATAGTCTACAAATGGCTGCGATAGCTGGCACCTTCAAAATTTGCAAAACATTCTTGCGATTCAAGGGATGACAATTTCTTTTCTTTTACAACCTTGCCACCAGGAAGGTGGCCGGTCAAAAAATATACTCAAAATTAAGAGAAAGAGAAAACATACATATATACATACATACATACATACATACATTGTATATTTGTATTAAGAGTTTGTATTCCAATATTTTTCGAGTTAGATAAAATTTATGCACTAGTACTGTATATGGGATAGAATGCATCACGGTTAATTTCTACAGTGAGCGTTTCATGTGTTTGACCAACGGAGCAGTCTGCTCATGAAATTGACCTATATGTGGCTGAGCATTCTACAGACATTTGTACTCTTAACGTAATTCTCAGGGAGATTCAGTGTGATACTGTGTGTAACATGGTTGGCCGTTTGAATTGAATTCCAGTTATATTATACTCAATCTGACGAGCTTCCAAACAGTTTTCGTCAGCTCAATGGCCTTGGTTAACTCATATGGCCTTGGTTAACCCAAGCTATGACAAATGACACTTGATTCCACGCAGTGAAATGGGACCCTGAATCAAATATTTTGTCTACTATACCGATCGCTCTCCGACAGATTTGCAATCGAGCCCATAGCAGTGGAGACTTCTGGTGTCCTTGGCCCCAGGGCTACCGCCTTACTTTCCACCATAGGCGCTGATCTGGCTAGCCGCAGGTGTGAGTCTCACGAGAAGGAATGGTTCTTCCAGCGCATCTCCCTTACCATCCCCCAGGGAAACGCCTTCACCATTCTGTCCGCCGGGGCCGTGGGGCGGCCAGCATGTGGGACCCCATTTTCTCATAATAGAGAGAGAGATGGATAGGGCGTGAGAGATGCAGGCGATGACAGTGGGAGTTCGGCTCTTCTGTGTTCAGACCTGGTGTGCAGCGTCAGTTGTCTGTAAAGAGGTAAAAGTAGCATGATTTTCCTCGTCCTTTTTTCAGCATAATTTTGATCGGTATCCATTGAAGCGTTATCTGTTGGTTAGAGAGAATGAATTATTATTACAATGGCTGTGAGGATGTTTGACTCAATGAACCTCTCCACTCCACACAACTACCTATTATATATATATATAGATGTATAACGTATACGCCAAGTTCATGTCCGTTTTTATTTGACTAGTTTTCCTTTTTATGTCATACTATATGAATGTGAAAGGGGAAATAAGTACCTATACTAAATCAAATTGATTTCTTTCTAGCCATTCTGTTAGGTAATTGAAATAAATATTTAACTTAATAACAAACAAAAATGTTTCATTTCTAATTGTACCGATGTGAATTTTGCCTCTCGCCCATTCTGGGGTTGATTTAATGAAGAATCGATCAAATACTGAGGTCGATTTAATTCCTATACCCTCTTATAAAATGTGTTGTTTTGTGTCAAAGCTAGAATTAAATATTAAATATAGCATTGGATAATAAAACGAAATATTTTCATTTACATATGTAGTCAATGGTTGATTGTATATTTCATTACTGAAATAGTTACCAATACATGAAAGATATCGTGTTACTGTGTAGCATATGTTACATATGTTAGTATGCATTTCTCCATATGTGGTTAGTGTTTACATGTATAATTTATTACTAACCATCATAACCACCAATACATGGAAGATATGTTGTAACTGTAATAATATGTGTATCTTTATATAAGATTAAGTTTTAACGTATAATTAACTGTCAACTAATATCTGAAATAAGCGTATTTGCTGTTTAACTAATTTTGTCGACATATGTGGTCAGTATTTTAATGTATATAAATCAGTTATAACAACCCCAATATGTAAGGGATACTGTTTGTGCTGCATATCAATAGTTATTTACAGTACATGAATATATTTTGTTTTACTAAATGATATATTTACTAATATCTCACATAAATTGTGCTACAATATAACTATGTATACGAAGGTATTTCTTTTCCATATGATTTCTCGTATAAAGGGCTTTGTTTACACAAAACCAGTATTTCTAATGCATTTAATTTTTTTCACTAACTAATTTCGATTTTTCTATAAGACATAATTCGTATGATATATTCCCCCAAACTTGCTAAAAAATCGTGAAACAAAAACATTCTTTTTTTCATTTTGATGAAGAAAAAAAATTATTAGACTTCTCAGAGTCAGTAGTTTTTGAGATAACACAGCAGACACAGAACTAATCAATCAAGCAATCAAAATGAATAAAAACAGAGACACCTTTTGCTGGGGTTATCTGGATGTGGTTGAGGTATGTTAACGGTAAATGTTGACCAGATGAACACAATTTGTAAATTTACGTTGGATAGAAGATACATCTTGTGTATGTCAAATAGATTAGACATAGTGTGTAGATGTCAAATAGATTAGACATAGTGTGTAGATGTCAAATAGACAGACAGAGGTAAAATGTAGATTAATCGTAGATAATGTGGATAATCCAAACTGTACTTTCGAGCAAGGTTAAATACAATAGAAACAATTAATTGTATGAACAAAGGCGTTTCTATCGTGAGCAACTCGTCCTGTTTTGAGCATTGCATGTCCAGGACTATATTCTCCAGTGTGTCCGTCACTATTTTAAAGATAGTAGTGTGTGGTTTGAGGCACATTTGACTAATATTTCTAGCAGCCTTAACAACCTTTAGAAATTCCCTCATTGGCTCAAGAAATAACTTCTAATTCTAGGATGTAGCTGGATCATAATAATTCAATTGTTCTATTGTTCTATAGTGTATTATATCAGTTTCCTTATACAGATTGTAGACATTCATTGAAGGTATATATATATATATATATATATATATATATATATATATATATATATCGCCGCAGCTCCATTATTATCAAATTTATATATATATATATATATATATATATATATATATATATATATATATATATATATATATATATATATATATACACGTATGTGGTCTCAATACCGAAGTAGAGTTTTAATATTCATTTTATTAAAGCTAAATAGTGAGTTTTGTTACTCTGGAGTTTCGCCTGTTTATCACAGGGTTATCAGATTATCTGTGATAAACAAGCGAAACTCCAGAGTAACAAGACTCTCTATTCACCCATTATGTATATATATATATATATATATAACAAAGGCATTGTGGTAAGGAATCAGATGGACCATAACGCACCAGAGTACTCAATACTTAGGGTAGTAGAGTGGGAAATAGGAAAAGATATGACCCCGACGGCAGAGCTCAAGCCGTTTCGACAGCTATTTCTGGACTAAGAAATAGCCGTCGTAACGGCTTGAGCTCTGCCGTCGGGGTCATATTTTTTCCTATATATATATATATATATATATATAAAAAGTGTAATTTTCTACACAAAACGAAGGTTATAGAGAAAATTGAGGTTGGTAATGGCACATGGAATATATAAGAGACAGAATACTTTTTTGTGAAAAAACATATAATTTTATAAGGTAAGGAAATAATAAAGGGTATAAAAAATGACCGGTTTCGATGGGTCTGCAAAAGCCATCTTTTCAAATGTTGATTAATATTAAGAAAAATTAATAATACGAAGAGTTAAAATTTGAGATTTGAAAATTCAAGTATAAAATTCATTGTGGGATTTCATAGTAGTTTTCATCTAGGTAGCAACAACAGGTTGACTGCTGTGTCCCTTTCTGCTCATTCACTACCAGAAAGGGACACAGCAGTCAACCTGTTGTTGCTACCTAGATGAAAACTACTATGAAATCCCACAATGAATTTTATACTTGAATTTTCAAATCTCAAATTTTAACTCTTCGTATTATTAATTTTTCTTAATATTAATCAACATTTGAAAAGATGGCTTTTGCAGACCCATCGAAACCGGTCATTGTTTATACCCTTTATTATTTCCTTACCTTATAAAATTATATGTTTTTTCACAAAAAAGTATTCTGTCTCTTATATATTCCATGTGCCATTACCAACCTCAATTTTCTCTCTCTCTCTCTCTCTCTATATATATATATATATATATATATATATAAAGTCGTAGTTCCTGTCTGTTTGATTTTTGTTTGTGTGTTTGTTTACGAACTCCTCCTATGGTTTTGGAGATAGAACCCACATAAATATATATATTCTGAAACTACATTGCCCAGGGTACTTGGATAAGTATATTTCATTTTAATCATAGGGTTCCCCGGAGGCACAAACCCCCGCTGAAAATGTTATCCCTTCTATTTATATGAAATCTAAACCATAGGTAAAGGACAAGATATGATGTCTAGTCACACAATTTCAGCAAATTTAAATAATATTAAGACACCCTAATGGGGGTTAAACCCCTATAGTGAAAATTTTGACCAATAAATGGAACAAGATTTCACGAACTCCTCGTATGGTTTTGGAGATAGACCCCCATAACCATATATATATTCTGAAACTTCGTTGCCCAGGGTACTTGGATAAGTATATTTCATTTTAATGATAAAACCCGCTGAAAACCCCCGCTGAAAATGTTCTCCCTTCGATTTATATGAAATTTAAACCATATGTAAATGACAAGATATGATGCCTATTCACAAAATTTCAGCAAATATCAATAATATTAAGACACCCTAATGGGAGTTAAACCTCCTATTAGGGATCCCTGGGGGCACAAACCCCCGCTGAAATTTTTTTCCCTTCGAGTTATGTGAAATTTAAATCATAGGTAAATGATAAGATATGATGGCTATTCACAAATTGATATTGTGAAAAAAAGAAACAAAATAAGAATAAGATTTAATAATGTAACTTTGATTTGATATATTACAAAAAATAATTGTTTCTACTTTTTGGCACAAGGCCCGCAATTACCCAGTGTATTACTGGTACTTTATTTTATCGACCCCGTAAGGATGAAAGGCAAAGTTAACCTCGGCGGGATTTTCATGCATTACATTTTACATTGAGTAATGTTGAAATGCAGAGTTTTTCTCCATAAATTATATCACTGATTTAAAATCAATCATCATTTTCTTACAAAAAAAAAAAAAAAAATATATATATGTGTGAAACGCAGCAACGCGAGGGTATTTCGGCTAGTGTATATATATATATATATATATATATATATATAACAAACATCGTGTGTGAAACTTGAACATTCGAACTTACGAAACGCTGAGGAAATAAATTTATGTAGGATGGTTGGGCGCAGAAAATAATTGCAATTACAGTCAGTTGCTATAAAATAGCTTATAAAAAATCGGGTAAAAACCATAGAGACGGAAAAAAAGACCTTGGTAAGGCCGCTATGAGGAATCGAACTTCGTATTTGAGATACCGACTGAGTGCTCTCACTATTGAGCCAAGGAACCTCTGATAACATCTTATCGTCTAAATTTGGGAACTGAATCAAACAAAATATATTTAAACGAAAGCTACCAAGTACGTATGGGTAGGCATGTCTAATAATTGACCATTAAATGTTTAACGGTGCCAGGCTTGTTACATTTAAGTTCCAAATGCGAAATCCTTTCCCGTTTCGAGTATCCACATATGCCATGCGTAGACATCTCATGCTATGTGTGATGCCGAAATGTTTAATTTGAAAGCCATCACCTTTAAAATTCATAGCTAAAGGCTTTCAAATGTTTATTCGTAAACATATCGTATATGATTCGATATACAAGCCTTACATAAATGTGTGTATACATCTGTGTTGAAGTGAACATCATAACTATATTTTTTGTTCAGACCGAATCAGCCTAATTTTCTGTATGCAAATGAAGCTAATAAGTCCATATACATAAGCGTTAAAACTATATGTTTGCGACAATAATATTTATAACCGTAGAGCAAATACTTATTACTTGAATAAATTAAAGTTTAAGTTATAATCTTTAATTTAACCCTATTCCGGGATCTTCAAAAACTGAGAAATTCTAAAGTCTGTGAAGACAGATATACTTCAAAACGTTACAGGAAAATATCGTATCTAAAATACAGAAAGGCATAACTGTTCCACGTGGGAATATGTAACAGAGCTACAGCTACGAGCTGCGTTATATCAATGGTTAATAGCATTTATTATTTGTGGTTATGTTTCTATTCTAGGATGTATTCCATCATAGCAGCACATTCTGATTCCGGGAATCCTGTATTAGACATGCCTGTATTAATGCCTCGAATGTTTGGAACGCAAAAGTATTTGAGTAATGGGTAATCCAAGCGTAAGATCATCAATGTATGGTAAACAAATCTTAAATAGAGCTTGGATCAGATATTACGTTAAGAGAACATTCAGGCAGAGTGGATGTGGAAAAGTTGAAAATGTTTACCTCGTTTGGTGTTGAATTCGTAGGTCCAGAAATCTTTTTTTCCAATCAAGAGTAGGTGCACACACATACATATAGGTAAATATACAGGTACATATATTAATAAACCTGTATTTCACGTTAAACATGGAGGGACATCAGTAAATAATAATAACGATAATTAGATATAAATATATAAATGTGCATATCTCTATTTCGGGGGTTATTTTTTCCCCTGCGTGTAGCAACACGTGGTTGTGTGTGTTGCTGCTAACTCTAGCAGAGCCCAGGAAAACACGTCTTGCCCTACTTTGCAGATAGAATAAATGGAATGAGTGTTAAGCCATTCAACCAGGTAAAGAAAGCTAGTGTGCATACATAGTAATAAGCTAACGGTGTATAGTTTATTATATAAACCGAATAGTTTCTATATTTGGCACAAGGCCAGCAGTTTGAAGGGAAGGGGAAAGTCAATTAAATCGACCCCAGTGCGTTACTGGTACTTTATTTTACCGACACCGTAAGGATAAAAGGCAAAGTTAACCTCGGCGAGATTCGAACTCAGAACGTAAAGGGTCGTAACTATTTGCCGTAAAGCATGTTCTCCGACGCTCTACCGACACTACCAATATACTGGCCTTACAACGACAATAATGATTTCAGATTTAGGCACAAGGTCAACAATTTTGGGCGAGGTGAAAGTCGATTAAACCGACCCCAGTCCATTACTGGTACTCTATTTTATCGACCCCGTGAAGGCAAAGTTAACCTCGGCAGGATTTGAACTCTATCGTAAAGGGCCGTAATTCTATGCCATAAAGCATGTTGTCCGATGCTCTACCAATACTGCCAATACACTGTCTTTACAACAACAATAATAACAATAATGATAATGGTAGCACCAGTAATAAAACTAATAATAATAATGAAATGATAATAATTGTTTCTACTTTTGGCATAAGGCCAGCAAATACCCAGTACATTACTGATACTTTATATTATCGACCCCGTAAGGATGAAAGGCAAAGTTGACCTCGGCGGGATTTGAACTCAGAATGGAAAGGGCCGTAACTCTATGTGTCAAAGCATGGTGTCTGACTCTCTACTGATACTTCCAATGATAATAATACTAATAACAATGCTGATAATTGTTTCTTCTTTGGGCACAAGGCCAGCAATTACTGGTACTTTATTTTATCGACTCCGTAAGGATGAAAGGCAAAGTTAACCTCGGCGGGAATAACAATGATAATAATTGTTTCTACTTTTGGCACAAGACCAGCAATTATACCAGTATATTACTGGTACTTTATTTTATCGACCCCGTAAGGATGAAAGGCAAAGTTAACCTCGGCGGGAATAACAATGATAATAATTGTTTCTACTTTTGGCACAAGACCAGCAATTATACCAGTGTATTACTGGTACTTTATTTTATCGACCCCGTAAGGATGAAAGGCAAAGTTAATCTCGGCGGGATTTGAACTCAGAATGGCAAAGGCCGTAACTCTATGCGTCAAAGCATGGCGTCCGACCCTCTACCTATACTGCCAATCGACAATGATAATAATGATTTCTGCTTTAGGCACAGGGTCAACAATTTGAGGGAGAGGGGATAATAATAATAATAAGTATAATAATTATGTTGAAAATATGCTACTTATATTACTAATAACGTTACTAACTTACCTCGATTAGTAAATATATGATTCAAATATATTACAGCATTTCTGTCGTTACTTATTACATTAACACTTTAAAGAATAACACGCTCTTGTCCGCACGTATAAATATATTGTGACTATATGCATATACTCGCCAACCTGCGTATACGCATATATATACTCACGTACGCGCAAATTCGAACATACACTCGCATACACTATTGTAAGCACACGCATTTACACACACATATGCATAGGTATATATACATAAACACATATTTGCACTAGTCTATATGTGTACACTCCCATACACGTACATACGAAAGTTAGTATAAACATGCATGTACATATATTCATATATATGTTGATATACGTATATGTATATACTTTCATTTCCAGATATATATACTCACACGTATACATATACAGTTTACACAATATTGATTTAGGCTTGTAAATACATGTTATAAAAGACCTCACACTACACTCATATGAATGAGATGTATCTACACATTAATAGCATACAGATAGGCTACTGTCGTAATTCAGATTCTAAGATTAGTTTTCATTATAATAAAAACCTTTGTACTTGTGTATGTATGTTTGGTCCCGTAATTCTTGATAGAGTCGTAGGGGTGCAGAATTGACATAGAGCGTTTCTTGGGCATTTGAAGCCTGGCGGAACCCATTTCTCCCCAGGCCTAGTACAGAAGATTTCTTCCAGAGAAAGATAGAGAGAGAGGAAATGTGAAAGAGATATAGAGGAAGAATCGAACCCAGTACAAGACTGGTACTTTTTTTATCGACCTTGAAAGGCAATTGTACTTGTGTATATACATGCAAATGTACACATTTAGGTGTGTATATACATGATTTCGGTAAAAATCATCAAGTGCATTTGAGTGTCTCGGAGCAATATCTAAATTTCATAAATATTTTAAATTTAAATTTATATATATCGGCCACGGGACGGAAACTATTATAGAAAAAACTTCAAATATATATTTCGTAAACAAAGCTTTTCTATTGAATTTTCAAAATATTGCTTGGGAATGTTTGTTAAGCCGAGGGTTTTTTGATTGATTTATTAACATGGATTTTTTTTATCCCCTTTATTTCCACTGAATAAAAGTTTCAGCTGATCATCGGCATCTTTAAATCCAGATTGCATTATTTTCTTTTTTCACAAAAAAATATTTTTTATGTATTCGTTTCCGCAATAATCCAATTATAATTTGTTTATCAAAATAATCACCATTTTAAAGTTATTTCATTTTCTTTCAAACTCAGTGGGATGTCTAGTAGCTATACTAACATCTGCGCTCGCTTTTATCCATTCCACTCTAACATTGTGGATTCCACATAGTTTTCTAAATCTATCGAAACACCTAAAAACTTTTTTTTTTAAATGTTCGTTAGTTTTTCACTGCAGTTTTGTTTTCTTCTTTCCATATTCATGCAAACGGACTGACTACCTTCATTTTAAAGTTCTTTTATTTGTCCGCCGGAGGCGCGGGATGGCCAGCGCATGGACCTCCATTTGCTCATAATAATTGTTTCTACTTTTGGCACAAGGCCAGCAATTATCCCAGTGCATTACTGGTACTTTATTTTATCGACCCCGTAAGAATGAAAGGCAAAGTTAACCTCGGCGGGATTTGAACTCAGATCATAAAGGGAGGTAACTCTATGCTTCAAAGCATGGCGTCCGACTCTCTACTGATACTGCCAATCCATGATTTCTACTATAGGCACAAAGCCAGTAATTTTGGGGAGGGGAAAGTCGATTAAATCGACCCCAGTACGTTACTAGTACTTTATTTTATCAACCCTGTAAGGATGAAAGGCAAAGTTAACCTCGGCGGGATTTGAACTCAGACCGTAAAGGGCCGTAACTCTACGCTGCAAAGCATGGTGTCCAACTCTCTACCGATAGTGCCAATCCATTGCTCATAATAATGAGGGATGGGGAGAGCGGGAGAGACGGAGGCAGTGACAGTGCGAGATTGGTTCCTCTGAGTTCGGACCCGGTGTATATGAGTATATAAAATAATTGTTTCTACTTTAGGCACAAGGCCATCAATTACCCAGTACATTACTGGTACTTTATTTTATCGACCCCGTAAGGATGAAAGGCAAAGTTAACCTTGGCGGGATTTGAACTCAGACCGTAAAGGGACGTAACTATGCTAGAAAACATGGCGTCCAACCCTCTACCGATACTGCCAATTCACATGTAAATAAAAGGCACATAGATAAAAAAGAAACAAAAAATTATTACCGGAAAAAAAAAATTAAAATCTTTGATCCAAATTGATAAAAGACGTTTCATCATGATTATTGGAGAGTCTGTTTTATTTTATTGCTTATAAATTGGACAATGAAACAGAACTTTGACCTGCTCTTTATAAAACTTCCTGTCCTGAATAATATTCTGCACTATTCTCTGCCTATTGTTACTTTTGTCTCACCACATTCGTATTTTCTAATTATTGCTAAATAATTCTTCAAATCCTATGATTTCTCTTTTCTTTTTAGCACTTTCGTCACTTTAGAACTCATGAAAATAAATTTATGGCTTAGAAATTCCCCAATTAAAACGGCTTTGAATAATATGGTTCCGAAGGCTACAAATCACATATATATGCATACATATATAGTGATGAAACATAAGTCAATTGCATGAACTCATAATCCTTTATTTACTGCTATATATATTTCGACCTCATCAGGCAGTTAGTCAGTTCTTAGATATGCTCTGTGTTTATGGTGTTGATGGTATCAGAGCCTTGGGGCATATGAGCTTGTTAGGAATAATTTAATATTATCAGCAGGAAAAATCTTAATTCTTATTGGTCAGTTTGTAAATGCTAGTAAGGTTGGTATTTGACCTCAAAGAGGCAGGTGGTGTTGTAAAGTTCAAACCGTCAGGCAAGATGACAATAGTTCCATATGACTGATTTTCACAAAAAGCATTCCTGGTCAGATATATATTCAATTGAGGTTTATAGTATGAAATTCGATACTACAGGTCATTCTTAAATTGAGGAATTTATGTGGGGTGGTACTACTGAAAATTATGGTTAGAGTAGAATCCTTGAAAATTTACATATAAAAAGACTTATGTTGGTTGACTTGCACATACACTCACACCCACCTCCACAGACACACACACACAGCCACACATACAAATTGAGGAATTTATGTGGGGTGGTAATACTGAAAATTATGGTTAGAGTCAAATACTTAGAAAGTTTAGAAATTTTAGAAATAAAACGACTTATGTTGGTTGACTTGTACATACACTCACACCTACCTCTCAGACACACACACATCTACACACACAAATCCATACAGGTGTGTGTATATATATATACGTACAAGTGCATATATATATATACAACAGAGGCCCCCAAATTCAAGTATAAGGCAGGCATAAAACTAGGTGGGTGTTATTTTTAAAGAAAAGTAAAGTGGGTGTTTGGAAAAGTTATTGTTTAGACTAGACAAAAGTAGAGTGTGATATATATCTTCACAGCAATAGCTTGGGGGCTTTGGAGCTTAGGCGAGTCCCTTAGTACAGACATATATACCCACCCACACTTTTATACCTCTGGATGCGCGTGTATGTCTATATACACATGTGCACTCATACAAGAGAGCATATACAAATATACTCTTAAGCATACACTCGAACATTTTTCAAATGCAACCTGGGGTATTAGTATTTTGTTGCGTTCACATGAGTGTGTACATTCACGTAATCCCAGTATACACACACAATGCACGGTTGCGGGCACTCATTCATGCGTATAGGGTTAGTACCTTGGGATAATTGTTCTTCCTGTATGGGCTACTCCCGGGGGGGTCCTCAGGTTCAATAAACGTCGTTTTGT
>OZ024743.1:357654410-357656910 GCA_964016885.1 Eledone cirrhosa | reverse complement strand
TCGCTGCCTTTCTCTCAGTTTCATTGTCTTAATGTCTGTGTATTTTTCCCTCTTTGTATTCCTCTCTCCCCCTCTCTCTCTCTCTCTCTCTCTCTCTTCTCTCTCTCTCTCTCTCTCTCTCTCTCTCTCTCTCTCTCATATATATAGTGTGTGTGTGTGTGTGTGTGTGTGTGTGTGTGTGTGTGTGCAAACGCACACATGTATACACACACACACACATACATATATACATTTATATACATACGCACATATGTGTATGTATATGTATATATGTATATGTGTATATTCATATATATATGTGTATATATACATATATATATATATACATATATATATACTATGTATACACATGTATGTATGTGTGTATGTATATATATATATATATATATATATATGTCGTTCGATCCGTATATCTGCGAACTTATAATAACAGTTCGCCTATTTAAGGGCCACATAATCTTGCTCATTCCATCCCACCTCTCCAACAGTTTTCGCTACCAACACCAAGCAACACCACCATCACCACCACACCACCACCACCATCACACACTACTACTACTACTACTACTACTACTACTACTACTACTACTACTACTACTACTACTACCACCAATAATAATAATAATAGTGTTGTTTAAATTATAACTCTCTTCCCTACCACCGCTACCACCACCGACGCTACTACCACCACCATCGACGCCACCATCACCACCACCACCACTGCCACCACCACTATCACTATCACTACCATCACTGTGGCTACAACCAATACATTACCAATAGAAAGTTGCGTTGCTTTTAATAAAATAACAATGAGTGACATTGATGAAATAAAGATCTAGCTGCTTTCTACCAACAATACAACTTAAACGTTAAAATAGCCACATACACCTACAACCAACATTACCACCATCACCTCCACCACCGCCACCACCACCACCACCACCACCAACAACAACAACAACACCAACAAACCCAGCACTAAAACAACGGCAAACTCCCACCAATATCCCCAACACTACCACCACTAACAAAAGCATCATAAACATCAGCAACACCAACAACAACACCAACAAACCCAGCACTAAAACAACGGCAAACTCCCACCAATATCCCCAACACTACCACCACTAACAAAAGCATCATAAACATCAGCAACAACAACAACACCACCAACAGCAACTCAAAAACGACACAGAAATTATGGAATGGTCAATTTAAACATCATTGATCTAAATAACTGCTCCATGTATCTTGATCTTGGCATTTTTGGCACGACATTTCACACTCTGTAATTTCTTGTCTTAAACAAGAGTTCTAGGAATAAAGTTGAGCTAATAATATTTTAGAATCGCTCAATCGTATTTAAAGCCGTTTGGATTTCGTAGAATGTCAAAGAAGACAAGTGCCATGATGCCCTACCAACAAAAGAGTGTTCCATGTCCGAACATGAAGACCATCTATAATCATTGTGAAAAAGGTGGTTGTTGTGGTCGGAAGAGACGAGAAAGGCGAACGACGAGATGTCGAGAAAAATATAGCTATTTGCCCTGTCTTCCACACCGCCATTATGTATTTCTCGACGCCTTTTGGTTTACAGCTTTGCTTATCATCTTGTTTCTCTTTCTCTTCATATAACCGCCTCTAACTCAGTCACTCTCGCTTCCCTTTCTCTCCCACTCTCTCAATGACTTCCTCCCTCATTCTCCTATCTATCTATCTATCTATCTATCTATCTATCTATCTATCTATCTATTTATAAGTCTGTCTGTCTCCCTGTCTCTCTGTCTATCTACCTACCTACCTACCTACCTACCTATGTATCTATCTATCTTTCTATCTATCTATCTATTTATTACTGTTTATGCATTCCCCCACCCCATTTCTGTCTCTCATCTCCCACTTTTTTCCACTTATCCATCTATCTCTTACTGTTTCTTTACCTCCCACCGTTTTGTATGTATGTATGTATATCGAACTATCGTGTGAACGAGCAAGTAAATGCGAAACTTAAGTAACAGCATACAGCTTAGCCGAATAAATATAATTATACTCTAGACTGTGTATATTGCATACACCTTCCGTTGTTGGTTACAAACAACCAGCGTCAATACACACACACACACACACACACACATATATATATATATATATATAACGAAGGAAATGTGGTAAGGAACCAAGTGGACCATAACGCACCAAAGTACTCAATACTCAATATATATATTAGGCTCATTTACTTAGTCAAAAATACAGCGAAGCACTATTTCATCATCTAATTTACAAATTCTCCGCTGTTTTTAAACAAAGCTAATCTTTGTATGTTATATATATATGGGCGGTGGATTGGCAGTATCGGTAGAGAGTCGGACGCCATTCTTTCCAGCATAGTTACGTCCCTTTACGGTCTGAGTTCAAATCCCGTCAAGGTTAACTTTGCCTTTCATCCTTACGGGGTCGATAAAATAAAGTACCAGTAATACACTGGGTATTTGCTGGC
>OZ024743.1:357641910-357644410 GCA_964016885.1 Eledone cirrhosa | reverse complement strand
GGCAGAGAATGGCCTGACAGCTAGCACCACCCCACTCCCACATTCGGCCGCTGACCTCTGCCCGACCGACCCCATTTCACGCGCATGCGCGCTCTGCTGAATACCTCAGATATTCAAAACAACAAACAGCGGAGGACACGTTTCGCACCTTTCCGACAGACAACCTTTCCCCCACCCCGGAAAAAAACCCCAGTTGATGGATGTGAATCCGAAATATATAGGGACAATTAAATCTCTCCCATGGTAACTCTCTCTCGTGTTCTTATTTTTATTTTATCCTTTATACTCTTTCCTTCATACTTCTACACGTCTTATACACACCACGCATCTCAACGTACACCCACTTACATCTCTCTCTCCACCACCGGATCTTGTTACCCGGAGATTTACCCATTTGCATTGTCGAGGCTTCCAAACGACTTAAATATATTTACCTATTATTCCACAATGCTTCAAGCAAACTTCAATACTCTCATATATATATATATATATATATATATATATATATAAAAGTGAAGAATAACATGGTTGACAGTACAAACAAGGATATTTATTTACAGTCTTACAATTGTTTCCATGATAGAATTGTCTATAAATTGTTAAATACTGGAGACAGTATAACTCAATTTACAATACATCAATCATTTCATCAGAAACTATTAAGAAATATAAAATATATGCGCGACGGTAAAATTAAAAATTCAAATTACTACATCAATAATAGTATTAATGATAAATAAATAAAGGAAGGGGGACAGATGGAAATGAGAGAGAAAGAAAGAAAATGACGAAAGAAGGAACGAAGATATAGTTGAATGTATAACCGGCAAAGTTATGAATTCAAACTATCACATCAAAATAAATATAATATTAATAATAATAAAGATATATATAGAAAGAGAGAAGGGGGGATGTAGCATAGGCAAAGAGGAAGGATAAGTAAGGAAGATGAGAAAGAAATAGAGGAAGATTAAGAGGGGTAAGGAAGCATAGGGGGATACAAATTAATCATGAATATGGGGATATGAAGAAGAGAGAAAATAAAATAAACATACGGATGAATATACATTACTATGTATGAGATGTATTATATTATAGGATAAAATGATCGAGATAAAAAAAGTTTAAGTGGAGAAATACAAAGACAAATGGTGAAAGGTGTATATATATAAGATAATAAATGATGTAACTACAAATAAAAATAAAAATAATGATGTTAATAAAAATGTTTTTAAGTTATTCTTACGTAATTATGAAGTTTGTGATAATTTGATATCGTAATAGGTGCTAAAAGTATAAAAATGAATAAGGAGTAGAAAATGGAGTTAAGTTGGTCTAAAGTTCAGGAACTTCGTTGCTGATTTATGTCGGCAAAAGATAGTTCGCTCAATTCTGCTGTTAAGAAGGGTTTTACTAAAATTAAAAATTTGGAAGAGCTCCATATTACAGAGCCTACAATGGGACATACCAGTTTAATAGGCCTTAGCAGTTGACAGTATTTTCCAGCTAATCACGTATTTAATGCCTGCATTCTTGAGTTGCCATATTTTATTGGCAAGAGTTGTTGTATTTAATTGATTCTTATTAATCATAGAATGTCTGTGCACGTACCACCGTTTTTTGAAAACACGCTGTGGAACCAATGTAATACCATGCCAAGCTACCTGAGTTGATAGTACACAAGTATACTACGTTTTTCTCAAGGCATCTGTTTAGTAGAGGGCAATTGTCGGGTAAGTGGCAATTGCATAGAAATGCTTTCCTATGCGCCGGTTCTACTATATGATTATGTATGGGCTTCGAATTAGGTTTGTTGGTGTATTGTGGTGGTGTTCTTTGGCCTGTATTTGGTTGCGATGATGTAATATGTGTGTGTTCTGTATTTGGTGATATGGAACTTATATGGGGGCTACTTTGATTATGAATTCTTATGTAGTTAATTTTGTGAATGTGCGATTCTATGTTGTTAGCAGTGGAGTATGATAGTTTGATATTTTTTCTATTAAAGATTTTATGATATTTATGTATTTTAGGGAAGTGTTTTTCAACTAATTTAAAGAAAGTGAGAGGAAGCTTAGTTTTAATAGAGGAGTTAAACATTGGATTAAACCATAAGTAGTTTCTATTTCTGTATCTTCTATGTCCGCTAGTGGTATTAGTATTAGCATTTTGTTTATTTAAATTAGGTATATGCTGCCTATTTATGCGTTTAGACCTAGGTTTGTTGATTCTATGGTTGTGGGAAGTATCGTTAACATTAACTGTGTTGTTATTTTTTGTATCATGTATGTATTTGAGCCGTTCTTTATAGCCTGTCTTAAGTAAAGCCAAGTTGTAGTAGCTAGCGTGTTCGTTAAAAATGTCATGGTTAGAGGGTAGCCGCGAGATTCTAAGGGATATACTATGCGCTATGGAGTTAATTATGGATCTAGTATGGTTCGAGTTATAGTCAATGTAAGCTAAATTTTCATTATTTTTATGGAAGGGTTCTATTAGTCCT
>OZ024743.1:357624410-357636910 GCA_964016885.1 Eledone cirrhosa | reverse complement strand
ATATTATGAACGGGAGAGGTGATAGTATGTAGCCCTAGTGGTGTCCGTCACCCACATTGAATAATTTCAACTCAGCACCATTTATTTGAACACAAATACTATAGCATTCGTATAGAGATTTCGAGGCAACAAGAAGCTCTCCCTTAGTCTCATGTTCTTGCTGAACATTCCACAGCAAATCCCATGGCACTGGATCGTATGCCTTTTCAAGATGCACCAAACAAATATATATCTGTGCTACGTCCGGGCTGAAAACCATACAGTTCGTTAGCGAGCCGTGACTCGACAATATCTCTACATCTTTTTTCCAGGCACCAAGCATAGACTTTACCGAGGAGGTTTAACAATCTTTCTTGTCTCTCTTTTTGAAGATTGGGATTATCACTCCCGATTGCCATTGCTGAGGTGCCTTTCCAGAGATCCAGGTTACACGTGGCATACAAATCAGCCATGCCTTTTCTATTTAAACTTTTAATAGCTTTGGGCCTGGCACATTTATCGGCAGAGATCTTCTGAAAGGAGGTAACGAAAATCTTGATAGATACACTAATAACAAAAAACAAAACAAAATCAAAACAGAAAAGAAACTGATACATATTTCAAACCCTATGGACCCTCGTTAGTATCTACTTTTTACATCATCTTATTCACAACACACCCCCATAAGGACCTATTTTCAAAATTGCTAACAACTTCTCATGTAATTCATACAACTAGTTGCTAAACATACACAAATGTGTTATAAATAATGGGATTGATGAGTTATCTGTATACAACAAATACAACGGTACGCGATGGGGCCCATCCACAGCCCCGGCAGACAGAATGGAGAAGGCGTTACCCCGGAGGACGGCAAGGGAGACCCGCTGGAAAAGCCACTCCAAGTCGCGGGGCTCACACCTACGGCTGGCCAGCTCAGCGCCTATGGTGGTGAGTAAGGAGGTAGCCCTGGGGCCGAGGACACCAGAAGTCTCCACTGCCAGAGGTACGACCGCAAACCTATCGGAGAGCGACCGGTATTTGAGGAGTTTGGCCCCTTCAGTTCGACCAGCAGCAGAACCTGGGTCAGTCGCAGACTGCACCAGGTTGCGGCTGCAGAAAGTGTCGGTGCAAGTGGCATACCAGACGAGGAGTTTGCCACCGCGGAACGGGAAGATAGTCATGCCATCTGGCCTTTTGCCGTCCCCTCGATCCAGCCCCACCGGCTCGAGCTGGGAAGGGAAGCCTGCAGCGTCCAAGCCATGCTTAATGATCTCGTTGAGGGCAGCATGGCGTGGAATGCGGCCGGCACTGTGACAACAAGAAAGCGTGTGGAGGCCCTACAATAACAAGAAACAAAAACAAAAAATGAAAAAAGATTATACGATATATTTCGACTTTTGATACAAATAACGCCGAAATCTATTTACACACAGCTAAACCTACTTATTCTACTAAGGGACAAAAAATGAAAAACAACTAGAAATATCTGATTATAAAAGGCAAAATTGTGAACAGGCAAAATTACGAAAAAAGATATTTTATAATTAAAATCCTGAAATTACAAAATGCAACCAACCAAACCCCGGAATCTGCACGTATGTATTAGAAGGATCCGATTTTCACTTCAAAGAAGGGTTTATTTACAAAATTACAAACTTCTCATGTAACTCATCAATTTAATATATATTTAAAGGTTTATTTAATATATATGTAAAGGTTGCCATAAACACTACATTGGTCAATCAGGTCTCACACTCTCACAGAGATGAGAGTACACCATCAACAAATTAAGGAACCAGAAAATTCCATCTGAATTAACATATTCCCTTTCTAGTAATGTAGCTATTCGAGAACGGAGCAACAAGGTATTAATAAGTAAATTTACTCAATACCTAAATACAAACCAAAACTAAACACATTATACGTCCACTAATACACGACACTTAATTCCATTAATAATGAAACAAGAGTTGCGTGCTTTTTCATGACAACATAAGCGAGAACAAGGGTATAACCAGTTGTGTACCTTGTCTTAGAATGGACGTAAGCGGCAGAAAGCAACACGCGTAAAATATATTCAGCCGCAGCACTAATGAAAATGAAACTTTCGAAAAGCTACTACTCATAGTGGAGACGGTTAGTACAAAAGCCAATTAGATAACCATGACAATTTTTGCAAATCTATATATTTATTAAAATGACAGATATTATGCAAATCATCCATCGTATCTCGTGGTTGGTGTAGGGACGGAGTTGAATATTTATTCAAAAGAGAACAGAAAGCTGAACTCGAAATATTCTTTTAATGTTGTAAAATCACAAAACGTATTTGTATGACCTGGTTACATCATCAGATCATGATGTAAGAATTTAGCGACGGAAGCAGTTCGTCACAACAATAACACCAAATGATGGGCCGTCTCTGAATCAGGTCTATTCTTTTTTTATGTTTGCCGTAATCCTGTTATCGATTACCCAATCATTGCAATCTACACCTGATAACGTTGCAAAAGTCATACCCAATGGTCTGATGATGTAACCATAGAAATACGCATTAAAAGAATATTTCGATTCTGGCCTTTTGTTGTTGTCATTATATATTTGTAGCTTACATGGTGTAGTTACACGTTTAATCTCTAGCTGAAATTGTATAATATACATACATACACATATATATATATATATATATATATATATACATATATATATATATATATATATAGTGGTGGAACACTGGAAGGTAATATCCGTAGTGTTAGAGCACTCAGTCCATGGGACGAGTTAGGTAGAAGTGGTTACACAACAGTTAGTTCACCATACCGAGAACAATTGTTTCACCTTAGCGGATCCTCAGCTCGGAATGGGCATGGTTTTAGGAACAGGAAGGACAACCGTACGAACGCGCATGCGCAGAAACCCGGTCACTTCACACAGGCAATACTAGACTGCGTGCGAGAGGTGTAAGGAAGATAACTGTGAAAGTCCGAAAAGTTTTTAGGCTGAAAATAAAATTACAAAGAATCAGCCCGGAGCCTTGTAGTTATGCAATAGGTGTTTGGCGACGTGTGGACAACGTATGAAAAATTCATTTCTCGTGTTTAGGCAATCACTATTGCGTAATCTCTTTAGAATAGTTATTCGTTCGTCAATACATAAGCCACACGTCGGATTTCCCCTTGCGTATGGCTTGGACTTAGTGATGGCTTTCCATTGAATGGAGTACCCTATACTTCAGTCCTTGAGGGACCATATGTGGCTCGCGAGTTTCGTGGATGAACGTCTGTCCGGGTACCTCAAGGTAGACTGGTGGTTCAGGAAACGTTCCTTAAATCGGCCCTCCGCCATGCCCACATAAAATTTGACCTCCTGTGGTTCGTTTGGTCGGCTGGAAGTGACCACAGCTTCATAAATTACAGCTGGTATGTTGCATTGCTGTTGAAGGGGGCAAGCTTCAGGCTTACGGCAAAAGCACCCTGATGGGGTGTTGCTCCTAGGGCTGCTGGTGATGTGGGCCTTCATGTTCTTAGCACAGGAGTATCCTAGTTTAACTTTGTGTCGGTTAAATATGGAGCGGTATTTATGACCTATGGGAAAGTGTCTATCTAAGAGGGCTAGAATTTTTTTCCTACATTGGTTTTAACGTTGAGTGAGAAGGGAGGAGAGAACCAGATAGTTTGTCTATTGTTGCGATTACTTTTCTTAATGGTGTTGCTGCTAGTGGGAGAATAATTGATAGGTTGTGAGAAGCCGCTGTTAGCCAACGCCGTGTTATAGTAGGGTGCCGCCCTGTCAAAGATAGCCTTATTAGAGGAGAGGTTTGAGATTCTAGTATTGATATTCTTAACGAAGTTTCTAAAAACAGTGGGAGGGTGGCATGAGTCCTTGTGAATGTAATTAAGTTTCTCGTTTAGCTTATAGAAGGGTCTGTGGGTGTGTGTGTGCGAAGGTCTAAACTAATGACTCAGAAATATACACTAGAGAGGTTGGTGGCTACTGTTATCCTAAGGCCTAACTCATTGAAGGTAGAAGCTAAGTCTTTTTTAAACCGGTCGAGGTCGTGACCACTTTTATGGCTCGATAAAGTCAGTCCATCGTCGCGGTATATTCCCGTGTGGAAGTCCGGGAATCTAACACGTAATATGTCTAAGATAAATAGGCCAACCAAGTCACATACGTCAGCACTGTCAAACGATCCCTTGGAGACGTCGAATAGGTCTGAAGTTGTAGACTTCTTTGCCCAAGCTACTCTGTCGTTGAAGAGGAGGGTTTTCCGGTAGTGAGCGATGATTTCCCTGTCTAAATCATCGACGGTGGTGTAAGTGGTAGTGAAGTCCAACGCTTTGTTTAACAGGGTCTCTGAGATCGACGGGTAAAAATCAACAATGTCAAACTGTGTGAACTTCGCTTTTTTGGATTTTAATGAGTTAAACCACTTAATTACGGAGTCGCTGTTCTCCCACTGGGACAGGTTGGACTTGGTCCTAATGGTCTTAACTATGTTTCTAAGTATGGTCTTACTGACTAGTCCCATATCTGTGCGTGCCGGGTTTATTAGTCTACATGTGGGGTTAGAAGTAAAGTCTATCTTGTGATCTTTCAGGGTGAGGAACGCCTCCCGCTTAGCTAGAGATTGTAGCTTCTTATCTACCTCAAGGTCGGCGGCAAGTTCCTTGGCTTCTGTATTAATGTCGTGGTAAGCCATAGGGTTAGCTTTCTTATATTTAGAAGTAATAGCGTTATGGGCCAGGTGGCGGAAAGTGGTGTTGTCGACTTCGTAAATATTATTAGTTTTGTCGGAAAGAACGAAGGTGTTATTAGAAGACCTAAATTTCTTAATATCATTTCTGAGTTTCGTTTGAAAGGTGTTAGTGTGTTTGCGAAAGGAAATGTTAGCGACTAAGTCAAGAAGGTCCGTCTCGAAAGGAGAAAGTTCAGTTACCTTAGGAGGGTAGGCTCTCGATTTCAGGTTGAAGGTGCTGTTAGTGCCTGTAATTTTGCCGTCAAAAGCTAGGGCTCGTTCGTTATTACTATTGCAATAGAAACATGCATATATATATATATATATATATATATATATATATATATATATATATATATATATATATATATATATATATGTGTGTGTGTGTGTATGTATGTATATATGTATCTATGTATGTATATGTGTGTGGGCGGGGGTAATAATAAAGATTTGAAAATGTCTTTTGTTTATATATACATGCACATTTACAGTACAAAGCAAAAGTGGATTAGTTCATATGAAATACATCATATATATATATATATATATATATATATATATATATATATGCATGTTTCTATTGTAATAGTAATAATTGTTTCTACTTTAGGCACAAGGCCACCAATTACCCAGTGCATTGTAATAGTAATAATGAACGAAAGAAACAACTCAGTATCGTAAAATAAAATATCAATTTAATTTTGTCGGTTCTAATCAACATTGAGAATTATTTACAGTTTTCCTACGTGAAATATCACAATTTGTCACGCCACCATATTCAAATGAAACTAATAAAAACAACAAACGGTCAGTTTTCATGGAAGTCAGCACAAACAACGTTTTGATCTTGCATTGTCAAAAGCAAAAAAAAACATGGAAACGAGAGTTTTATATATTTTAACACCAGAGGAAATTACTCTTAAGGGGTCTTTAGAAGAGATTATTTAGTAGATGTTTGTGCTGAGAAAGTGTGTATTTGTGTATTGTATCACAGAAGTCACCATTGAAAATGTTAAAAGCAATGTTGTGGAAAATAGCATCTTACGACTTTATAATTGTTTATATATAATTTATTTACAGATTACAAAGGTTAGAAGAATGTCTCTTGAGAGGATAGTTAATGTTATCAATAAAAAGGTTATAAAGGTTTAAATGGCATGCCAAGAGAAATTATTAATTAAGCATTTAAGAAGGTACGGTCAACTGGCTGAGGCGTTAGGCAGACCCGTAGTGATATCTGTTGCTACATATTGTCTATGCTTGAGGAACGAAAGTAAGTGATGTTTACCTTCACGGTGTCGAGCTGCAAGAGATAGAGAGTTTCGAATCGCCGCGGGAATCCCCCTCTGGGCGGAAGTCGAAATACATTTTCCTACGCTGGTAGTGATTGGTTGAACTGAGCCAAACAACGCACGGAGAATGTATCCATGAGCCCTCGGAATGTAGGTCAGTACAGGTCTATAGGAAGTACCCAACATCCTAATAACCGAATATAGGAACAGGAGTTTGACACAAAATGAAGGCATAAATACATGAAATACAACGATGAAAAATGGTATCGCTAAGAACATAAGGTTCAGCAAAAGCTGTATATGATATATATGATATATATTTTACGAGTTCGTTTTTGATCCTTGTACCTAATAGCATGACCCCTACTTTGCAGACATGACTTAATATTTTGAATGGAAAATGTGGTATGATAGATTATAGAGCAGCACAAATATAAAGATAGGGCGTTGAGATATAAGAAATGAGGAGAGTATAAGAAAGGTGTTGAGAAAGAGAGAGAGAGAGTGTGTGTGTGTGAAAAAGAGAGAGAGAGAGAGAGAGACAGAGAGGGAGAGAGAGAGAGAGAGAGAGAGAGAGAGAGAGAGAGAGAGAGAGAGAGAGAGAGAGAGACTGAGGAGAGTAGGGAGGAGACATATAGACACAATATGAGAGACAGAGAAAGATTAAGAAGAAAAGGCATGAGGGCAGGGTAGAAGCCAAGAAAGAAAGGCAGTGAGAAAAAGAGAATGTGTAATTTTATAAGATGGCAGGTGCGTGAAAAAGAAAGAAAGTAATATAAACAAAAATGGTTGAAGAGAAACAATAACAAAAAAAAAAATTGAACATCGGTGATCATTGTATGATGGAAAATGGGAAACAACGAGAAAGGTACGGAAAGTAGAGGAAGACTAATGAGTTTTAAAGAAAGAAAGATTACATAAAAATGGCGTCGACATTTTGCTATTAAAATCTCTAAATCTCTCGGAAATATCATCTACAATATGTTCGTAACAACACTGTCAATTTATCAACTAAAATACTGATTAAAGCAGATGATATTTCTTTAAAAGATGTCAAGCCTTTCGGCAAGATCATCGTTTAGTCATGCAAATACATATTATTTTACCAGTGAAAAAAATAATACAATTCCTGTCACTATTTGTTATTGTTATTGTCACTGATGTTGTTATTATTGTTGCATTTCACATTAGTGTTATTGTTGTATTTCGTTGTTGTATCTGGTGTCGTGCTTCCACTTGTATATAAATACCTGCTGCTTAAATTGTTATGAATGTTGTTAACGTGATTGTTTTATTGTTGCTGTTGATGTATGGCTATTCCAACATTTATTATTGTTGTTGTTGTTGTTGTTGCTGCTGCTGCTGTTATATTGGTACGGCAGTGTTTATGTTAATGACATTGATAGCTGAAAAAGTTGTTATTGATGATGAAGGTGGTGATGAGGAGTAATTTAGGTGGAGATGGTGTTGATATGAAATGTTTCGTGAGATGATTAATATGAGGCATGGTGTGTTTAAGATGATGACGTTAGTGTTGTTGCTTAGATTCAAATTAGCCATGCTTGCACAGGTTGCTCAGTCTATAGCTCAGACATAATATATCTAAGATTACATTATCCAATGTGTTTCTTGCTTCAAAATAAAAAAAATATAAGACAGTAAACTTTGAATTGTGGGATATTTGGATGCTATTTCTAGCAACTTGAGTTTCCACAAACATGGGCCCCGTTTCTCTCGTTGGTTCATATTGTGATAGTGTTAGTGATGGTGATGTTGATAATGCTGGTAATGGTGATGATAATGGAAATATTCACAAGGACTGGATTCATTCCGTGTACACCCTGTGATAAACCATTTGATCACATCTAAGCAAGTCATCAAATATCATATCTACTACTGCAATTGCACAAAAACACTCGTTTAAAGCTCTTGGTTCCATTATTGAGTTTTTATTAGTGTTGTTGTTGTTAGTGGTACTGTACTGGTAGTGAGTAGTGCAGTGGTTGTGGTGGTGATGAGGATTATGGTAGCTGCTGTAGTGTTGTTGATATTATTGTTGCTGGTGATGGTGGTATAGCGATAATGACGAGTGAAATGGTTGTGGTGTTGATGGGGCTTGTAGTGGCAGTTGTGTTGTTGTTGGTAGTGATAGAGGGGATATTCATCGTAGTCGCTATAGTAGCAGTATTGTTGTTGCTTTTGATGATAGTGGTTGTTGGGTGTAATCATTTATGCTTGTGATATTATTGTATTCATATGCGTGATGTTGATATCTTCAACTATATCACTTTTAGTGACTGTCAATAATCGGTGCAGCTTTACTGTGGTTAAAAGGTTAGTTTCGCAATTACATAGTTTTTGGCTTGATCCAGCTGCACCATGCATTGGTCATGTGTCGTCAAAGAATGCCTTGAAGGCGAAATTTGCTAGACAGAACCTGTGTAGAAGCCAGTTGGCAAATATTTGCAAATATTTGGGCCAATTCTGTCTGAGAATAACCTCCTCCTTTTTCCCCACCAATCTCGAAAAGTGACATGGGAGCAAGGCTTCTCTTTTGACTTAATAATTACGAATATTGTTTATTAGAATGGGTTTTTTTGTTAATATTAAAATATTCGCATATATGCATTTATAGAGACAGTTCTGATGTTTATTTACGTCGAATTAATTTGCGCCAGTTTGAAATTTGCGTTAGTTCAAATTTTCATCGCTGCGCCACTCTGAACTGAAAGCGACTGCTAGTCTATCACTTAGAAACACCTTCTGCATTTGAACGGGTTAAATAAGTTATTGGAAGTCGAACAAGAATTCATAGTTCATACAGAAATTGATTCCTGGGCTGGTACACAAACGTTTTTGCACTGCTGTGTACTACATCTGAAGGGAAAACAATTTGCCAGTCCAAGCTTTTCTTCAGTTAGACGACACTTCTAGCCAAATCTTGATGACGTTCAAATGAAGCTTAAAGTAAACGTAGTTTACATGTCTCCAAACACAACACCTGTTCTCCAGTCGTTGGATCAACTTTCAAAGCGTATTTCCTTCAGGAATCGCCTACAAAAATAGTCAAATTCTGATATGGTTGTATAAGATTACTGGCGGTGATTCAACGTTTGAAATGCTGTCCATTTTAGTGATACTACCTGGAAATAAGTGACTACAAACTACGTAAATGCAGAATTAGCAAATTTAGAAGAAAATCTATATGCACAAAAGGAGTATATGCACGAAAATGAATCGGAGTATGTTGGGAAGATAATATAAACAGGCGCCCTTAAAAGATTCCTTGTTAGTGTAAACTCTTTGAAAAGTGTTGGGAAATGAACAATAAGTGGAAGCTAAGTAAACTTTAAAAAAAAAAAATTAATTATAGTATTAGCACCCTATGAGATGTTTAAGGAATAAAAAAAGAAAGATACGGCAAACAACTTTGGTCGCATATTTTAAGGAAGGTGCATGACCCTAGCCTGGTCCGTCATCGGTGCATTCTCCTCAATTAGGGCCATCATTGCAGTTGTAAAGTTGCATTTAGTGTGATTGTTGGATGAGATCAAAATTTAAAATTGTGGCGCTATAAAATTTGCCTCACCGACGTCGCTATTTACAGTACCGTTTAACAATGCAGGTAGTATTTATTGTGTTACGTATTTAGTTTATATACTTAGATATTAAATTCATATATATCATATATAATAGTAAAATCCTTGCTAACATGCATCTATTGAAACATTATGCATTTTTTAACATCTAAACCTCATCCTGTTTTCCTTTCATTATGTAATAGGCTGATGTTGCAATGGTTTCTTCTCTAGGAACGAATCCACGGCAAAAACTCAGAGCGGCCTTTTTTTATCATGAGGTCGTAGATTCGATTCCCGGAACACAATACTCTAGTCCACTCAACTAAATTATTGCTGTTTGCGATTGATAAAATAAAGTAGCAGTCGAGAGTAGTTGTCGGTCGAATTCTTCCAGCGTTAGATGAGATACCTTGCATCATTAGTTCCGGCTTTTTGCATTCTAAATTATTGGCTGGTAGACATGGATCGCATCTGACATTCTTGCAAGCATTTGAGCCAGATCTCCAATTCAAGGATACATTACAGTTTTCCTCCCAACATTCCCAGAAGTTTTGGCAAGATGTCATACTCACTGCCTTCCCTCATGGCTAATCAAAACTAAAAATGTTAGTCTTTTCTTTAGTCAATAAGCGATATTATCGATAAGGATTTCTTAGATAGACACAGGGCAAAACATGTAAACTGGAAGGTAGATAGTCGATTGAATATATGATTGATACACTTTTACTGACCCCAGAGAAATGAATAGCAAATTTTACTGCGGAAATATTTGAACTAAAAATTTAGAGACGTAACTAATTACTCCATCCCTACACTGATTCTATCATTTGCCAGCCTTCTCGATAATCATGAGTAATTTCTAGCGTACAACTGGGAAGAGTAATCTATTAAAACTGACACAGTTCCTTACTGGTACAAACCTCAGAATGGTATGTCATCATCATCCTCAACCTCATCACCGTTTTACGTCCATTCTTTTACGCTAGCATGGGTTAGTCAAGTTGTCCTCTTGTGGGCAATGCCAGGTCAGGTGACCATGTCTTGAGCATTCAGAACTGATTCTGGCTTGATTTCTCCAGCTGGATGCCCTTCCTAACACCGACCTCGTTGAGCCATGTGCCTTTGCGTAGGCTTATGTAACTCTACACTATGTATAGAATGATTTTTCTCTTGTTCATTATAATGTATGTAAAAACATATTCTATCACGTGTAAAGATTTTTCCACGGCTATATACTTTATATAGAGAAAGAAAAGCTTTAACCAGATAATTTCCAGCTAGCAGATACGTAACTTTTAATACGTTGCTTTAATAATCCTTCATCAAAATGGAAATCACAGAACGACATATTAGACACATCATGCTTTATAAGTTCAAAAAAGGCAACAGTAATACGAATACTGTAAAAAATGTGCAAAAAGTGTATGGTGAATGTGTTCTGAATGTTCATAAGTGCCAACGACGGTTCAATAAATTTCGACAAGGTAACTTTGACTTGGAAGATTGCCGCCGTTCTGGGCGCCCTGTCTCTTTTGATAGTGATACGCTGAAAACTGCTATTGAAAAATATTCCCCTAGCAACTGTTAAAGAGTTAGAAGAGGTTAATTCAGAGCTATCAACCGTCCATCACCATTTACAGGAACTTGGTATGGTGTCTAAGCTTGGCAAGTAGATTCAACATAAACTGAGTGAAAACAATCAAAGAACGTGTTAACATCTGCACTGCTCTTCACTCTCTCGTGAGCAAGTCTTATCATTTTTTCCGAAGTTTGCAATATTTTATTAATGGAAAAGAATATAATTCCTTAAAAGGCACTTGATATGAACCTATGCGACTTTTTCTCCTCAAAATCGTTTCATTTCTATAGGAATGACAATAAACCTTATGAATAAACCTTATATATCGCTAAGGTGAAAAGAATACTAACTATAGACAATTGGGTTTGCCTGTCTCAATTTAAGAAAAAATCAAGAAAATAAATACAAACCGGAATTGTGGTAACTACCAATCATCCAGACAGCTTGTGAGACACGTTAAGATACCATGTGCATCATTATATATAGCATACTATTCAGTTACTTAATATACTTAGAAGTGTCTAGGATACTAATTCACTGATGAGCAAGAATTGGTAATTCTATTCACAATTAATATTGCGAAACAGCACCAAGCTGTCTGGGTGATTGGTAGTTACCACAATTCCGGTTTGTATTTATTTTCTTGATTATAATATATATATATATATATATATATATATATATATATATATATATATATATATATATATATATATATATATATATATATATATATATATATATATATATATTTAGGTTTGACGGTTCACCACTGGATAGAGCTGGTCATTCCGTATGGTCAATCTTGATGTAATAATATAGAGAGTACTCAACGTAAAGCAGCTCAACCGTCTTCGTTTTGTAGTGGTTGGTGCGAGTACGGAGTCAAATATTATAATAAAATAACAGGAGGCTGGACTTGTGTAAATCCTTGAAAGGTTTATTATACTATGATCATTTCAATGACCGGCTAAAGTGGAAGATGCTAGATGGTCGGTCGTCCTCGGGTCTATGATTTTCAGCCCCATGGATTTTATCTGTTACATTCATTTATTATATTTCGAATACCTGATGATATCACCGGATTCATACGGAACACGGTCATATATATATATATATATATATATATATATATATACAAATATTTAAAACGACAACGGAAGGCTGTACTGAAAGATATGCTGTAAATTTTAATTCTAAATTAGAATGCTAAAACTAGTTTCGGAATCGAACAACGTCCTCACCTCACAAGACAGAAAAATAATAAGACTTTAATGATCTCATTGTGGAAACACCTCTTGCCAAAACTTGCTTCCTGATACATA
>OZ024743.1:357616910-357621910 GCA_964016885.1 Eledone cirrhosa | reverse complement strand
TTTCGTCCTATTAAGGACTCATCAGGGCAATCAAAACAACAAGAGGTAATATAGGCAGATACAAGCCAGAAACTCTGAAGAATATGGAGTGTACATACACTAATGTCTTACAAAAATATATGATAATAAAAATGAAAATAAAGATAAAAAAAATAAAAATATATAATAAGAATAACTAAGGATGTAGATAACATTAAGAACCATATTACAAATATAGTCCAAAGCAACTAACCTAAATCTAAACAAATTTGGTTATATAGAGCAGGAATTATATATAACACAATATAATACATTATAATAATAATATACTTTTACCAACATTAAAATTCCAAATTAAAAATCAAAAGGTACAATATATACATGTATATATGTGCGCGCACACACACACACATATATAACAACACACACATCTATGTTCCACTACACAAAAATTAAGCCCTATTAGAAGTTTGAATATTAAAAATAAGCATGATAAGAGTGAAAATAATACTAATACATCTACCCAATATACATGAGGCAATAATATGATATAATTACAAGAAACACATATAACAAATAATAAACAACAAAATTATATAATTCAATATAATATAATAAAATAGATAATCCCCGGTTAATTTACAGAAACAATATAGATGTCACAATAAAATACAATGATAAACCGTTAACAGTGTACTAACATTTACCATAAACAATATATACAAATTGATTGATACTGGGTTACAGAATAAATGAGGAAAAATAAATTATATAATACTCAAAAAAACTATAATGGTACAGGGAAAAATTATGATGTTATAGAAAAAAATATGATGTTACAGAAAAAAATATACAGACATCTAACATGATATGTAAAGTCTAAATATCATAATGTTACATATAATGAACAGTAAGTAATAAGGATCAATATTACAATATTACAAAAATCCAGACATCTTACATGATATATAAAGTTTAAATATCATAATGTTACATATAATGAACAGTAAGTAATAAGGATCAATATTACATACAATATAATATAATATATTATAAATTGGCATAAAATATATAAATACTTATAATTACAAGGTTAGTAGACAGACATATGTGGATGAGTGAGCGAAGCCAGACAGTGATATTAGCTGTAGTTTAAGTCATTAAAGTATATAAACTTTATTGTATCGTTACAAATGTTTACAAAAAGGAATGAAAATTATACTATCATATACGCAACGATATCTAAAAAACTGACTTAAAGGTAGGCTAATGGGGACAGAATTGACGAAATATATGGAGGGTGCGAAGTGGCATAAAATATACTCGATATACTATAATAAATAATAGAACGGAGCATAAAAGAGGGGGGGTTAAATATAATCATAGTCAATCTGGAGGGGTTGACAATAAGTTTATGTGCGCATGGGGGGGGAAGGGGGGGGGGGGGGTTGTCGATAGATAAATCAGAATAGACTTAGAAATAAAAATAATTTCGACGTTACAATGGGTTCGAGTGATTCGGCCCAGGTTACTGATCTTGTTGGGTTGTTCCTCCTTAATGAACTATACGCTACCTTCCCGCACCTTATAGGCGGACTATATCGTGATGTTGCATTGTTTGTAATTAACTCTAGCACCAACAATGTAGAACATAATAAGAAGAAGCTTTATAAGTTTTTTAAAAGCTACAACCTTTCGATCACGATAGATAGAAATGATAGAGCGGTTAACTTTTTAGATGTGACTTTGGACTTGGCCACCAATAGTTTTAAACCCTTCCATAAGCCTAATGAAATTCTTTCTTATGTTAGCCCCAACTCTAACCACCCTAAGTCTATGATAAACTCTATAATTAAGGGCGTTTCTAATAGGATTTCCACACTATCTAAGGACATAGGAACTTTTAATGAACATGCGGAGTACTACAATAATGCCCTAGCAAATTCAGGTCACTCTAGTAAAATAAATTATAATAATAGTAACCTTAGAAAGTCTCCGCTTACTCTTAATAATAATAACATTATATCACATAACATGGCCATGAATGGGAGTAGCAAACATAGTAACCGTAGAATTTATATAGGAGTATCTGAACCCACCCATAAGTTATCCCACCGGACTCGTAATAGCAAATATAATACCTCTAGGAGACAAGTCGAACCCCCTGTGCGCTCACGCATTGGTGTTGGTTTTGCTGGATCTTATTCTAATAATGTTGCTCCTACTGATCCTATCATTGGCCTTAATCCTCTTGTAGGGATTCCGGACAACAGCGGATTTACTGGAGGTAGAAACTATAATAGGCATAACGAAATTATGGCTGATTCTATGAATGTGGCTTCAACTATTCCTGATAGTAACCCTAGTCTCGACGGTGGGACATTTGATAGAGGTAGGGTCGATAAGAATAAAAATAAAAATAGAAGGCGATTAAATACTTATTTCAACCCGCCATATAATCAGGATGTATCAACTAATATCCCTAGGTCTTTCTTCACTATCTTAGAGAAAAATGTCCCCCCTTCTCACAAATACCATGGTATTTTTAATAAAAATGTTATTAAACTCTCATTCTCTACCACCCCTAATATTAGTTCTCATTTAGCTAGCACTAATAATAGGAAAATTAGGGATGGATTCTCCTCTCTACATACTACTAGTCTGAACGGATCTGACAATGCTTTACCACCAGAACAGTCCTTATCTAATAGAGGTCCTACGTGTAATACATCACCACTCGAGCCAACCAATAACACCCGGAAGTGCAATTGTAGAGTGAGTGCTAACTGCCCTCTAAACGGTAACTGCCTTTCTAAGAACATTGTCTACGCTTGCGAGGTTTTAACTAATTCCTCTAAAAGAACGTATATAGGATCTACTTCAAACACTTTTAAGACTAGGTTTAACTCTCATATCTCTAACTTCAAACATGTTAGGTTTAAGAATTCTACCTCTTTAGCGCGTTATATCTGGGATCTTAAGGGAGCTTATATACCATATAGCCTTAACTGGAGTTTAGTAGCACGATCTAACCACCTTTCTGCACATAGTAAGTTTTGTAATCTCTGTATACTTGAGACACACTCTATTATTTTCTCTAGCCTACCCTTACTGAATAGAAAGTCTGAGATATTCTCTTCTTGCCCCCATGCCATTTCTAATTCTTATTTTTATTATAAACCCAAATGTTCTAGTAGTACAAATTGTACCCATTAGCAGATATATTCAATTACTTAGTTTTTTGTTTGGGTTCTTTTGTTTGCCAACATTAATGTTATCATCATTATCACCATTGGTTTTTGATGACTCTTCATTCTAGCTCTCATAATCATTTGGCTACTGTACCATATCTATGTCTTCACTATTACACCTTGTTAATATACATAAGATTACACACGTTACGCCACTTACGTTATTCTATTATTATCTTTATATTTTTTTTATTATATATTTTTATTATTTTTTTTATATATTTTTTTTATTATTAACTTTAATTTTAATTTTAATTTTATTTTTAATTCTATTTTTATTTCTAAGTCTATTCTGATTTATCTATCGACAACCCCCCCCCCCCCTCCCCCCTCCCCCCTTCCCCCCATGCGCACATAAACTTATTGTCAACCCCTCCAGATTGACTATGATTATATTTAACCCCCCCCTCTTTTATGCTCCGTTCTATTATTTATTATAGTATATCGACTATATTTTATGCCACTTCGCACCCTCCATATATTTCGTCAATTCTGTCCCCATTAGCCTACCTTAATTCTATTTAAGTCAGTTTTTTTAGATATCGTTGCGTATATGATAGTATAATTTTCATTCCTTTTTGTAAACATTTGTAACGATACATTAAAGTTTATATACTTTAATGACTTAAACTACAGCTAATATTATACTACCTTATTGGACGGGTTCGATATTTTTAATATTAATTTATCAAATAGGGTTTGGAGTCAATTAAAATGATTGCTTTCCTTAGTGTTTACCTAATTTCTTAAATGCACGCGAGGCCTAAGTGTGTATATATTTGCTTTTGTTTTGTAATTTCCGGTTGATTGTATTTATTTGTTTTATTCTATATTCTATTTACTATTCACTGTCTGGCTTCGCTCACTCATCCACATATGTCTGTCTACTAACCTTGTAATTATAAGTATTTATATATTTTATGCCAATTTATAATATATTATATTATATTGTATGTAATATTGATCCTTATTACTTACTGTTCATTATATGTAACATTATGATATTTAAACTTTATATATCATGTAAGATGTCTGGATTTTTGTAATATTGTAATATTGATCCTTATTACTTACTGTTCATTATATGTAACATTATGATATTTAGACTTTACATATCATGTTAGATGTCTGTATATTTTTTTCTGTAACATCATATTTTTTTCTATAACATCATAATTTTTCCCTGTACCATTATAGTTTTTTTGAGTATTATATAATTTATTTTTCCTCATTTATTCTGTAACCCAGTATCAATCAATTTGTATATATTGTTTATGGTAAATGTTAGTACACTGTTAACGGTTTATCATTGTATTTTATTGTGACATCTATATTGTTTCTGTAAATTAACCGGGGATTATCTATTTTATTATATTATATTGAATTATATAATTTTGTTGTTTATTATTTGTTATATGTGTTTCTTGTAATTATATCATATTATTGCCTCATGTATATTGTGTAGATGTATTAGTATTATTTTCACTCTTATCATGCTTATTTTTAATATTCAAACTTCTAATAGGGCTTAATTTTTGTGTAGTGGAACATAGATGTGTGTGTTGTTATATATGTGTGTGTGTGTGCGCGCACATATATACATGTATATATTGTACCTTTTGATTTTTAATTTGGAATTTTAATGTTGGTAAAAGTATATTATTATTATAATGTATTATATTGTGTTATATATAATTCCTGCTCTATATAACCAAATTTGTTTAGATTTAGGTTAGTTGCTTTGGACTATATTTGTAATATGGTTCTTAA
>OZ024743.1:357596910-357614410 GCA_964016885.1 Eledone cirrhosa | reverse complement strand
AGCCTCTGTGTCACGTGATTGATTCTTTAGAATCGGCCATTTGACTTGAAGCAGTGAGAATTTCGGTACATAGAATCCAGTCCTCGTAAGCTGTTCGATCTACCGAATTATTATTATTTTTATATGAGCCGCCAGTGTCCGCGCATTGCCTGGAGACTTAACTGAGAATAGACTCCGTGATGACGCAATGAATTCTCGACAGTTGGATTACGTAACTGTCTTTATCCCATTGCAGAAACTAATTAGTTGGAGTGAAAATTTAAGTAAGTAAAGAATTTTTTTAAAAATTAAAAAAAAAAAAAATATTTTCTTATTTTACGTCCTTTATATTATTGTTCTGCATTCTCCTGCATTGAACCACCTAGGTACTATGACATAACCTGTGTATTTGCTAGCATGGGCGTGCATCTGTGCGCTTATGTTAGTTGATATATTAAATTATCTATATTTATCTCCAAATCACTGATTTGTCGAGCAAACTTGCCAAAACCACTTCTAAAAAAAATTTTTTGGGGGTGTTAGTAGGCGTCAGTCATCTTACCATCCCATTCCTTCTAACTAGCCTCTGTGTCACGTGATTGATTCTTTAGAATCGGCCATTTGACTTGAAGCAGTGAGAATTTCGGTACATAGAATCCAGTCCTCGCAAGCTGTTCGATCTACCGAATTATTATTATTTTTATATGAGCCGCCAGTGTCCGCGCATTGCCTGGAGACTTAACTGAGAATAGACTCCGTGATGACGCAATGAATTCTCGACAGTTGGATTACGTAACTTTCTTTATCCCATTGCAGAAACTAATTAGTTGGAGTGAAAATTTAAGTAAGTAAAGAATATTTTAAAAAATTTTTTAAAAAAAATATTTTCTTATTTTACGTCCTTTATATTATTGTTCTGCATTCTCCTGCATTGAACCACCTAGGTACTATGACATAACCTGTGTATTTGCTAGCATGGGCGTGCATCTGTGCGCTTATGTTAGTTGATATATTAAATTATCTATATTTATCTCCAAATCACTGATTTGTCGAGCAAACTTGCCAAAACCACTTCTAAAAAAATTTTTTTTGGGGTGTTAGTAGGCGTCAGTCATCTTACCATCCCATTCCTTCTAACTAGCCTCTGTGTCACGTGATTGATTCTTTAGAATCGGCCATTTGACTTGAAGCAATGAGAATTTCGGTACATAGAATCCAGTCCTCGCAAGCTGTTCGATCTACCGAATTATTATTATTTTTATATGAGCCGCCAGTGTCCGCGCATTGCCTGGAGACTTAACTGAGAATAGACTCCGTGATGACGCAATGAATTCTCGACAGTTGGATTACGTAACTGTCTTTATCCCATTGCAGAAACTAATTAGTTGGAGTGAAAATTTAAGTAAGTAAAGAATTTTTTTAAAAATTAAAAAAAAAAAAAAATATTTTCTTATTTTACGTCCTTTATATATATATATATATATATATATATATATATATATATAGTTAAAAGAATAGAGGTGTAACACACAAGTTATTATATATTGGTAAACGGAATAGAAAATGCTGACAAATTGTTCACAGTTGAAAAATGGTTTAATTAGGAATAAAAGAGTATTAGTGATTGTATGGGTTAGTATTCAGTTGTGGTTTTAAGTTTTTAAGTTTTTACCGGTTGCGCATTTCTAAATGCTTTTCAAAAATAATTTTGAGATAGAGTGTCCGTGCTGTTTGCTCTGATCTCGGATCAGAGCAAACAGCACGGACATTCTATCTCAAAATTATTTTTGAAAAGCATTTAGAAATGCGCAACCGGTAAAAACTTAAAAACTTAAAACCACAACTGAATACTAACCCATACAATCACTAATACTCTTTTATTCCTAATTAAACCATTTTTCAACTGTGAACAATTTGTCAGCATTTTCTATTCCGTTTACCAATATATATATATATATATATATATATATATATATATATATATATATATATATATATATATATATATATATTTATATATGTGTGTGTGTGTCTGTAGGTATACATGTAGATATGTATGCATATATATCAGCAGGGTTTTCTCACTGCTCTATTTTAGAGATCACGTGTCATGACGGCATTGAACTTCTAGATTCGGGAAGCAGGCTGTTTATGCAATAGTGTTCACAAAATGTTGAGTTTGGGTTACCTGCTGATGAAACGCAATAGCCCGATTGCATAATATCTGATATTATGCAATTCTATTAATATTGCATAATATCTGAAATTATGCAATTCTCTTAATATTGCACTTTTAATAACTGTTATTGGCAGAATATTGCATAGAAACGGAATCCGTCGAGGAGACAGATACGGAGGTATCTTTACCAAAGTACTACCATAATACTCATTAACTAACTATAACGTGTGTACTGTGTAATTTAAGATGCAAGCTTATTATCTCATTGAGTGAGAGGGTCGTGACCGGAAATCACTGAAATAAATTCGGTGATTTTCCTCTACTATGTAACAGCAGTCGTCCGGCAGCCTGGCCGCCACGTAAGAATGGATATGTCGACTTGACCAACAAATAACAGTAATAGGCCGCCTCCTACAGAGATTTGGCCGAATGCAACTTAACAGGAGTGGGTTTTGGTAAAAGTATCAAGAGCAGCATAGAACTGATAAATATGTCCGAACACGGAAGACCCGTATCATGAGCAAATGGGGTCCCATGTGCTGGCCGCCCCATGGCCCTAGCGGACAGAATGGAGAAGGCGTTTCACCGGAGGATGATAAGGGAGATTCGCTGGAAGAGCCATTCCATCTCACGAGGCTCACACCTGCGGCTAGCCAGCTCAGCGCCTATGGTGGTAAGTAGGGAGGTAGCCTCAGGGTCAAGGACACCAGAAGTCTCCACTGCTAAGAGCACGAATGCAAACCTACAACGATGACACATTCCTTTATCAGAGTGTGTGGCAGTATAAAATAAAGTATCGGGATAAATATCCAACCGCTCTTAGACGCGAGTCTACATGTTAACACATATCTGAGGAGCTTCCGATTCCAGAGTCAGGATTGATCATTAATTGATCATTCCTCGAGCTGATCGACAGTGAAACATATGTAATATGCAATTAAATATGTATATGTTGCAACACTGATACTTTGTTCCCTTGTACATATATATATGTATATATAAGCAATGAGTTATTTGATTTGTTGATTATTCAACAAATTTAGTTTATAACAGATTAGAAGCACTCAACAGTATTCTTCTGGAGTATAATATCAATAATATTAATAAATGGAAACTATCTTTATAAAACCATATTTATTTTATTATATATATTTCAAGGGTACCAACATTTTGGTACGCCCTCATCAGATAAAATACAATAGTATTCAGATAGAACTCAAAACATTAAGTTCTAGTTTGAATATGTCACTATCTGTAAATCAACTTTTGTATTTTATCTGATGAGAGCGTATCAAAATGTTGGTACTCTTGAAATATATATAATACAAATAAATATGGTTTTATAAAGATAGTTTCCATATATTAATATTATATATATATATATATATATATATATATATATATATATATATATCATAAAACATGTCTATAGAATCACCAGATAAAATATATACCGTTTCCTCTCCCAATTAGCATAATTAACCACATAAAAATCAATTAGACCAAGCTATAAGAATAAAGACTCCTATGAAGAAATCTCCGACAAATAACCGAAAGTAGCCCCTCCGCGGCGGCTACGACGGATCATTTATCGAATATTTCTACAGCATGTATAAATCGACCAGATATACAGTCAACTAAACAGAATTAGGTGTAAAATAAACTAGAAGAAAAGTGTACATATTTAATTACCTCTACCATGGTTTCATCCGCATTTTAAGACATCCGATAACATTGGATATCTAGAGCTTCGGATTCTTCAGGAAGTTAGCTCAAATTTAGACAATTAATTTTCCAAAGTGATCGCGCCAAGAATACATTAAAAAATGGCTAAGAATCGTGACGTGACAGCGGTCAAGTTAGAAAGGATGTGATTAGTTGCTTACGGCTGGTAGGCTTTTTGCTAGAAAGCGCAGCCCAATACAGCCAAAATTGTATCTGAACCTAACGGGAGATTATTACATATAAAGGTTTACATATAGACATGTTTTATGATATAGAGCTCTGATTATTTAATTTATTAATTCTTCATTGAGCCACAAAGTGACCCGTTGCAAAACACATATATATTTATGACTTTATATATATGTATATGTAAACCTATATATATATATATATATATATATATGGAAAATGAGTCAAGACTCCGATATCCGTTCACATAGATCGATTTTAAATCACAGTTTACAATTAACAAAATGGCGCCATAAGGTCTCTCTTGATTCCATCTTGAATACATGTTCTACTCTGTAATACGTATTTAGTATATATACAATATACTGTGTCTTCTCTGGATATATGGTTCTTTCTCTCTCTCTCTCTCTCTCTCTCTCTCTCTCTCTCTCTCTATATATATATATATATATATATATATATATATATATATATATAAATCTACCAAAAGTTTACGGTAGTGTCCAATCCGTATGAAGAACTCAATGTAATCCGGATATCATCAAAAGAGAAGATGCATTCAAAAACTATTTTTGGTGAAAAATAAACGGAAAACAGAGTCAAGATAAATTAATGAAATAATGAATAAACAAAGAAACAGTTCCTTATATTAAAAAAATTCATCATTTTACGATCGTTTCTAGGATATATATGTGTTAGAGTTGGTATGCATATTCTATAGATCTATGTACAATATTTATACAAACTATCAGAGGGAATATACATACCTACACATATATATGCTGTCTTCAGAAATAATGATATTTGTTTATTGAAAAAAACAAAGATTCAATACAATAAGTCTGTTTGGGAACAGGTTTTGAATTGACAATAGAGAGATAGTGAGGGTCAAGATAGTAATATAGTAGTAGAAGAACCTTAAATTATGGGTAGAGGAAGGTAGATTTCAGTTTTGGATGGAAAAGAATATTATGAATGAAGGAATATTTTAGGGAAGAAATAGGTCTTATGCTGACCTCAGAAATAATTTTATTTGTTCATTGAATAAAACCAACAAAGATCTAATATATTCTGTCTGTTTGGTAAGAGGTTTAGAATTAACCAATAGAAAGTTAATAATTGGCCAAATGGTAAAATAGTAGTAATTGAAGCTTATTTTAGGGGTGAAAATAGGTCAGGTGGTCAGTAAAAGGTATACAAGCAGTTGGTGTTATGAAATAGTAATGCCAATACAAATATCTAAGGTGACTAAAGTTTTACGATAAGAATGTTAGTGAAAAAAATACATCTATGAAAAGAATATAAGTTAATTTAATTGATGGGTATATTTATATTGATAAAATTATACTAATACATATAGATATGATAAATAAGAGTTAGATGCAGTTGAAAAGTGCTGTTAAAGATGAGGGGAAATTAAAAGAATATAAAATTAATATATAAATATACTTATATATATATATATATACATATATATACACATACACACACACATATACACACATATATATATATATATATACACACACATATATATATATATATATATATATATATATATATATATATATATATATATATATATATATATATATATACATATACATGCATATATACATACATACATATATATATATACACACATACACACTTACATATACATATAATTATTGGGGGGGGGGATTAAATTTATTAGTGAGATAATAATAAATATATATAGTTTTCAAGGAACATAGAGTCATAACCTGAAGTTAAAGCATTATATATGTTTACTTAATGGTATCAGTTTTAGGAAATGATAGTTGTAAGAAGGAAAGCAAAATTATGTAGTTCATCAGTAGTAGAATATTAATTATAGGTTAACTAAATTAAAAATAGTTTATATATTAATTTCTAAAGTGTATATTAATTAGGTTTATAATATTTAAAGCAGAATTATGTAGTTCATCAGTAGTAGAATATTAATTATAGGTTATCTAAATTAAAAATAGTTTATATATTAATTTCTAAAGTGTATATTAATTAGGTTTATAATATTTAAAGGTTTTTCTCAGTTTATGATTACACGATATTATTAATTCCTGTCGCTTATTTAATAGGATATCCTTAGATTTCATTATTTCAAAAAGTTCTTGGGAACATAATCTACATTCATATCTACTATTTTGATAAGGGGTGGCCCTTTTGAGCACACTCCAGGTCAGGTCATAATCTATATTCCTCTTTCTATAACTATTAATTATTTCAGCTAGAGATGTTGTATTAGCTAGTGCGGCATTTTTAAAACTATGTTTGTGGGTATTAAATCTTACCTTAAATTTGTTAGAGGTAGCTCCTATATATGAATAAATTGAGTCCTTAGTGTTAACTTTACATTTATATACTAAAACTGATACCATTAAGTAAACATATATAATGCTTTAACTTCAGGTTATGACTCTATGTTCCTTGAAAACTATATATATTTATTATTTCTCACTAATAAATGTAATGCCCCCCCCCCCCCAATAATTGTATGTATATGTAAGTGTGTATGTGTGTATATATATATATGTATGTATAGATAATTTAATATATCAACTAACATAAGTGCACAGATGCACGCCCATGCTAGCAAATACACAGGTTATGTCATAGTACCTAGGTGGTTCAATGCAGGAGAATGCAGAACAATAATATAAAAGACGTAAAATAAGAAAATATTTAAAAAAAAAAAATTTTTTTTTAATTTTTTACTTACTTAAATTTTCACTCCAACTAATTAGCATGAAACTAATTAGTTGGAGTGAAAATTTAAGTAAGCAAAAAAAATTTTTTTTTATTTTTTTTTTAAAAATATTTTCTTATTTTACGTCTTTTATATATATGTATGTATGTATATATGCATGTATATGTATATATATATATATGTATATATATATATATATATATATATATGTGTGTGTGTGTATATGTGTGTGTGTATGTGTATATATATGTATATATATATATATATATATAAGTATATATATATATTATTTTTATATTCTTTTAATTTCCCCTCATCTTTAACAGCACTTTTCAACTGCATCTAACTCTTATTTATCATATCTATATGTATTAGTATAATTTTATCAATATAAATATACCCATCAATTAAATTAACTTATATTCTTTTCATAGATGTATTTTTTTCACTAACATTCTTATCGTAAAACTTTAGTCACCTTAGATATTTGTATTGGCATTACTATTTTATAACAGCAACTGCTTGTATACCATTTACTGACCACCTGACCTATTTTCACCCCTAAAATAAGCTTCAATTACTACTATTTTACCATTTGGCCAATTATTAATTTTCTATTGGTTAATTCTAAACCTCTTACCAAACAGACAGAATATATTAGATCTTTGTTGGTTTTATTCAATGAACAAATAAAATTATTTCTGAGGTCAGCATAAGACCTATTTCTTCCCTAAAATATTCCTTCATTCATAATATTCTTTTCCATCCAAAACTGAAATCTACCTTCCTCTACCCATAATTTAAGGTTCTTCTACTACTATATTACTATCTTGACCCTCACTATCTCTCTATTGGTCAATTCAAAACCTGTTCCCAAACAGACCTATTGTATTGAATCTTTGTTTTTTTCAATAAACAAATATCATTATTTCTGAAGACAGCATATATATGTGTAGGTATGTATATTCCCTCTGATAGTTTGTATAAATATTGTACATAGATCTATAGAATATGCATCCCAACTCTAACACATATATATCCTAGAAACGATCGTAAAATGATGAATTTTTTTAATATAAGGAACTGTTTCTTTGTTTATTCATTATTTTATTAATTTATATATATATATATATATATATATATATATATATATATATATATATATATATATATATATATATATATATTACTTTTTACTTAATATTGCTCTGGATATTGTCTAATGAGCTAATTTATTGAGAAGCACATAATTCAGAAATATTTTATATGTTACATTTGTATATATATATATATATATATATAAATGAGAAAACTCATTCCTAGAACAGCCGTTAAAACAGCTTAATGCTGTCAAAGACCGCGGTGGCCAAAAATGTCTGAGATGACAGAGACCAGCGCCCAGTGGTCAACAGAGAGACAAACCACAAGGTGGGTGACAGGCAGATGAAATATAGAAAAGGCTGAATGAGGAGGAGGACAGGGAGAAGTGTGGTGGCGCATAGATATGACTGGAAGAAGGAAATAAAGTTTACATTCAAGTTTACACACACATATTCACCCTCATCAGCTCTCAAACCAGCAAAATGGTTTCGCACGATTTACTTGATAGTAACATTTTAAAATGATGGATCGTGCAACAGAATTATAAATCTTTCTGTTGGTATGATATGTGTGTAATAAAATAAACAGAACAGATAGAAGGACGAAAGAAAACAAAGAAAACAAATAAAATAAAATAAAATAATGGAATAGTGGACCCCAAGTCGTGGTGCCTGTCCTAAATAGAAAGTTAACCATAGCTATGATAATGTTAAGTGAAAAACCACAGTTGACTCTGATCGAAACGAAGCGAGAATATTTGAATACATATAAAAATGAGAAAACTCATCGCGAGAACAGCCATTAAAAGAACTAAATGCTGGTCTCTGTCCTCTGAGGTATTTTTGCTCTTCGTTGTCTTTGATAGGACATATGGTCTTTGATAGGACCACAGCTTGAGGTCCCTATTCCATTACTTTTTTTATCTGCTACGTGATGGTTGGATCATGCAACCGGTCACGCTACATCATCAGACAGCATGATATGTAATAAGGCTACGTTTCCGAGGCAAACCAATCTAAAGACAAGGGAACGAGCAGATATGATGTTTTCATTGCCGATATCCGTTCCAATGTGAACTCCCGCTGGACCAAAATGATTCATGGAAGAACACACCAGCTGCTTCGGCACTGGGAATTCAATAACTGATCTCACTATAATTCCTCAACTGTTATCACCTTTATCTTGTATCTTTCCATTTCAGCTCCTTTCACTTTTTTTTTAATTTTTTTTTTATTTTTTCATAATTGATTGATTGAAGGATTAACCAATTAATTATTACTTTTTATGCTTTATATTTCTCTTCCATATTTCGGTATTGTATCTCTGTGTTTTCCTATTTGGGTTTATTAGTAACTTGATTAATAAGGTTTTTTTCTTGTCTCTCGAACATTATTTAGATCATATACTTCTTATAATTGGACACAACGTAATTTTGAACTTTTAGCATTAATTTATCTATTCACTTATATTGAATTAAGCGATAATTAATTTATTTATATAAGCATTTGTTCTCAGCATGACATGCGTTGTCCCGCCAAAAAATAGTGGGAATAGGCGGCGTGTTGCATGCATGTCACCACTGGAATGATAATTTAATACTGCTGACGTCTGCTGGACGGGAACCCAGTGGCACATCAAAACATCTTATACTGAATTGAACTTTATGACCATAATATCTAACTAACTGTTTGGGAGGGAGCCTTTGGTGTGTCACAACTTTATAAATAAGGATTTTTACGCATTTACATCGGAGTATATATATTCCGTTGTGGACTGACTAATTACATTTGGAAGAAAACAAATGACGTTAAGTGCTTAAATTGAATTGCATCATTATTCACTGATCAGTGTGTTGCATAAGCAATCCTGATTAGTTAATGCTTTTACCATAAGTATACATATATATATATGATTCAGTGAATTACTAGTGGTGGCTCTGCTATAGAATGTGCGTAGCCTAGTGGTTAATGTGTTTGACTTATGATCATAATGTCTTGGGTTCGATTCCTGGGCCAGATGGCGCATTGTGTTCTTTGCAAAACACTTCATTTACGTTGCTCCAGTACACTCAGCTAAAATGAGAACCAGCAGTAACTGAGGATTAATCCTGTTCTGTCTAGGTGAGGAGTTTGGTATTCTTAGTCACCTATTGCCAAAGATAATCGGAATAAGCACCGACCTAATTAGCCTCGAGGCTTGTAACAGGCTTTAACACTTTTTTAGTTTATCGAAGTTCTCTCCCTTCCTTGCTTCTCATTATAGGAACAACCTAAAAGGTCTTGAAACTACGAAGACAGTTTCGGTTGATTATATTTTCTCAGTTTAGGAGTGTTCAGAGAATGAGAAACAAGCTAGGGAAAGAACGGCTCTGGCTTAAGCTGATATAAATCTTTTGGAAATTTTTTAGACAAAGCAGTGGGAGTGGACCTTATCTCTAAGCCAACTTGATGAAAGCAGCGGACAGGTTTCTATCTTATTAGATCTCCTTAGTTGACTAGGGTAACTAGAATACGATCACAAAATATAGGAGCAGAGAAAGAAATATTACACAGATTATGTATGTCACGACAAAATGAATGCGATTTGGCTGTGGGGAGCGCTCTATGTGAATTTTATACATTTCAATACAAAGTCACAGTCTGGATGTGGTAAATAGACAATATGTATATATATATATATATATATATATATATATATATATATATATATATATAATAAGGGGTTAACGGACCCAGCATATTTACCAATGCCAGGACCGGTTGTATCTCAGCGTACTCAATAGGTAATGTAGGATACATTCCCAGAGTATACACATAGTTATTCGCTTCAATACAACACACGTAAAACGGGTGCCTATAGTAGTTCCCGGACTCGAGTTTCGGCTAGACTTAATGCAGCAGTAGGGTGCACTGCACCCTCTGTCTGCATATATTATGCAACAATGCATAATCGGCGTATGTGGCTTCATGTATATATATATATATATATATATATAAAATCAAGGTTTAGCAAATAGAGAAAAAAAGTTTTAAAATAAATTTCCTTTACCGCGGTTTCCGATCCCAAAATAAATAGATAATCCAAGCGGATTTACATTGAGAAAGAGATCCTCGTCAGAAGGGTTTTCTCACTCGGAGAATATAAAATTCCCGAGTTCAAATCACAAACTGGCGCCACACAAAACTCTTCCCGAATGAGACACGGCACTAGACAAAATTGTTTCTTCTCTCATTCCCTCTCGTTCGGGAACAGTTTTGTGTTGCGCCAGTTTGTAATTTGAACTCGGGAATTTTATATTCTCCGAGTGAGAAAAGCCTTCTGACGATGATCTCTTTCTCAATGAAAATCCGCTTGGATTATCTATTTATTTTGGGACCGGAAACCGCGGTAAAGGCACATATAGTAAGTACAGTGAATTTTTTGAAATTTATTTTAAAACTTTTTCTCTATTTGCCAAACCTTGATTTTATATGTTCTGGCTTGTTAATTTATTAACTTGCCATTGAACCACACTGGCATACGGTTGGACAATACTTGTATCCCTATGTGTATTTTTTACATGTAGGAACACATACTTTTATTATATATATATATATATAGAGAGAGAGAGAGATAGAGAGAGATACAAACACACACGCACACCAATCGGAAATGTAATGGTTTTTATGCAGAAAACTGGCTACTTTCGCGCCAAAAAACATGAGTGGATAATAAAACGTGAGTGGATAACAGCAATTCATGCCTGTTGTGTTCAACAGGCAAAGGAAGCTGTTATTGTCTTTGTGACTATCCCAGAATTTCAGAAGTACAGGATTTTGTTTATATATGTGTGTGTGGCTAGCTTTTTATTGTTTCCTGCTACGTCCGAATAACAATAACAAAAGTAGTAATAATAATAATTATTACCGTTAATATCACTATCATAGTGACACCTATAATAATAATTGTTTCTACTTTTTGGCACAAGGCCAGCAAATACCCAGTACATTACTGGTACTTTATTCTATCGACCCCGTAAGGATGAAAGGCAAAGTTAACCTCGGGGAGACACCTACAATAATAATGCTGATCCAATCAGCAAAATGAGCCAGAATTGTACGTGACTCTCTCTCTCTATCTCTATTTCTCTCTCTCTCTCTCTCTCTCTCTCTCTCTCTCTCTCTCTCTCTCTCTCTCTCTCTCTGTATTGATAGCTATTTATTCCCTTTTCTGTTCGGGTAGAGAGAGTCATGAGATAACATAATGGTTTCTTATACAGGCACAAGTCTAGTAATTTAGGGGGAAGGGTAAGTTGATTAAATCGACCCCAGAGCATTACTGGTGCTTTATTTTTTCGACCCCGTAAGGATGAAAGGCAAAATTAACCTTGACGGGATTTGAACTCAGACTGTAATGGGGTGCAACTCTATGCTGCAAAGCATGGCGTCCGACTCTCTACCGATACTGCCAATCCACCACCCTAGATAACATAATAATAATGGTAAAAACAATAGCAATAGTTAATAATTCGATTAGAAAATTGAATAATCTACGTATTCGTATGTGGGGGAGGGGGTAGTTAGAGTCTATTCAAACGTAGTTTGTATTTTTGAATAAATATATTTTATTTATTTATTCGTGTTTAAACTGTGGCATTATCTGGACAACAGTATAATGGGAAAACCTGGAATTTGGGGTACATGTTTGCTGCACACAAATCTCAAGTGGTATCTGGGTAATTTGGCGCTAGTGTATAGTTTTTTAAACGATTTTTGATGTCTTTTGCTTTTGATTATTTTATGTTTTGGGTGCTTGGATCTTATCTCAATAGTGGGATGTTCTTGTGGATAATGCTGTATACTTCTGTATTTCTTAATGTGTGTGTTGAGATATAGGGTAGTGCATTGAATGTATCTGAAGATGTTTTTATTTTTCATAATTCTTGAATGCCTAATGCTTTGGCACATTCTATTCCGTTGTCTATTAGTAATGATGGATATTGTCTTTTGAGTAGAATTTTTTTAGTTCTTGGAGTCTTTTATTCTGAGTTTTATCATTTGAGACAATTGTACAGATTCTTCTTGCTAGATTAAATGGAATATTTGACTTCGTGTGTTTCGGATGGCTTGAACTGAATAGTAAGTATTGTTTGGAATCTGTTTGTTTGTGGTGTATGTCTGTTTCAATATTTGTGCCTTTTTTCATGATTATAATGTCGAGGAATAGAAGTTGATCTTGGTTATATTCCATTGTGAATTTGATATTATTATTGATGTTGTTAAGTAGGGCTTTAAATTTGTTGAGTTGGTCGAGTGTGTACGTCCATAGAATAAGGCAGTCATCCATATAGTGTTTCCAGTTGTCTAGCAAATATTTGTGGAAATTCAATTAATCTTGGTTGTTCACATATCTGGACGTCCAGGTATGCCATGACTAAATTGGCGTAAGTCGGAGCAACTTTTGTTTTTAAGTATTGCCATTGAAATAAAAAAAAGAATTGCTTTGTAGAATGAATTTTAGTCCCTCGGTGATGAAACATTTTCCTATTCTTTCCTGGATCGAATTAGGAAAATTTTCTGGAGAGTATCCTTTTGCCTCTAGTCCGTATTGGTGTAAGATCGTAGTGTAGAGGTTTATTACGTCAAAAGATGCAATAATAATGTCTCTATTGACATATTTGAGGGGTTAGTTTAAGAGGTCCAGATCATCTCTTATAAGGCTTGGTATGTATTTAAGGATTGGTTACAGTAATATGTCTATAAAGTTACTGAGTCTGTGTGTTTCGCAATTTGGGCGCGCTACAATAAAGTCATCGAGGTATTGTAAGTTGATACAGGTTGAAATGGAAGCTATACAGGCATCGCTAGTCATTTTGCTCTTGGTAGGAGGTAGTCTCAACAGCAATAATCGTAACTTCTACACTACGATCCATTGTAAAAATGTTAAACCCAGTAGTAGCCTAATATCCAATAGAAGCTGTAACTATAGAAACCCTTTTACTTGCCCACTTAGCGGTAATTATCTAACTGAAAATATAGTTTATTAATGTACTATATCTACACACACTAATAACAAGGTATATATATAAGGGATACTCAAATAGCTGTAAATCTACATATTATATGCATCGGCTCTCTTTTAAGGATAAAAAACTAAGTAGCTCAACCTCATTAGCGCGTTATATATGGTATTCGAAAGAGGCCAATTTAGAATATTCCATTAATTGGAAATTTCTTGAAATTGTGAAATCATACCAGCCTGGAAACCGAAGATATAATTTGTGCCTCACGGAATTCCATTCTATTTTTCAAAATGCCCTCTTCTTCCGGTGAACCTTAACTAATATAAACAACACTTCTTTACAATGGAAAATCAGTAATACCATATTTACTCTATCTTAAAGGCTACTTAAAATTGAAAAGTCTTTGATTTACCGCCACCTTAGTGTATATACATCTCCTCCATTCGTCCTATATAATCTAAGATTACTTATCTGCACACCCACTATGTGATGTAGCAACACATATTGGTATATACGTATACTTATATTTGCACGCATGTGTATATATGTATGTAGTATGTATGTATGCGTGTGTGTGTGTGTGTGTGTGTGTGTGTGTGTGTGTGTGTGTGTGTGTGTGTGTGTGTGTGTGTGTGTGTGTGCGTGTGTGTGTGTGCGTGCGTGCGTGTGTGTGTGTGCGTGTGCGTGTGCGTGTGTGTGTGTGTGTGTGTGTGTGCGTGTGCGTGTGTGTGTTGATGTGTATGTTTTAAGGTATTTGTGAATTCGATGCTACAGTAGAGGAGACTTACTTGCCTAAGATGCAACACAGTGGGACTGAATACGAAACCATGTGACTGCGAAACGAACTTCTCAACCACATATCCATGCCTATGCTTATTTATATATTGTATTTAAACTATTTTTCTCCGCCAGAATTTGTTCGTTTCGTTCAGTTTTCGCTAGTTTATCAGAAATATCAATTATAAACATTTCTGGGGAGACTTGGGGACAAATTCTGCCGAAGAACAGAGCTTCAAATATAATATATAAATTGTACAAATTAATAATTTAGTATGTACAGAGTACTCATTAAATCTGGTCACCTTTGTTTACACCTCCGAAATACACACACATACACACACATGCATACACACATACATTCGTACATCCGATGAGTCTCCTTACAGCTTCCATTACATGACAAGGGATGATGTCTCACAACAAAGCTATCTCTTACATACAGCATGTAACCAATGAACGGGAACACTGGTGTGTTTCTCAGTCACCAAGGAAAACTAACACAGAAGAACAATACAATGCAATGATAATATATTAGTTTACGGTTTGGTTTATTCGGAAATGAGTCTTAACGTTTCGAAACTAGTCTTTCATCAGAATGTTTGGGAGAAAGAAGAAACAGGAAGATAGGCGAGAGTGAGAGAAAAAAAAAGTGGAAACGTGGAAAAGATAGATATGTGAAAGCATATGTCGTTCTTAGCCAGTCATCTTGATAAGTGAACATTAAGAGGCTCGAGTGCTTATTTAGGACTACATGATCACCCTTGATCTTCCTTTGCGTTTAGACAGTTGAGGTTATTATATATAGGTTTTGCGACTAAGTAGATACTTCGGAGTGGGCTCTGATTGTCAGTGCTATATCTACTTTACATCAAGGTGGTCTGTATTATTTATATAATCTCTGAGATGTAGTCATCACAGTAGTAGTAGCAATGTACGAACCATTAACCGCTAGGACGGTTAAATATGGCTCTAACAATTTGTAATTTGTTTTGCAGTGTATACGTGTATCGTTGTTGTTTCACACCAGCTCAATTTCGACCAAGTAAAGATATATTCAAAGGCATTTCAGGCATTATCATCGTATCTTTTCCCCCTCAGACACAGTATGTTTAAATACATATGATCTAATGTATCCCTTTATAAAGACGACAAAGTTTGATTCTAACAAGTCGAGCGACCGCGTAGAAGCCCAACGCTGTGTGTAATATATATATGTCTTTCTGTTTGTTTGCATGTATTTACGTATATGTGCACACATATATATACTGCTGGTAGGTTTGGTACACCGAACAAACGGTCCAGTATTCAAATAAAGTTCAATGCGTGATGTTAAAATGATTGAAAGAATGAACACAACACTCCAGTATAAATATGGTGTCTGTATTTGAATTTGAAAGGCACTAATAAATACATACATATACACACACGCACACACAGATACATACATACACACACATATATGATATATATATAATATATATATAATATGTATATATATATATATATATATATAAATATATATATATATATATATATATATATATATATATATATATATATATATATATATATATATATACTAGCTGGCCGTCCGGTTGGCGCCCGGCTAGGTGTACCGGCATTTTATCTTTTCAGGGATCCCCCTCCACTCCAGTGCAAAGATACCGCACGCCCTCTGAAGTCTGCGAGGTTGGGGGGGGGGGGGGTTAACGTGCTCTGATGTTGGGTTTGATTAGTTTTTAGGATTCCCCAGTTCAGCAACGTTAAAGAAAATTGATAGTTACAACAATAAAGGCTGAACAGAGAACACATTTTTTAACAAACAATAATTTGTATAATGAAATTCCAAGTAGCAGAAAATACATAAATTACATTGTTAGAGCCTCAGAGTATACAATATTTTTTGGTCGACCGGAGCAAAGATGAAGAGATTGTTTGGCGAGCTCACCCTAGAGCATCCTACATACAATTGACCATGGGAGAAGCATGGTTTTCCCAGATGAAGGCCAGCCACTTTTAGGGTTTGACCCTGAGCTTTGTTGATGGTAATCGCGAAGCTTAGTCTTATTGGAAACTGAAGTCGCTTAACATGTCCTGTAACTGGCGAATGATTTCAAGTCTGGTTGCTGGGATGGCCCGATGGTGACGTATTGCTTGTGAATCTGCATCTCCAATGAAGTAGATTTGCAAAATCTTGTGGTCTTCGTCGGTCAGAGGTAGGAGACTTCCAATCGTGTGGTACACTTGGCCCTGTACTTTAAATGTGGCATGTTTCCGTGCTTTCGTGAAATAAATAGGTTTTTGTTTTTGTGTATGCAAAAATATCTGTACACGAATATATATATTAAAATAACAGATTAAAGTTTAAGAAAAGAATCGCTGCTTTCACCCTTAACGGGATCTTCTGAAACTAAAAAAATCAATCTGTGAACGCAGAAGTAAATATTTCGAAAAAAGTTATCTAATGCAGAGAGCCAGACATACAGATACATATTATAAGGGCGCGACGTCATAGCTATGTATCTATCTAAAAAGACAGACTAAGAAAAAGTGAGGAATGTCGTATAACCGGAAGTGTTGACATTTGAAATGTTAAAGAAGTGAATATTTAAATAATGTCTTTAATCTTTTAACAAAATTCAGTAGACAAAAATACCCTCACTTTTTTACTTGGAAAAAGTTACATCTATGGTGCAAATTTGGTGCTGTTTTGTCCAGCCGTTTGGCGGAAAGTTTGTTACCTACATACGGCCGTCAGCTTTATATTATAGATATATATATATATATATATATATATATATATATATATATATATATA
>OZ024743.1:357576910-357591910 GCA_964016885.1 Eledone cirrhosa | reverse complement strand
TATATTGCCAAGTTCATTATAAGCATCAGAGTCGAAAACAGATAAAGCTAAAAATTATTTATCAAATCGCGTCTAGCAAAAATCATTTCAAAAAGTTTAGGATGCCCATTTAGTCTACATGTGTTCTTATATTTAATATAGAAGTTTATCTAGTGTAACGTTTATTCGAAATATTTGGAGCATCAATTTTTAAGGTAGTTTAATTTTTCATGAAGAATGTTTAAATAAAAATAAAAAGAAAAAGAAGAATAAAAAGAAGAAATCGAAAGATTTATCGGCTAGTTTCCCAAATAATTATAAATCAAACTAAATATACTACATTTTAAATTTAAATTTATATTTAAAAGTTGAGTTTAATCTATGTTTGCAGCAACTGAATAAATTTGTCCGTAGATTAAGGGAATTTTTAGATTTTAGTATAAAGAATATCTCCTCTGCGCAGAGGTCACATGTCTCAGAGGATGAATTAAAAGGAATCCCTCTTGAGACTATATTCCAAGCCGTCGAATATCTAACGTTATCTAGCTTAAGTTGCCAGAGTACGCCTGATAGTGCTGTTGAAGATTTTTTGCTTGGATCTGTGAAAGAATTCTTGTGGTTATTATAGCGAAGTTTAAATTCCGTCGATTTTTTTTTAAAATTAATATATTGAAATCTGTTCTCTATTTCTGCTTGATAGATAATCACGTAGAGTAAAGACAAGATTAGTAGTAATATAGACTCTATATATATGTGTATATATATACACATATATGTATACTTAAATTTTTATAGCACAATGAGAATGTTCTCCGTGGAAAATTGGGGTTTGCAGAGTTGATCACGTAAATTCACATCGATGTTTGTAGTTATCATATAAACATATGAATTTTAAAAACTAAACATAAGATCATTACTTTTCACACATTATGGATACGTGTCTCATTCAGGAATACTGATATTTACATTATAGTGCCTGGTTTTTATACATACTAATACTTCTACATTAAAACATAGGTTTTTTATGCCTCGCCTATGTCTGGTTACTTTTCATTTTTCTCTCTATATAACAGCTGGTTTCTCTCCTAACCACATATATCTCCCTTACATTAATACTAGAGCTAAATAAATAAATAAATAAATAAATGTATCATTGATACGTTTATTCAACGGATGTCCAACCACCTACTTTTCTCTATATATCTATCTCTATCTATCTCCTCTCTCTATATATATCTCTCTCTGTTTCTTTACATGAAGTTCTTCTCTTTATCTATCTTTCCATCTCTCTATTTCGTTCCATGCATTTCTTCTTTTTCTTCTTTTTCTTCGTTTTCTTTCTTTCTTTTCTTTCTTTCCTTTTTTCTCTCTTTCTTTCTTTCTGTTTACAATTTTTTTCACTGCCAAATCAACTTTTCAAATACAAGTCGATGTTGAACGGTATGTCAAATCTATTTATCTATAAAACTGTCTATATTGTATTTTGTCTGAGGAAGGCATAGCATATTGTTAATATGATATCCCTGAAATATATATAATGAAATAAATATGGTTTTATAAATATAGTTTCCATTTATTTAATATCGTATATATATATATATATATATATATATATATATATATATATATATATATATATAAACTTGTAGTTCTTGTCTGTTTGTTTGTCTGTTTGTCTGTTTGTTTGTTCACAAACTCCTCGTATGGTTTTGGAGATAGACTCCCCATAACCATATATATATTCTGAAACTACGTTGCCCAGGGTACTTGGATAGGTATATTTCATTTTAACCATAGACCCCCGCTGAAAATGTTCTCCCTTCGATTTATATGAAATTTAAACCATAGGTAAATGACAAGATATGATGCCTATTCACAAAAGTTTTGAATTGATATTTTGAAAAGAATTATTTACAAGAAACAAAATAAGAATAAAATTTAATAATGTAATTTTGATTTGATATATTACAAAAAATAATGTTTTACAATTTTTCATGCATTACATTTTGCAGTTTATATATATATATATATATATGTATATATATATATATATATATATATATATATATATATATATATATATATATATATATATATATATATATATATATATATATATATATATATATATATATATTTATATATATATATATATATATATATATTTGTTTCTCCTTTTGGCACAAGGCCAGCAATTACCCAGTGCATTACTGGTACTTTATTTTATCAACCCCGTAAGGATTAAAGGCAAAGTTAACCTCGGCGGGATTATATATATATATATATATATAATCCCGCCGAGGTTAACTTTGCTTTTAATCCTTACGGGGATATATATATTATATATTATATATAATATATTATATATATATATATATATATATATATATTAATATATATATAATCTATATATATAAAACAGAGGATGTCTGTGTGTCTGTTTCCCTAAATCTCGAGAAGTACCCAACCGATTTTTTTCAAACTTTATCCATGTAACTCGTATGACCCCGGAAGTGTTTTGAACAAAAATTTCAAATTTTCAATGCCCTAGGGACCGCATTAGGCGATTTAGTGATCTCTTTCTCTTTCTCTTAGTCTTTCTCTTTTTAGATAGATACATAGATATGTCGTCGCGCCTTCATAATATCTGTCTGTATGCCTGACTGTCTGCATTACATCATTATGACGCGATCAGTGTGTGTGTGTGTATATATATTCTTATGCCAGGGAACGTCTTCACGAACCAAAGTATCGTCTTCCTGTTTTCCAGATTGATTTTTTTTAGTTTCAGAAGATCCCGTTAAGGTTGAAAGCAGAGATTTTTTGCTTAAGCATTAATATGTTATTTTAATACAGATATTCGTGTACAGATATTTTTGCATACACAAAAACAAAATATAAACAAACAAGGCCAAAGATTACATCAATTAGTCTTAGTGTATGTACTTCATACTGCTTTTAGGTAGAATATCCCGTAAAGGGTGAAAGCAGTGATTCTTTGCTTAAACTTTAGTCTGTTATTTTAATATATATATATAATTATATATTTATGGACAGATATTTTTGCATACACAATAACAAAATATAAACAAACGTATTTATTTCACGAGGTTCGATAAGGATAAATATATATCAAATATATAAGAACCCTATAGCAAATCCCGAGCAACGCCGGGCCATTCTGCTAGTATATATATATATATATATATATATATATATATATATATATATATATATATATATATATATATATTAATATATATATATATATATATATTAATATATATATAATATATATATATATATATATATATATATAAATTAATAAAAATAATGAATAAAAACAAAGAAACAGTTCCTTATATTAAAATATTCATCATTTTACGATCGTTTCTAGAATATATATGTGTGTGTTGGTATGTATACCATATAGATCTATGTAAAATTTTTACAAACTATCAGAGGAAATATACATATATATGCTGTTTTCAGAAATAATCATTATTTCTGAAGACAGCATATATATGTGTAGGTATGTATATTCCCTCTGATAGTTTGTAAAAATTTTACATACCAACACAAACATATATATCCTAGAAACGATCGTAAAATGATGATTTTTTTTAATATAAGGAACTGTTTCTTTGTTTTTATTCATTATTTTTATTAATTTATGTTGACTCTGTTTTCCTGTATTTTTCATCGGAAAAAAGTTTTTGAATACATCTTCTCTTTTCATGATATTCGGATTACATTGAGTTCTTCATACGGATTGGACACTACCGTACATTTTGGTAGATTTATCTACACACACACACACACACACACATATATATATATATATATATATATATATATATGTGTGTGTGTGTGTGTGTGTGTGTGTCAAGGCTCTGAAACCATCAATACCAAAAACATAGAGCTGGCATATCTTAGAACTGACTAACTACCTGATGAAGTCATAGCCATTCAATGGCTATCATCGTATATAGCAGTAAATAAAGGATTATGAGTTCATGCAATTGACTTATGTTTCGTCACTATATATATATATATATATATATATATATATATATATATATATATAAACACACAAAGAAGTGTGTTTTGAATTACTGGATTGAAAACCACTGTAGTTTGTCCAGGAGTTTAATAGTTATTGAAAAGGTTAGTACATTTTAATCCATTTCCCCGGTTATTATCTATTTTCCGTTTCTTCATAGATGCATTGCACCAAAGTGGTTTTCAACCCATGTAATTCAAAAGACACATCTTTGTGTATTTATTTCTATATATATATTATATTACAAAGAGCCCAGTTTTTATACTTTGACCTTATTAATTACAAGCTATTAACGCGAGTTTTTAACCCCGATTTTCATTTATATGTATATGTATATGTATATGTATATATATATACATACATATCATTATCATGGTCCCTTAACTCTTTTTTGGGGTCGTTGGGACACTGCAGTGTCGAACGCTGCACCAACTACCTCCGTCTCTAGCGGTCATGGGCGAGTGCTTGGATTGTGTGTGTGTGTGTGTGTGTGTGTGTGTGTGTGCGTGCGTGCGTGCGTGCGTGCGTGCGTGCGTGCGTGCGTGCGTGCGTGCGTGCGTGCGTGCGTGCGTGTGTGTGTGTGTGTGTGTGTGTATACAGTTTTGTATATATGTTTATATCGTATGTATTTTCTCCCCTACTCCCGCTATTCATATTCCATCTTCTCTAGGCTTACTTCAGTTTGTTTTTTTTCTCAGTTGCTGCTAGTGGGAAGATGTGGCGAGGAGATGAAATTGGCTATCTGCAGCAAAGCCAGATTTCTGTAGTAATATCATGTTGTAGGTGTGGAACGTGTGTACGAATCTGTAAATCCACTGCTGGTCTTCCCTTGGCTCTAAATTCCGATCATTTGGTGTTGTACGCAAGCGGGTCCGGCTGACCAATTAGCATTCTAAACATCTTATTGAATCATTTACTCGTTGTTGAATTATGAGCCGGGTGATTGGTGTAGCACCAACAAACTACCTGATGTATGTCTTCGTGCTCGATCTGGTTCCTTCTAATTTTCCAGCTGATCACTGGAGGCCTCTCCTTTCCCTTTATTCGATTTGCCAAAGGTTAAATCGTTCGATTCCTTCAAATTCTTTAATTGCATCCATATCCAACTGATCACTTTATTTGTACAATTACAATTATGAACAGAATATGTTTTTTCTTTATTAACGCATTAGCAGAAATACCACCCCCATGGTATTATTCGGCTAGTGCTAGCATGTGATGTGCGTGTTAGAATGTAGGTTTCGCAATATATTTGTTTATATATGTATATATATGTTGTTTAACACACACACACACACACACACACACACACACACACACACATATATATATATATATATATATATATATATATATATATGTGTGTGTGTGTGTATATGTATATATGTATATATATATATATATATATATTTGGATTGGCAGTATCGGTAGAGGGTCGGACGCCAAGCATGGAGTTACGGGCCTTGCCATTTTGAGTTCAAATCTTGCCGATGTTAACTTTGCCTTTCAGCCTTACGGGGTCGATAAAATAAAGTACCAGTAATACACTGGGATATTTGCTGGCCTTGAGCCAAAAGTAGAAACAATTATATTTAGACAATGAAAGGCTGGATGAGCGTGTAGTAAGATTGAGATTTAACTGTATGTTTTGGGTTTTGCAAAGGTACTACAATGCATATTAACTATAATATAGTTAAATAAAATTGGAGATATAACCCCATGATACGGAAGAAAATGAACAGATCGCCAGTGGGGATCGTACAATGACACTGACGTATTCCGATTTCATTCAGTTATATTATTGTTAATATTCGTTAATATTATTGTTGATAAGGCGGTGGATTGGCAGTATCGGTAGAACGTCATACTATGCAGCACAGTTATTGCCCTTTACGTTCAGAGTTCAAATCCCGCCGAGGTTAGTATTGCCTTTCTTCTTTACGGGGTCGATAAAATAAAGCACTGGGGTAATTGCTGGCCTTGTGCCAAAAGTAGAAACAATTATTGTTAATATGCGTTTTCGTAGTTTTTGCAAAATGCAAAACTTTCACTCAATCTTACTCCATTCTCCTTAAACCTTCCATTATTTACATTCTAAGATTTTACCTCAAAATATGAGCTTTAGATTAACTGAAAGAAGTAACCGGATTCTCGCTGGTATAATGGTAACACGGGTATACTATCCATGCTATTTTATTGATAATGTGTTGTAATACTCTTAAATATATATATAGTGTAAAATAAAAGGAATTCCTTGGTACAGTAAGATATATTTGAAAAGAGAGAAGAATGACTTCACTGGTGGCTGGTATTCTTTAATGCTTCAAAGATTTACTATGACTCGTTATTGATGTTAGTTCTGGAAAGTCCTCCTAATATCAATAACGACTCGTTGTAAAGATTTTAGCTCTTGAAGACTACCAGCCAGTGAAGTCATTTATATATATATGTATTATATATATATGTGTGTGTGATGTTTGTATTATTTTATTGCGAAAGAATAAACCGCCTGAAGAAATGTTGCATTCAAAGTTTGAATATGAGTGAGTAATCCTCTTTTTGTTCCCCCTCACTAGAAAAAATAAAATTATTTGAATGTTTCACACAACTGTTATTTCACTGACGTTTTCTTGTAGCTAACAAGTGCTACTGTCAGTTTATCAAAATATATTAGGCATCGGTTGATTGATAATTCGATATTTTCCTTTCTCTTTCTTTTGTTTTGTTTTATTTACAATTTTTAATACCTTCATGGATTATATAACGCAGGTGCTATAATAACCTCATTAGCAATTTACAGTTTTAGATAAACAAGCTACTCATCTCGAAGAATGTCGTTAAAGAATTGAAAGATGGAAACACCGCTGTTCATGTGTGGTTGATAAAGAGAAATGACATGAGGAAAATAAATCATGGTTCATACGCTAAAATAAACATACATATTCTATATATCCCTTCTTTTGACGTGGATTCGTGCAAATTACGATTGCTCTAAACCTACAAATATTTCAAGTAGATGTACATGTTTAGTTTGGTGCTCTTATTGTTTAGTTATTGGTCAACCCTGATCGAGAAGACACTGTCATTGTTGTTCTTTCCATATTTAAGATGGTAGGATATAATTTAAAAGACATTTGGCTGTTAATTCTAGCAGATCCAGTGACCAGATAGATTCCCTAGTAATATATTGGCGTGGTTCAATTGAGCATATCTTTAACCCGTTACAAAAATATCTTCATCATGCCTGAATCAACACGTTTCTCTTGCACTGACATTCTCGGAAGCTGAGTCATCAGTACAGATTACTGAACATGAGTTTTATCTCTATTTCATTACGTGTAGAGGGCTACAATCCTGAGTCGAGGAAAGACAAGAATAGGCAACTAGCATGTATAGTTTTGTTAGTTACCCCCTGCCTTCCATGGGCTGGGCTTTATCCGTGGAATGTATGTTCATGCGTTCTATAGTAGGTTTGTGGAAGCTATAAGCATAATTCTATTGCTATCAATGAAAATGAACTGTATAGTCTTTTCAAATGAATTTCAGGTTAATATTTATCGAAAATTTCCAAACATCATTAACCAACAGGTTAAGGAGCACTGCTAGTAAACTGGAAGGCTGTTGATACATCAATGTCTGCGTTTCTATCACACAGCTACTCTCTTCTATACGACGTGTTGTCACCTTCTTTAGACAAAGAAGGTTGTACAGTATGTTTATGGAAATACAATGTTGTTTATGAAAAGGGTCAAAACGTTTTTTGTCTGTTGAGGAAAAATTTTAAATTCATAAATATACAGTATATTATCAAATATACTATACGTATATTCATATATACATCGCTATTTCAGATCACCAATACTAATGACCTGTAAATATGATAAAACAATAATACAAGCAGAAGAAATGACATGCTTTGAACCACTGGTGCCGAAGTCGACCACGGGGAAATAGCCGTTTGGTAAATTCATTATGTGCGGTGATTGGCAGAAACCTCAGATCAACTCTTAAGACAGAACGCTTTAGTGAAGACTAGCAGAATGGCCCGGCGTTGCTCGGGATTCTAAACATAGATTGGCATGTTTATCCCTCCTTTCTGAACCAGTACAGAGAAGTACAGAATACCTCGGCCTTGGGATGGTGTCTACATTTTGTGCTTATAAAAAAAATTCGTCGTAGATTACCAGGGTTTTTTCCGTGCGAAGAAAATCAATACTTTATCGCGAAATAAATACTTTTGTTTATATTTTGTTATTGTGGATGCAAAAATATCTGTACACGAATATATAATTATATATATATATATGAAATATATGAATCAAAGAACTGTTCAAAACATTATTGTGCTTACAGCTGTTTCCTCCAAACCGAGGTTTGGATTCTTCGGAGCAATTTATTAATGCATGGACAGTTATATGACCTCCTTTTCAGCCGAGAGACATACCAATACATATTCAAACATTGATACATATTCAAACATTGTGGGTCAACATTCATTACAGAATTTAGAGTGGCAGTACACACTTCGAGATTACATTTATATTAATAGGTACAATCAAAAAAATCAAAGATATAGGTTAAAGTACAACATGAAGATAAGTGGTTATATAGTGCAAATGTTATATGTGTGGCACGCATGTGCGTCTTGTTTATATAGTGTGGCAGAGAGATATGTGTGGTAGAGGCACTTAGGTAGGTAAATAAGAGTGTTAGGTTGGTAGATCTGGTGGCAAAGTCTTTATATGATTGATATAGTCTGTGTGTGGAGAAATATTATAAGCATTAAAGATAGTGCAAGCATTAAAAGTGTTATAAGTATTGGAGATGCACAGCGCAGGGATGTCAAGTAATTCATGTACTTCGGTATTTTCATGGTCAAGGGAGTGTATATTTCGATTATATGCCTTTCACATAATCCACGACAATCCAGTTAGAGATCGTAGTCTGGTGCTCTTTAGTTCGATACAGGTGGTTGTTACGTTTCGAGAGACGCCATTGAATACCGGAAGTGTGTGTGTGGCTAAGGGGAGTTAATGCATGCGGGGAGGTAACTCTGGGGTTTCTATATCTAGCCATTAAAATGTGTCTCAATATAGACCCTAAATTCTATGGTGAGGTGCACCTTCCAAGAGAGACTTTTAAAGCATAAAGTGTACTAACTATAGAGTAGTTTAACTAAATTATGCTGAAGGTGATCATATTATTATTAGGGTGGATTAACCCATCTTAAGGTGCTACAAATGGAAATTATAGATGATGAGCGAGGATTCTAAATTAATGATCTCTATGGTTGTAGTCTGCTCATATGACCAGGCGCGGTGATTGCAGGATTGCTTCAGGACCCAATGATCTCTGGTAAGATCCGGGTCATCGCTTGCTACATTGGATGTCGAAAGATAATCATCCCCAAGCAGGCCAAAGGTCAAGTCGCAGTCCTCGCGACCCCTCTCTGACCGTCAGATCATCCATATACGTACAACCCGCACGGCAGTTGCATTGCATTCACTCACTGCGCTCAGCGGCCTAGTCCTACTGGTCAACAGCGCTACTCGATTAAATCATTTTACATCTGTCTAAGGAAGGTGTTTCCTCTGCCCAACACCATCCAACCGATCAATTGATGCTCAAATTACCCTTAGAGCGGCGTAGTGCCGTCCAGGTGGGTGGATGTTGTCACACCTGCCGTAGAGGTATAAATGGGTATTTTCCTGCGAAGGGTTCCAGAGGGATGTCGTTGTTTGTGTTATAATGGATCAGCTAGTGTTGGGTATGTAGTATAGGGTGTGTCTCTGGTGTTTGATGCTAGATGTGGTGTTAGGTTCCAGTCCGACATTGCTATATATGGGGCTTAAAGTTTTGGAAGGAATGTCTGAGGCGGTGCTGGCAAGTTGCAAACACCTCAGATTTTTTGTTAAGTAGGTTACGGTTGGAGAAGATAATATTGTGTGTCTCTAGTATACAGAGGTTACAGAATTTATTAGGTGGTTTGTACGAGGTCGCGCTGGCTATCACTTCCCATTTGAGTGTGTATGGTTTATTTTTAGATTTTAGATAGTGAATGTAGCTAGAAAGTGAGGTGGAGTTGGCTAGGCTGTGCTTTTTGAACGAGTGGATGTGCGAGTTATATCTAATTTTGAAGCAGTTAGAAGTGGAGCCTACATAGGTTTCTGAAGAGTTATTAGTCGTGACTGTGCATGAGTATATGACATCCTTGGTTAGGCATTTTTTATCTAAAGGGCAGGTTCTATTAGCTCTACAGTTACAATTATTCTGTGCGTTAGTCCGCTGGTTATAATGCAATGCGGAAGTCTGTGTGGTGGGTATAGGATTTTGGGTGTTCAGGTTGACAACCCTGGTGTTATTACTTATACTAGTGTTATTTCCATTGTTACTGCCGTTGCTATTGTTGCTTGCTACAGTGGTATTTAGAGGGTTTGCATCCCGTTGCGATTTTGTTTGTTGGAAGTAAGAACTAATTTTACTATTATTGCTGCTAGCTATGTGGTATGCTAAGTTAGGCGTCGTGGAGTATGAGATTTTAATGGTGTTTTTGTTTAAGAGGTTGTGGTACTTGTGTCCTAGAGGGAAGTTTTTATCTAGTAGTGAGAAGAAAGCCCTAGGTATGTTGGTGGAGACATTTAGGTTGAAAGGAGGGTTGAAAAATGTATTATTTCTTCTTCTATTTTTGCTTTTAGTGTTTGGTGTGTTGCTTCCTCCTAAGGCCTCACAGTAGTTTCCATGGTAATGGTTACTTCCGGTGGCACCCTCCGCTTTGGTGTACTTGTGGTTGCTATTCATCATCTGATGTTTTTACATTGAGCTACTTAACTTACTGGTAATAAGGTAGTAATACATTACTGCCTACCACTATTTAGGGTGTGTGTAAAATACTTACAACTGCTTAAGGTTTTGTGTTTACATAACCATAAATAGTATAACTAATACTATATATATATATATATATATATATATATATATATATATATATATTAAAATAACAGATTAAAGTTTAAGCAAAGAATCGCTGCTTTCACCCTTAACGGGATCTTCTGAAACTAAAAAAATCAATCTGTGAACGCAGAAGTAAATATTTCGAAAAACGTTACACACTATATATATATACACACACTATATATACATATATACACATACACACATATAGCAACATAATGTCGTAATGCAGACAGCCAGACATACAGACAGATATTATAAGGGCGCAACGTTATATCTATGTATCTATCTAAAAAGAAAGATTAAGAATTATAGAGAGAGATCGCTAAATCGCCTAATGTGGTCCCTAGGGCATTGAAAATTTGAAATATGTTTTGCTCAAAACACTCACAGGACCATAAGTATTACATGTGTAAAGTTTGAAAACAATCGGTTGGGGTTGGGTGGTTCTTGAGTTTTAGTGATCGGACAGACAGACATTCTCTGTTTTAAGTATATAGACTAGCAGAAAACCGCCCACGGGTGGTTTTCTGCTAGTATATATATATATTACACACACAGAAATGTATATATATTTCTGTGTGTGTATATATATATATATATATTACACACACAGAGATGTATATATATTTCTGTGTATATATATATATATATATTACACACACAGAAATGTATATATATTTCTGTGTGTATATATATATATTACACACACACACAGAAATGTATATATGTTTCTGTAGCACTCCTCAATTCCACCCTCTCTCCCTCCCGCTATCCCCCTCTTGTAGTCTGTCTCTTTCTTTCACTCTCACTCTCTCTCTACGCGTGCGCAAAAAACATTCGCACGCGCGCACGTGTTTTAGCGTCTATTCACTCTCTCTCTCTCTCCCTCTCTCCCTGCCGCTATCCCCCTATCGTAGTCTGTCTCTTTCTTTCACTCTCACTCTCTCTCTACGCGTGCGCAAAAAACATTCGCACGCGCGCACGTGTTTTAGCGTCTATTCACTCTCTCTCTCTCCCTCTGTCCCTCCCGCTATCCCTCTCTCGTAGTCTGTCTCTTTCTTTCACTCTCACTCTCTCTCTACGCGTGCGCAGAAAACATTCGCACGCGCGCACGTGTTTTAGCGTCTATTCACTCCCTCTCTCTCTCCCTCTCTCCCTCCCGCTATCCCTCTCTCGTAGTCTGTCTCTTTCTTTCACTCTCACTCTCTCTCTACGCGTGCGCAAAAAACATTCGCACGCGCGCACGTGTTTCCACTGTCGGACAGACAGACAAACAGAGAAATTGCTGGTTATATATTATAATGAGATAACGCAACTACTCTATAATTAAAAAAAAGTCTTATAGATTAACTAGCAGCAGCCATACTCGCCACAAATGGGTTCTATGGCAGTAATTATATCTTAAGTACAAAATCCAACTCAATTCCGGATCGCTGGCGCTATAACGCTCTTATACGTATTAAATACTAAATTAAGTACTATACTATGTACTAAGTAACAGAAGTATAAGATAAGAACATATGTAGAGAGAGAGAACAAGAAGAAGCACATAGATGTATTTATCAACTATTTCTGCTGCTTTGTACACAATTTAGTATTCAATTGAATTTTACTACTTGCAAGAGTAGTAATAATATGTAAAACAGAGTGTTCAGTTAGCTAATATTATTATAGTTGGTGTGCTTATAAAGCTATTAGGTATGTATTTCTCCGTGGGAAGTATAATGTGTACAGGTGGAATCTAAATGTAGTAAACCTAGCCAGCAGTTGTTCATGCCCGAAGCATCGAAGACCATGCTGATGACGGGGAATAACAAACGTTTTCAATGCTGAGAGACCAGGAGTGCGTAATATAAGAGGGCAATACTTCAGTATCCTAACTTAACAGAAGAGTACTGATGGATTGCGAGAAGGTAGAGAACTCAAGACAGCGGAAAAGGTCATTGTTAACAAACATCTCCATCGATTTGAGTGATTCTATAGTTGAAGATATATCCCAGTAGAGATAGATAGATGATAATTGTTTCTACTTTAGGCACAAGGCCAGCAATTATCCCAGTGCATTACTGGTACTTTATTTTATCGACCCCGTAAGGATGAAAGGCAAAGTTAACCTCGGTGGGATTTGAACTCAGATCATAAAGGGACGTAACTATGCTGGAAAGCATGGCGTCCGACCCTCTACCGATACTGCCAATCCGCCGCCCTAAGAGATAGATCGATGATGATGAGATCTAAGCGACAGTCTCGAGAACTGTTACTTTATTAGTGTCGAATGGAAGAAGTTTCCACACACAGTGACTGTGCATACATGATGTATCATAGGTGGAGCAGAGAAAAGAAGTATGGAATGGATTTTGTTAAGTTCTAGAAGTTGGAAGTGGTACTTACAGGGCCATCTTGTCGGTGATTTTACAGGGGTTATGAAGAATATCTTGCCAAAGGACCAGAAGGTTTAAATGGAAATTGGAAAATAGGAGAGCTTGTAAACCGCGCAGGTCTGGGATAAAAAAATTATGGTTATGGCCCAATTTTGGTTTTAAAAAGATTTCCCCTTGGCCTGTATGTCTATTAGATCATATCTTATATATACAAACTTGTGAAGGTTCGGGGGCCCTACACCGTAATGGCCCACCTGTTGTTGATTATTGGTGCAGATGGAGCTATATTAATGTTCTTTCGTTATTACTTGAAGCAAAAGCTGAAGTCCTGGCTTCCTTAATCGAGTAGGCATACCATCAAAAACATTCCTTCCGTAACCATCCGTCTTGTATTATTTATAATAAGGATTGGCAGTATCGGTAGAGGGTCGGACGCCATGCTTTGACGCATAGAGTTACGGCCCTTGCCATTCTGAGTTCAAATCCCGCCGAGGTTGACTTTGCCTTTCATCCTTACGGGGTCGATAAAATAAAGTACCAGTAATGCACTGGGTAATTGCTGGCCTTGTGCCTAAAGTAGAAACAATTATTTATAATAAGGACGGTGGATTGGCAGTATCGGTAGAGGGTTGGACACCATGCTTTGCAGCATAGAGTTACGGCCCTTTATGATCTGAGTTCAAATCCCGCCGAGGTTAACTTTGCCTTTCATTCTTACGGGGTCGATAAAATAAAGTACCAGTAATGCACTGAGATAATTGCTGGCCTTGTGCCAAAAGTAGAAACAATTTCATAATCAGATATGCTCGACATTTCTTTTTTCACTCGACGTAATATTATTGGCATTTTTGTTTTTTTCGTCTTTGTAATATCCTTCTTTTGTTGCTCTTGAGGCAAATAAAAAGCTCATTATTATTGTCATTGTTATTTTACTGCTATATATATTACTGCCTTTATTAATGTTATTACAGTCATCATCGCCACCATCATCATCATCGCCACCATCACTACCACTACCACCACCACCACCACCACCACCACCACGACTATCCACTTCCTTCGTCTCCTCATCATAATTAGCATCACATCACCCCATCACCGACATCATTATCCTCCCTATCACACCCAACATCATTGCCACCCCTATCATCATCATCATCATCATCATCATCATCAACAACATCAGTGTCATCATCAAAATGCAAGAAATCACGGACAGCATGTAAAAGAGTGTGTGAAACAGACGACTAGATTTTGTCATCTAGACAGGTTGTAATGAATTACTATTAGACGAGACTGATTTCATGACGTCAGTTATCTAATTTCAATGTTTAGTAACAATGTGCTTGGGGGAGGAGAACAATATGGAGGAAAAGATGGTGGGGGAAGGAGGGGCGAAGCAAAAGAGAAGGCAAGGGAGGGGGCGTGGAGTCAATGTGCTTAGGAGAGTTCAGAGAAGTATATATATTCTAAAAAACGAGATGGGGGGAACTTAATTTAAAGAGTGATATGGTAGGGCTGTTGAAAAGAATCCGCCAGTATGAGACGGTATTAATTCATAAAAGTCTGAGCTCGTGACGTCACTAGTTTATGAGAACTAAGCAGTAGTAGAGGATGCAGTAA
>OZ024743.1:357564410-357571910 GCA_964016885.1 Eledone cirrhosa | reverse complement strand
AAAATAACTAGCACGTGACTGAGTATTCTAAAAACACAGTATCTGCCAACCCAATTTCATTTCAAAGTGCTGTATCAACCCGAGGCTATAGTAAAAAGGATGTCATGTTGTGGAATCGAACTCGGAATTACATGATTGCGAAGTAAATTTCTATACTAGTCAGCCATGTCAGCGCCATTTAATATATAATAGTTATCGTGTGGTCATGCAATTCTAGCTGCAGACGGTGAGAAGATGAATTACTAGCGAGAAGATGAATTTCCCTAAGTAAATCAAATTGAGCTTTTACATATTTTCAGAGATGAACAGCATCTGCACAACTACTCAAGTTTGTAACTTTATGCTCCTCCAAGATCATAAGGAAATAATTCACATTTATATTATATTATTAGCACGTTAGTCGACACCATTTTGGTTACACGCTGGCCCATACAATATAGCAGTAATAAATACTTCTCGAAAAAAGTATGTAAGGATATAATCTTTTCATTGAGGCATAGAGACATCACCGTTCTATGTCACCCTCCCTTCCTAAAGTACCATATAAAACACCACACATCTTTCAGACATTTCTCATACATGCCTTCTTTGGTGGCGCTGGTGGTGATGGCAAATGTGTTGATGTTGTTGGTTGCTGCGGTAATAGTGGGAGCTCTAGCGCTTCTGGTACTAGCTGTGGTTGCGTTTTCTTTTATTATGATAATAGCGGCATTGGTGTGGTATTCCATCGATGTGTGGCGGCGGCGTTGCAGTTGTAGCTGCTCAACATGTTGCTGTTATTGTTGCTGCTTGGCCGAACGTTGCTGTTGTAGTTATTTCTACCCCTCTCCACGTCAACGGACACCATGAGCTCGGGTAAGTAATTTTTGTTGAAGAAGGGGCTTTCAGTTAACAAGCATACCTTAAATACTGGCTGGATTGCTGGCTTGATGGCTACTAGTCAAAACTGCTGTTTTGGATGTACTTCTTTTCGAATCGAAAATTTTCAAAAACAACTTCAGCCCCAACAGAGCAAGAAACAAAAGGAGCAACCAGCTTATCGGGATCGTGTTTGGCGCCACAGCTAAAAGAACAGCAAATTTCCTCCGGAACACATTGGTCACTTTAACTTCGTCGATGCCCAGAACCTCTCTGAGTGTGTCGTCGCACTTGCCCACCACTAATCATCTATAGAACTCGAGAGTCAAAGTTACACTGACCGCATTATCCGCCTGGTTGAAGACAGTGAACGACTGGCAATATTCCAGAGCGCAGGCACCCAGTCTTGGTCTCTTCTTGACCCAGGACTGCAGTTTAGTCAAAGAGATGAGCTGCGGAAAGGCCTGTTTCACAAACGGCGACCACACCTGTTCACTGTTTAGGCAGATTATCTGGAGATGCCGCAGCCTCAGCGCATGTCTGCGCATCATTAGCCATGGCATACCCATTTCTGGATGAGAGTGTCTGCCCTGTTCGTAACCTCGTTCCAATTCATATCCACATAGAGGTCTGGTCCGAACGAAACCCCGAGCAACTTTACCGGTCCGTCTGTCCAGCTACCCACGAGACTACTGGACGGCATGGACTTGCCGCTCAAGGTGCCGAACTGCAAACCTACCGACTGTATGGACCTGGTCGGGATTGCGCAAATTTGCGCTTCTCCTACCAAATCCTCGACGACAAGTGCCAATCTCTTTGCTAACACCTTGGCCAAAATCTTAAACCCTGTGTTTAACAGAGTTATGGGCCTGAAATTATTTAACGTATTCGTCTTTTCTTATCTGCATCACTGCGCCCCGGCTCACAGAACTGGGAATACCTCCGTTCTGCTGCCTGTTGTAGTATAGCGCTTCGAGGAGATTGGAGAACAAGTCTGGCATATTTACGTAAAGCTCGTAGAGCAGACCATCCAAACCTGGTGACTTGCGCCTTGTGCAGCCGACTGGGGCATCTCGAATCTCGGCTGAAGATATAAGCCTTTCAGTATCGACAGACGAAAGACGAGGTAAGGACTGAAATCCGGCCCCCGATCTTCCCGAACAGCTGAGAAAAGTGCTGGCGAAATGCCTCACACATCTGCCTGGAATCTTTCATTAATGTCGCGTTTGTTTGGGCCCCTCAAAGAGCGAATTGTGGTTTTCTTACCATACTGCATCTTACCACACTTACCACACTGCTTCGAACAACTTTGGTTCCCTCGTTTCTTAGAGCACGCGCCTTAGCTCTGACAATGCAACCTTAGTGTTTCGTACTGAAGAAATGGTCTAATGCCATTCTCGCCGTTAGCACGTCAGTTGCTCATGCTCACGGCAATGCCATCCATATCTAGTGACCTGGGGTCGTTCAGCAGGTGACCTTGCTTTCATGGTCCCTCCAGGCCACGAACATTTAAACATCCTACTCTTAAGATGGCCATGTTGGCAGGCTAAAAAAGAAGAGGAAAGGTTTACACGTTTGTGTTTGTGTTAATGTATGTATTTTGGGTGGGGGTGGGGTGGAGCTTTCCTCGTTTTCCTCCTAGGTGGCCAAAGTTTGTCGTGGCGTCGGTGTTGCTGGTAATGGTGTTGATGGGGAGTAGGGGGCAGCGGCGAGGCTTACGACCCCTTGCATTTTTTAGTTGAGGCCTGAAGGCTCACAAATGCATTGGTTCGCCGCAGATGAAACAGCGCGGTCTTTTGCACTTGTTCATTACCTGCAGAGCCATCCCATTTTGGAGACGGATGAGTTCTGGGATTTTTCTCAGCTCCTCGAGTTTGATCTGGAGAAGTATCCCCAGCTCAACCCGAGACCAGTCCTCCCTGGCTGTTCTGGTCGCCTCGATCGGGACAGCATCTGTCCCCTCCACAATCACGCACCCCAGGAGCCACCACAAGTCTATTTTTACTGTTACTTTTCCCATGTGGGTGGGGTACACAATGACCTTACTTTTTTTGCAAGAGGTCGTCGAGTGTTTCACAGCGAGGTTTTCTGACTTAAACAGCACCGAGATCGTGTCGTATTGTCTTCCCCTCATTATGTACTCGGTGTCATCTCTGATGCATCTCAGCGCAGCTTCACTTTTGGCTTGGGAAGTGATCGCCGCCTTTTTCCACTGACATGCATCTAAAGACCACCGTTCTCCGCTCCACCGCTTCTATGGCTTATGCCGGGACAGTTAAGTTGGCCCAGGTTTGATACTGTTTAATGAGCTTCCATGCCTGGGCCAAATGTTTCTCTTTTTTGGCTAAGATCTATGCCAAAGCATTGCCTCTTTTCGCTGCTGCAACAGCGAAAGAGTTCTTGTTGTCTGTGTTGCTAGTCACAGTATTGTTGTTGGTGTTGGCATTGTTGTTGGTGGTATTGTTGTTGTCGCTGTTGCAGTTGTTGTTGTTATTGGTGCAGTTGTTGTTGTCGTCGGTGTTGCAGTTAGTGTTGTTATTGGTGCAGTTGTTGTTGTCGTCGGTGTTGCAGTTAGTGTTGTTATTGGTGCAGTTGTTGTTGTCGTCGGTGTTGCAGTTGGTGTTGTTATTGGTGCAGTTGTTGTTGTCGTCGGTGTTGCAGTTGGTGTTGTTATTGGTGCAGTTGTTGTTGTCGTCGGTGTTGCAGTTGGTGTTGTTATTGGTGCAGTTGTTGTTGTCGTCGGTGTTGCAGTTAGTGTTGTTATTGGTGCAGTTGTTGTTGTCGTCGGTGTTGCAGTTAGTGTTGTTATTGGTGCAGTTGTTGTTGTCGTCGGTGTTGCAGTTGGTGTTGTTATTGGTGCAGTTGTTGTTGTCGTCGGTGTTGCAGTTAGTGTTGTTATTGGTGCAGTTGTTGTTGTCGTCGGTGTTGCAGTTAGTGTTGTTATTGGTGCAGTTGTTGTTGTCGTCGGTGTTGCAGTTAGTGTTGTTATTGGTGCAGTTGTTGCTGTTTTCGATGTGGCTGTTGGTGCTGTCGTTGTACATGTTTTCGGTGGTGGTGTTGCTAATCTTGTTGTTGAACGTTGTATTTGTAATTATTATTTCTTCTTTTATGTTCACACTGTTGCTTGTTGTTGTTGCAACCTTTAAATGGACGTCACGCGACTGCAGACTCAATGTTGGGGGGGGGGGGCATGTCGCGTCCATGTTTTTTTTAAAGAAAAATAAAATATAGTTTAAACGTCCAAATATTTGGACCAAAAGGCCGAAATATTATAAAGTCTTCCATTCACAGGTCACAGACCGAAGTGCTACGAACCCTTTGCAGCAAAAATCAAATAAAAAAAAAAATAAATAAAAATTCAGATATACAATTTCCCAGAGTCTCCAAAGTAAAAAAAACACGTCTTCTCTTGTCGACGACCAATAATAATAATAATGGCTTCTACTTTAGGCACAAGGCCAGCAATTTTTTTGACCTCCCAGTGCATTACTGGTACTTTATTTTATCGACCCCGTAAGGATGAAAGGCAAAGCTAATTTTGGTGGGATTTGAACTCAGTTCTCAAACGGACGTGATACTATGCTGGAAAGTATGATGGCATAGAGTTACGTCCCTCATAATAACTGTTTCTACTTTTTTTGGCACAAGGCCAGCAGTTACCCTGTGTATTACTGGTACTTTATTTTATCGACCCCGTAAGGATGAAAGGCAAAGTTAACCTCGGCGGGATTTGAACTCAGTCCGTAAAGGGACGTAACTGTGCTGCAAAGCATGGCGTCCGACCCTCTACCGATACTGCCAATCCACCATGATTTCATTTCTTTATTGGCCTCAAGGGCCAACATATGGGAAACAATATGAAAAATAAGACCAGTGGGTATTCACCAAAAACAGTTAACAGATCACAAAAGACAACAACATATTGAAAATTCCCAAATAGAGGGGAGTAGCACCCAAGTATGACTCAGGATCCCCACCAATCGTAAACCACCTTACTCTCAAAGAGCACACCAGAGGGCGCCCGTCTCCTCTCCAAACTTGCCAGCCTACAGGCGCATGCTCAGAGTAGGCCCATTTACATGGACCATCCTCACTACATTCACCCACCGTTTAACAATGTTCTGGGGGGAAACACTTCTCTCTCCACCCTCACATTCCTTTCCAAGTAAACTTTAAAAAGTTGATAAGAGATTGGCAAGAGAGAAAAGTGTCTGTCTTCAGTCCTTTCAGCCGCGTAACCACACAACTTCTTTCACTACAGCCAACAACTGAGGAAAAGTGCCTACGTTTTCCAACCAAAAGAAGAAGGCGGGGTGATCTTCACGATTGTGTCGGTCGATAGCCAGATCCGTCTTACACGCGGTAACAGCTGTTACTGGTAACATGTAACCCAGTACAACCTGTCACATGGCTGCATCGTCGGCGACTAAACTCAATCCCTACCAATCTTGCTGAGTGAGGAGTGTGATTCTTGGACACTCTGTAGGATGAAAACCAAAAGCAAACAAAGGATGTGTGTAAAAAAACGGGTAGACAGAGTTCGTCTGCCTAGGAGGATCACTCTGATTTCAGAACCGAAGTAGATGGGACCACTTAATCACCTTCGTCTCAACCTTTCAATAGCCAACGGCTTCATCCTTGTGATAAAAGCGTATAAGTTCCGGCTCGGTAGCCAGTTTCCGAGTAATGGTTGAACGAGGATTCTGGACACAACGATATCACGTTTTTTCTGATAAGAATTATAGACAGATGGTGTCTAATAGATGAGAATTGGTGAAATTGTCCAATGGTCCTCGACTATCCGCAATGAGAATGGGAAAAGACCAGACCAGTAGTAGTAGTAGTAGTAGTAGTAGTAGTAGTAGTAGTAGTAGTAGTAATAGTAGTAGTAGTAGTAGTAGTAGTAGTAGTAGTAGTAGTAGTAGTAGTAGTAGCAGCAGCAGTAGTAGTAGCAACAGCAGCAGCAGCAGCAACTGCAACAACAACAGCAACAACCATAAATGCAACAGCCTTATCAATAAAATAGACCACCTACAACCATCATCATCATGATTAACAACAATTAGCAGTAAGAAGAAAGTAATGAGTAACGACTACAACAACAACTAAAATATCACTGATTACATCAATAGCAACAACAACAATAGAAGCAGCGACATCATGAATTCATCACTAATGCCATCTGACATAGTAAACACATTCATGCGTATATGTGTATATGTGTATATGTGTATATGTGTATATGTGTGTATGTGTGTATGTGTGTATTCATGGGTGCATGTATGCGCGTAGATGTGTTCATCTACTAACGTAAAACACACACATGCACACACACACACACATACACACACTCACACACACACACACACACACACACACACACACGCACACACACATATATATATATATATATATGTATAGTAACACTGCCATGTGTCACGTAAAACACACAAACCATGTCTACACATGTAAAACAAACAGATGCACACACACACACACACATACACACACTCACACACACATATACGCGCGTGTGTGTGTGTATGTGTATGTTTGTATGTATGTATATTTATATATGCATGTCTATGTGCACGCATATATATATATATATATATATATACATACATGCATACATACATACATATACAAATACGCATACAAATATAAATACATATATACATACCTACATGCAAAGATTCATAAATATACATACGCATACACATATACATACATACACACAAACATACATTCATAAATACACACACACACACACACACATATACACACACACACACATATATACATACATACACACATACATACATATCACACGCGCACACAGTTTTATTCCCTCCACACCGACCCTTCACTCTATTAAACAGGCTTATCAAGTAATATCTAGACAGTTGCGACCAAGCCGTCCGTTATTTATGGTTGTCATAATGAAAGCACTGCAAACTCTCATATTTACAAGACGGCAGTAGAGTGACGTCACAGCTTCAATCAAATCGACAGCAGGAGGCGTCCGCCAAATGGAGGCACGACTTTTCTATGGCCACAAAAACCAGCAGTAAATTGTCAAACGACTCTACTCCGGGTTAAATACCAGATGTTACAGACACGATTATTAAAGTGTCACACACATCCACACAAACACACATACTGAGGCAGACAAATAAATGCGCAGACAAATAAATACTCTTTGCACGTATATATATATATGTATGGACGTATATGCATTTATATGTGCGTAAAGTAGTCTTGTGTGTGAACATGTCATATGCATTTATATATAGTTAAATAATTGTTTCTACTTTTGGAACGAAGCTAGCAAATACCCAGTGCATTACTGGTACTTTATTTTATCGACACTGTAAGGATGAAAGGCAAAGTCAACCTCGGCGGGATTTGAACTCAGATCGTAAAAGGACGTAACTATGCTGGAAAGCATGGCATCCGACCCTCTACCGATACTGCCAATCCATGAGAGTTCATAATATTCTGTAACTTAATTTATGCGTATTTTCAGGATGTATATATATATATATGTGTGTGTGTGTGTGTGTGTGTGTGTGTGTGTGTGTGTGTGTGTGTGTGTGTGTGTGTGTGTGTGTGTGTGTGTGTGTGTCAGGTCACCAGTTG
>OZ024743.1:357549410-357559410 GCA_964016885.1 Eledone cirrhosa | reverse complement strand
CCTCTTGAACATGCTGTACGTAAAACATAAGCAAGGGGGGAGTTCTAGAAGGGCGTCATTCTGGGGAAGAAGGACTGAGTAACGTTGTTAGTACGAAGCCAAGCGGATGGATACAATATGTGTAACGATAGAAGGGACAAGTGGAACGGGAGAGATGATAGAGCACCAACACAATTTAGGGAGCAGAGGCCAATCTAGTAGCTAATGGTAGAAAGGAAAGAACTAGGAAAAGTAAAATTTGGAGTGTCTTGTCGAGAAATTTTATGTCAATTAGTCGAATGGCCCTTTTTGCGCGCTAAAATATTGTATTTGTAATAGCAACAACGTACTAAATTTTAGAGTAGTATTCCATTGTGATTCATACGTGGATTATGTAAAAAGTTACTAGTTGTTGTAGACTGAAGTATGATCAGGTGTTGAAGAGTGGGGTCAGTTATTGCTAAGTTGAATATGTGCAATTGTCAGAAAATATTCTCTGTGATAAGGTACATTTCTAGTGAACATGAGCGTTCTAGTTACGTATTGTTCAACTTTAGAGGAAGTACAATATATATAGTGACTGGCTTTGTGGTATGGAAAAACACAAAATTCGTACGACCCTATTGCAAAGTGTTTTTGAAGTCTCACTCATGGCATTCGTGCATGTTTGACATAAGGTTGCATATAGATGACACTTGGACACGGAACGTTTGAGAAGAATGAAATATAACATAATCTGCATAACAATGTGCTTTTGGGGATTGTGGCAAGTAGGCCGGTGTTACAGGAGTGCATACAAGAAGTGTGTGTGATGGGGCAATACTGGTCGTAAGGGGAACTGTAGTGATTGTGATGATAGTGCTAATAGTTATTGTACGGTTTTCGGTTTTGATTGTATTGTTCATGTTACTTATTAGCGCTAGCACTAATTTTAGAGGTTTTGCTGGTCGTAGTATTAGTAGTACAATTGTTAGCGTTAATGATGGGGTGAGTTTAATGGTGATGCCACTGTCTAGTTGTTGGTGTTATCCTTGTTGGTTCTTATAGCATTTTAAAAATTGAAAACGCTCTATATTTCGGTAAAAGGTGGTTAAAGTTACTACAAAGTCATTCATTATTGTCAAATCATTTACAGGAAATATGTTGTTGAATGTTAACAATTTTCTTGCTAACCTTTTCATCAGTTTTCTAAAATGATTTCCGTAATGTATTCTATAAATCGTAATCAGCTGTATCAACTTATTGCCCGGCACTATATTAAATTGTTATTGAATTGTGTAGCCTTTAATGATAATAATAATTTATGACACTATCTGTTAGGGTTTCTATAAAATAAGTGCAGATGATATTCTGGGGCAGAGTTATTTGACAGGAACATCCTTTATAATATATACTTTTATTATCATATATGCGTTTCTGTGCATTTCTAAGAATTTCCATATATTTCTATATTTCTTTTAGTTACTGATATAGATATGAAGTGCATAATTTACACGCCCACATATCATAAGCCATTCGTTAACGTTATCATAAATTTCAAGTCATAATCACTGTAGTGGAGCATCAAAAAATATTTCATTGATAGATTATGGCATTTATACCTACACATATACTTCACTAAGTAGAGAAGAGATGCAGAAACAAAAATACACTGTACAAGTACATCTTAAGTACCAATCTTAATAAGCCATTAATCATCAGCATGACAAGAGGAACAATATGTAGAAAAAAACTGGATTCTGATAGAAAACACCTTCGGTGTGATATCAACAAAGAAACTCGGTGTTGAGGTTAACCATTATAATCAGAAATGAAGCCATGTCAGCATGGCAGTTTCCTTCTATACAGTCGGCAGGAAATTGGTTTAAAAAGTCTAGTTCTTTTTTCGTGAATTTTTTACTATTAAAGAATAAGCCAGAGTAGAAAGCGCAGGGCATTCGACACTTGTGAAAAGAGGAAGTTGTCCACAAACCGAAGATCTAACTCGAATGCTTGCTTCAGAGTAAATTCGACGAAAGGCAACTGAAAGATAAGTAATTGTGTTAAGCCGGGTGACAGTTTATAATCAGACTACGAACCACAAACAGTGACAGTCTGTGCGGCGCACTTCCACGTGATTTCTGGCTATCCAATTTTACACACAGGTTTGAGTTAAACCGAAGCACTGGTAAAATAAAAACACTTGTTTGGGCTGCCAGGATCGAATTCGGAACCTGATGACTGCGAAGCGATCAATTTAACTACAACACTATGACTCGTAAGAACAGTGGCAGTTGCAGTAAATAAAACATCTCTATCGTGACCGTCGTCCACGATCTAGGAGGAAAATACTAAATATTTTATGTTTTATTTCAGCTGAAACTAAAATTCCACGAGTCTCTAAATTCCATACATCTGCGCAGACATCTGCAAATGGCTTCGTTCAAAGAGAAACAGTTTTTCAGTTTAACTGCCTATGAAAAGTTATATAAATGTATAATGAAAATAAATTAATTCTTCTTCGATTTCGACGACAAGAATTCAAGTTGTTCGATCAATTAAATTACGTATCCCTAATATATATATATATACAATACATAAATAGAGAAAGCATTAAGCGATACTCCGACCAACTCCATCTCACTCAACAAACATTAGGATATACTTAAGTATTATCCCAATTTAGTGTTTGGGGTGCTAACTAATCAGTATTTCGTGGATAGCTGGTTGTATTATTTTATATGAGATATTACTAAATATAGATATATATATACGATGATATTAAATAAATGGAAACTATATTTATAAAACCATATTTATTCTATTATATATATTTCAAGGGCGGTGGATTGGCAGTATCGGTATGCTTTCCAGCATAGTTACGTCCCTTTACGATCTGAGTTCAAATCCCGCCGAGGTTGACTTTGCCTTTCATCCTTACGGGGTCGATAAAATAAAGTACAGTAATGCACTGGGTAATTTCTGGCCTTGTGCCTAATGTAGAAACAATTATATATATTTCAAGGGTACCAAAAATCTGGTACGCTTTCATCAGATAAAATACAAAGTGTGTTTTATAAATTTTGACATAGCCATTTAACATACCTTTTCAGTTGAATTTTCCTTGGATAATTCAACTGATATATATAACTGATATATATATATATATATATATATATATATATATATATATGTATGTATGTATGTATGTATATGTATGTATGTATGTATGTATGTATGTATATATATATATATATATATAGTAATAATAATAAATTTGAAGACTAAAATCCAAAGAGGGCTCGATATGGATAAATATATATCACATATGTAAAAACCGTAGAGCAAATATTTATTAAAATAACAGATTAAAGTTTAAGCAAAGAATCACTGCTTTCACCCTTAATATCCCGTTAAGGGTGAAAGCACCGATTCTTTGCTTAAACTTTAATCTGTTATTTTAATATATATATATATAAAAATTTCAAGTTATCAATAATGTAGTGATAATATATCGTCACGTTAGAGATGAACAGCGTACGTATAGGTTTGCTCAACGAGTATAAATTATATTGCGGAGAAAATGTAGAAAAGATGAATATAAAATGAAAGTGCTTTTATAAAGGAATTTATTAGGTATTGACATATGTTTCTGTAACAGACGGAATACCTATGTATCGCTGTTTGCGTAATCATATAATGTTAGCAAGTATTCGATAGAAAATGTATAATCAGTTGTCACTTCTTCAGAGATATTGGATAAATTGGAAAAAATCAGAAAAATCAAAGTATTTATATTAGTTGTAAGAAAGGAAGAAGAGATGGGATAGTATATGACAGATGGCAATTCAATTTGCTGGTACACAAGTATATAGAAGGTTTTTAATGAGAATACAATGTGTATATGGCTTATTTTATCTAAATAAGAATTTTTGGGAGTGCCTATTTTAATCTATATTTGACCAATTGAACAATGGACAGGGCTGGTCGTTTGGTGTAGTAGTATTAATACAGATATAAAGTGTCAAGTAAGGAAGAGAGAGATTCTCATTGCTACTGTATAATAAAAATGCTGGTAGCCTGCTGGTATATGCATTAGGGAATTGAATTAAGAAATCTCATTTTCTCTATAGCAATTTATATTAAATGATAAAGAATAGAAGAGTTGATAGAATTAAGACTAATAGAGAATGTTAATATGTATTTTGACAATCAAACGGAGATGGAGACAAGCGTTCAATCCTGGTAGCATTTGTAATATGAAAATGTAGATTTCAAGCGATGGTTACAGTATAACGAACGCTCTATTTTGTTATTTAATAAAATATTTTTGGATTTCATAATACAAAATATTTCCATATTACACAATTTACAAAATTCCTGTCCTTGGAAATATGCAGGGGCAGCACTATTATATCCCATTTTAGGTTAAATTGTTGGTTATTTTCGCGCAGCTGCCAAGCCTTGTCTGCGAGTGTTGTTACATAACGCTGGTTTTCATCAACCATCCATGGTAATACAACAACGCATAATTATAACTGTAACTGTGTCCAACCAGGAATGTGTCCGTTGAACAATCAGTGACTTGAACGCAACATCATATACATATGTACTATCGAATCGGGTAGCCAGAAGTGGTACTATGTGGGGGTCTACAGCTACCTCCTTCAAATCTCGCCTTTATAGACATCGCTACTCGATAAAACATGAAAACCAGCGTTATGTAACAACACTCGCCATTTTATTTATATATATATAAATGAAAATAGAGAAATTAATGTGAGCAAGAAGCCAAGAGTATTTCATAATATATAAGTGACTATAACGTCAAGATGGAAAATATTTAACGTAAGATATGGGAAAATAATTCAATCTCAATATATATATATATATATATATATATATATATAAAGAGAGAGAGAGAGAGAGAGAGAGAGAGAGAGAGAGAGAGAGAGAGAGAGAGAGAGAGAGAGAGAGAGAGAGAGAAATTCGTTTTCAAATATAAAAACTGGAAAGATGTAGGTGAAAAAGTTGCAAACGAAATGTTTTCCTTCCAGTACGTTATGGTTTTAGACGAGATAAATTTGTTGAGGTATTTATATCTTGTTTAATTCCGACGAGTCCCAGGAGGATGAAACATATGCAAATTAGATTATGATATAACTAACAGTATTCGGTTAAATATATATATATATATATGTGTGTAGACAGAGAGAGAGAGAGAGAGAGAGAGAGAGAGAGAGAGAGAGAGAGAGAGAGAGAGAGAGAGAGAGAGAGAGAGAGACGGTATATTTAGGAATAAACATTTGAAAGCCTTTAGCTATGAATTTTGGAGGCCGATGCCTAGCGCCATGAGGTGGATTCCAGCAGAAGCAGGAGCGGGTAATCTTTTGACAGTCGACTGTTTCTGACTTCGATCTTTAGTGTTGATGCCTATGTACATGGGCGGATATACAAATACACATACCTATGTGTATACAACTATGTCGGAGCGAACATTTTAATTCTATTTTCAGGCCGAACCGGCCGACAGCTCAATATGCAAATGAGCTTTATCATTTTTCGTCTACCAAATTCCAAGCAATTAGTCAGCCTAGGGCTATAGTAAACTGCGATCAGAACCCAGTGATTGCGAAACCATGCCTGTGCCTTAAATAATTGTAACCTCTTTTGCGGCGAATCGATGCCTGGTTTCCTGCATGACAAGTGGGCATACCTGCCCCTATACTTTATATATATATACATATATATGTATATATGTATATATATATATATATGTGTGTGTGTGTGTGTGTGTGTGTGTGTGTGTGTGTGTGTGTGTGTGTGTGTGTGTGTGTGTGTGAATGTGTGTGTGTATGTGTGTGCGTGCGTGTGTGCGTGCGTGTGCGTATGTATGCATAGCGATTAGACAAGAAAAGCTTGATAAAAATAGAGTATATATTTCTTTTTTTTCTTAAAGTAACTAGGTAATGTTCTTGTTGTCGAGTGTATGATCAATTCTGATCAAGCAAACTTGTGATCGTAGATATGTTGGTCTTTACCCTGCCGTCTTTCTCTCTATATAGAACTTGTTTGTTTTTTCCTCCTTGAGCAGAGAAACCTCAATGAACTCTGAGTCGGCAGAGTCTTACTTAATTATGTATCTGTGTTTCTGTGTGCTTTTATTAGTGTTGCTCCAGATCTACTTTGATCTCGCACATCTATGATCGAGAGCATTTGAGCCGTGACAATTCCGTTTTCTTTTATTCAGTCATAATGTGCATCGTCTTACATTATCCAATGTGTCTTTACTGTTTTAGTTTGTTTTTCTTTACAATGAAGACTTCAGGGAGTGGTTTGGGGGAAATTTGGCTGCTAATTTTTCCACGTCGAGCTTATCCCAATGTAGTTGCTGCATTGGATCATATATCGGTGTATCCAACACTGTTGGTAAGTGGATAAATGTCGAAAGGGTACAGAATTACAATGTATATTAGAAAGGGCTTGACTGTATTAATTAAGGAAAAGAAATGGCGATCTGTTAAATCTGCGATCCATGAGCTGAAGAGTCAATAGGGCGAGAAGTCGATAGGGAGAGAACCCTATAGTTACTATATTTATCCATTTTTCCCTTACCACGTAATGTTCGGAGGGGACATAACTATCAGATAGCCATATCAATCACAAATGCATGTTATTAAATAAACGTGTAGTTGCTCTTTCTAACGTGTGTCTTTTCCTTCACTGTGAATCTTGTTTATAGTGTCATTGTACATTATGTGCCTGCGTGTGTGTGTGCACTTGCGTGCACACACGCATGTGTGTGTACTCGCGTATATTTTTCACTTGCAAATCATTAATCTAAATGTATATAGTTTAATACTTTAATAAACAAACAGAGCGATTAATATATATATATGTGTTTATATATATATATATATATATATATATATATATATATATATATATATATATATATATATATATATATATATATATATATATATATATATATATATACATATATATATATATATATATATATATATATATATATATAAACACATATATATATATATATATATATATATATATATATATAAACACATATATATATATTAATCGCTCTCTTTGGTTATTAAAGTATTAAACTATATACATTTAGATTAATGATTTGCAAGTGAAAAATATACGCGAGTACACACACATGCGTGTGTGCACGCAAGTGCACACACACACGCAGGCACATAATGTACAATGACACTATAAACAAGATTCACAGTGAAGGAAAAGACACACGTTAGAAAGAGCAACTACACGTTTATTTAATAACATGCATTTGTGATTGATATGGCTATCTGATAGAATTGGTGCTCTGAAATAGCTATATATATATATAGTGTATTTTGCAATACACTGTATGCTTAATTAAAAGCATTTCGAAGACCTTATGCTATTGTTTTAGAGTAGTGACAGACTCACTTACTTTAATTTTCAGCAAACAGGGGAGATAAAGCTGACAGGGCCCTGTATCGCATTTTTTTGTGCTTATCAAAGCCAACTACTCCTCCTGTTTGCTGAAAATCATGGATGTTTGTTTCTTATAGAATTCTAGTAAATAATCGGGAACTGATTATACAGAGCGATTGCTGGTCAAGCAGAAATTGAAAATTAGAATTGGTGCTCTGAAATAGCTATATATATATGAATGTATATATAGTGTATTTTGCAATACACTGTATGCTTAATTAAAAGCATTTCGAAGACATTATGCTATTGTTTTAGAGTAGTGACAGACTCACTTACTTTAATTTTAGAAATCTATAAGAATCAAACATCCATGATTTTCAGCAAACAGGAGGAGTAGTTGGCTTTGATAAGCATCAAAAAATGCGAAACAGGGCCCTGTCAGCTTTATCTCCCCTGTTTTCTGAAAATTAAAGTAAGTGAGTCTGTCACTATTCTAAAACAATAGCATAAGGTCTTCGAAATGCTTTTAATTAAGCATACAGTGTATTGCAAAATACACTATATATACACATTCATATACACCTACATATATATACCTACATACCTACATATATATATATATATATATATATATATATATATATATATATATATATATATATATATACCTACATACCTACATATATATATATATATATATATATATAGGAAAAAGTATGACCCCGACGGCAGAGCTCAAGCCCTTTCGACGGCTATTTCTGGACTAAATTAGAATGTTTAGCCTGGTGAATAAATACCCGAACTTGTTAAGGGGGTACTTTCTTATATGGGAAGATTGTAGTTGTCAAGAGGATTGGTTAAAATGTGTTGTAAACACAAATAAATCTATCATGGCATTTGGTGGAAGGTAGGGGTGGCTGAACTTGCCTGTAGAACAATAGGGGAGTGAGTGGAGCGGTCAAGCGTTGAAAGTGATATGTATACAGCAGATTCTAATGATAGTGTATGAAGTGGAGGAGGGAGGTTATAGAATAGGTAAATCGAATGAGAGTAGGAGACAATAAAAGATAATAGAAATAAATAAAAAATATATATAAAATTAGATAGTGAGAAATGAATAAAAAAAATCACAATGCTATCTTACAATTACAGTTTAATAAGTTGAGAATAGAAAAAAATTGTAGAATGAGTAGTAACAAAACTGATACAAAATTAAAGGGGTTTTAACACATCTGCTATAAGTAGTTAGTAAAACGTATTCGGCCAATCCTATCTTAAAATTACAGGGGTGGGGGAACTGATGCTACAGAGGCCCGATGGGCTGCATCGGGGTAGGCGAAAGGGGAAAAGCAGACGAGGAGGAAAATAGGGGGTGGAAGGAAGTGATAGGATGAGACAGGGGGAAGAAGAAGACAAAGAGGAAAAGAAAAGAGATACATCTACCTATGTAAGCTGGGGTTTCCCCTAACTTATTCGGCAAGTGGGGGGTTATCAGCCCTTGTCTACCCACCCGGGTCGTTATGGGGTTTGAGGGCGAGGTAAGTCCTACGCAATCTGTGTTTGCATGCGGTTACCAGTTCATCTTTCTTGTTTAGGAGTTGGTCCTTCAATTGAAGGACCAACTCCTAAACAAGGAAAGATGAACTGGTAACCGCATGCAAACACAGATGCGTAGGACTTACCTCGCCCTCAAACCCCATAACGACCCGGGTGGGTAGACAAGGGCTGATAACCCCCCACTTGCCGAATAAGTTAGGGGAAACCCAGCTACATAGGTAGATGTATCTCTTTTCTTTTCCTCTTTGTCTTCTTCTTCCCCCTGTCTCATCCTATCACTTCCTTTCCACCCCCTATTATCCTCCCTCGTCTGCTTTTTCCCCTTTCGGCCTACCCCGATGCAGCCATCGGGCCTCTGTAGCATCAGTTCCCCCCACCCCCTGTAATTTTAAGATAGGATTGGCCGAATACGTTTTACTAACTACTTATAGCAGATGTGTTAAAACCCCCTTTAATTTGTATCAGTTTTGTGCGAAGTTAGGTGTGGTGCTGTAGGAGAGTTTGATGGTGTTTTTGTTGATTATGTTGTGGTAGCGGTGTGTAGTGGGAAATGTTTTTCGAGGAGTCTAAAGAAGATTTTCCCGATAGGTGTTGCCACCTCGGCATTATGGGGAGGATTGAACCACGTTACGTTGCGTAAGCGGCTGTGTCGCCTGCTGGAGCCGCTAAGGGAAGCTGGATAAAAGGATATTTCCTCCCGGAAGCCACTCCGCTTGAGGGCCTGGTTGTAATGAGGCGCGTGTTCGTCGAATATCTGCTCATTAGCGGACAAACGGGATATGGGGAGGGAGATGTTTTTAACCAGGTTATTGGTGATGTTTCTAGGATGGTTAGAGCGGTGGTGGATGTAGTGCAGGGTGTCGTTTGGTTTCCTATATGGGTAGTACAGATCATTTTCGACGTTAAGGATAACGTCCAGGAAATTGACTCGGGTTAGGGACGTTTGTAGGGTGATTTTAAATCCCTAGTCGCGGAAGAAGTTGATTAGTTGTTTACGGACCCGGTCTGTACTACTGGGGTTGTACCCTTTGAGGGT
>OZ024743.1:357536910-357544410 GCA_964016885.1 Eledone cirrhosa | reverse complement strand
CGACGACCCGACAACAGGACCACCAACAAGACCTGTATGTGGAGCCAATATCGCTGGCAACTACAGGATCTCCTACTTCTTCTCAATTGTTATACGCCCCATAATTAAGATGTCCCCAGATGTATGTGACAGTACAGAGGACCTCAGCAGAATCAATGAGTGCAACAAAAACCTATCTAACTTCATATTAGCCAGTATGGACGTGGTGTCACTATACCCATCCATTAACATTGATTTTGCTGTGGAAAAATGTGTGGAAATAATCAGTGAGAGTGAGGTAGAGTTCTGCGACGTCGACACAAATGAACTGGGCCTCCTACTTAGACTTACTTATGACACCGAGTACCTAGACAACCATGACGTTAGCCGTTTCTGCCCCAGTAGACCCATAAGAGGTAGACACCCCACCATAACCTCAATGGCAAAAACTACTCCCATGGGAAGGTGGATTGGGTGGACCAAAGCCATACGGACGCCCCAAAACAATGATCAGGTGACAAAAATGGTCGCGCATGCAATAGGGACTAGTATTAAAACTACCCTAATGGGCCATATAATCAAATTCAATGAAAAGATCTACACCCAAAATGAGGGAGCAGCCATTGCCGTCAGCATAGCTGGTGATGTTGCCAACCTTTTTATGGTATGGTGGGAAAGGAGACTTAAAGATCTCCTTAATGAGAGCTCCATAGACCTCATCATGTACTCTCGTTACGTAGACGATATTAATATAGTAATAAGGACACCCCCACAAGAGAGTACTAACGAACATGATTTAGAATATAGCGCAATGGAAAGCATCCAGCAGATAGCTAACTCCATACACCAGAGTATAACTGTAACTATCGACTACCCTTCCAAACACCCTAACAATAGACTACCTTATTAGACATGGAACTCTAGATTAACACTATAGACGAGAGGGCCCAAATTCTCCCCTCACACTACGCTAAACCCATGGCCTCCAAATACCTGATACTCAAAAACTCAGCAATGTCCAATAGTGCTAAGTTTAATATTCTGATCGCAGACTTGGTACGAGTGATGAAGAACGTGTCCCGCATGTGTGACCCAACAGAAATAGAAAGACACATCCAACACTTCATCAACCGCATGCAGTTCTCTGGGTACAACCAAAGAGACATAATCAGAGTATACAAAGGAGCCACAGAGACCCTCATAGAACTGAATATGAAAGGAAATTGCCCATGATACAGGAGCAAATCATGGAATAGCTTGGATAGGACTAAACATAAGATAGGGAAAGCCACCTCATCGTACGACAACCAGAGATACCAGAGTGTCATGTTCGTGGATGCTACCCCTGGAGGGAAATTAACTAACCAATGTAGAAAGGCCCTAAGAAAGACCCACTTAAAGATTAAAATGGTAGAAAGGCCAGGAACTACCATAAAATCCCTGATCAGCAAAACATACCTTTTAAGAAAACCCACTGTACTAAGAAGAAATGTGTTATATGTAAAGTAAACTCCCAGATAAACTGTAAAACTAGAAATGTAGTCTATAGCATAAGATGTACAGAGGGTACTTGCAGAAACTTGACAAAAACATACATAGGTGAGACAGCTCGAAGCATAGGAGAAAGAATAGACCAACACTGGGGTGAATTAAAGGGACAAAAAACGGTTCAGTACTATACGAACACGCCAGACAACAACATGACAGTAACATAGACAACATAGAAATTAAAATAATATCTAAACATAGAAATGACCCAACGGGTAGGCAAATCAGAGAAGCAAGCGAAATAGAGCTTAGAAAGCCAAAGCTAAACAGAAAAAAATGAATGGAATAACAACAACACCCAAGCAAACAATACTGACTTAAGAGAAATATAAATAAATAAATAAATATATACACAAGCACAATAGCAACAAACACATATAAACACACACTAATAAACTAAGATAGAATACAATAACCAAAACACAGTCACCCAAACGCAAACACACACACCAAACACTATACACACACGCAAACGCATGCGCAGAGACGAAGATAAAAATAAATAAATAAATAAATAGATAAAATAAAAATGGCGTAGACATACAATACAACAGGAGGAAACATAATAGTACCACTGATGATGTTGCAGATGTGCAACGAAAGAACTTTATTAGACTATATATATGTATTTATATCTGTATTTTTGACCGTTGGTCAGTCAGTGATAAACATTGATGGCCAAGTGAATTAACTATGGAGATATAAAAGATGCAGAAGCGAAAACGAACCAAACAGTGAATATGTTCTGTTATTTTCTCTGGCAATATTATTACAACAATATGACCCTCCCCAAGTATAACAATATTTGTTTCGACACACGATTTCATATCAAAAACCTCGCAAAACAAATATATATACATATATATATTATAAAATTAGTCCCTCGTCAGTGATTTTCCAACCATCATTGGTATTTCATCGCATTAAAAATCATATACCTCAGGTTGGTGCGAGCAATAACTAAAAAAAGCTATTGGGACAAGTGAGTCGCGTAAAGCGAGTGAGACAAGTAAACAACATAGAAGGATAAAGGCAAACCGAAGATAGGAAAAAAAACAAGCAACATGGTTATCCGGTCAACATAATCTGGGTGAATTTCATGAGCATTCAGACCGTCCGGCGTGAGTGAGATGTGAGAAAGAAGGAAAGAACCCCACTACCAACGAAACGGGAGGAAGTGAGAAGGGGAGAAACAGAGAGTGAGTGAGTGGAAGTGTGAGGAAGAGGTCAGTCGAGAGAAAGTGTAACTGACGGCAGTATTTCTCTTTCTTCTCATGTTTTTTATACATATTTACCTCGGCTGCGTTGTCTGTTTCTCTCTTTCTCTCTCACTGCTCCCCCGTTCTCTCTGTTTCTCTCACTGCTCCGCCGTTCTCTCTGTTTCTCTCACTGCTCCGCCGTTCTCTCTGTTTCTTTCACCTTCTTTCGCCCCCTCTGTCAGTTACACTTTCTCTCGACTGACCTCTTCTTCACACTTCCACTCACTCACTCTCTGTTTCTCCCCTTCTCACTTCCTCCCGTTTCGTTGGTAGTGGGGTTCTTTCCTTCTTTCTCACATCTCACTCACGTCGGACGGTCTGTATTCTGAACGCTCATGAAATTCACCCAGCTTATGCTGACCGGATAACCATGTTGCTTGTTTTTTTTCCTATCTTCGGTTTGCCTTTATCCTTCTATGTTGTTTACTTGTCTCACTCGCTTTACGCGACTCACTTGTCCCAGTAGCTTTTTTTAGTTATTGCTCGCACCAACCTGAGGTATATGATTTTTAATGCAATGAAATACCAATGATGGTTGGCAAATCACTGACGAGGGACTAATTATATAATATGTAACCCATGTGCAACCACGCAGTATTTCTCTTTCTTCTCATGTTATATATATATATATATATATATATATATATATATATATATATATATATATTTATTTATTTATTTATTTATTTATTTATTTATTTATTTATATGAAAATATAATTTTTCCTCCACACGGGAAGAAGTATAAAGAACAGTTGAAAATATATTAGAAGTTTTTAAGAAAATTTATTTACGTTAATTTAACCAGTTTCACAATTTCGTGTTTTTGAATAGTAGTGTGAAATCGAGGGGTGTGGATCTGTGCCGTTCTGTGCATCTCACACTAATTCTAAGAATCATGCAATTGTGAAACTAGTTATGTAAATAAATGTTCTTAGACTTCAAGCGCATTTTCAACTTTTATTTCTTGAAGCACATTCACACATGCTGCATGCACGCACGCGCGTACACACACACACACACACACACACACACACACAAATATATATATATATATATATATATATATATATATAAACGACGGACTTCTGTAGTTTCTGTCTACGCCATTCATAAGGCTTTGGTCAACTTGTGATTATAATAGTAAACACTTATTTGAGGTCTTAACTATTGCAACTGGTAGTAGTTCGGGAGGGTAGAGAGTAAACCTAACTTTGGTGGGGCTCTGATCAATTTAGATCAATCGAAAGCTTCCGATAGGGTCAACCATCGATACGTTGATGCTGTCCTCAAGGCACCTGGCTTTGGTTGTCTTCAAAATCTGGATTGATGCAATGCACAGCGGCATCTGCTCGGTGGTCGAAGTCAACGACCACCTATCGGAACCGTTCCATATCACACGCTCGGTCCGTCAAAGATGCTCTTTCTCCTCCCTTCTGTACGTATGGACTCTTGAGCCATTACTGCGGAAGCTGAAGCTGTTGCAAGGTATCTCGCTCGAACCGAGGCGTAGGAGGGCCTCATCATCATCGTCAAGCTGTCGAACACTTCGAACATCAAGGTGATCGGCAACTTTTTAGAAGAATAGGAAAGATTGACGGAAAATTTGGTGGGTTTGCAGCTCGGCCACTGGAGAGGCAAATCTATGACGTTCAATGACGATGGGCGGACGGTCCGGTGAAGTTGCCAGACCTCCAGGTGGATAAAAATTGGGATGAAGTAACGAGCAGGGTAGCCACTCTCACCCAGAAATGGGCCGAGAGGATGCTATCCCTGAAAATTCGGACTGAGGTGGCGAACGCGTACATCGCATCGATCGTCTACTATCGCTGACAGTCATGCCTGGCCTTGTTCATACCTCACCAAATTGGGACACCCAGGTTCCATTGGTGAGGCGGGCCATCTGCTTCCAGCACCCTCTACGCAGAAGGCTGGGCATGCTGTGGTTGATGATGCACAAACATGCGCTGAGGCTACAGCATCTCCGGATATTCTTAAACGGTGAACAGAGCGGTTGCCGTTTGTGGGACAAGTCTTTCCGCAACTCGTCTCTTTGATTGAGGTCCAGTAGTGGGTCAAGCAAAGATCGAGACTGGGCGTCAATCATCTGGAATGTTGTCAAGCAGTCAGTTCCCTTAACTAATCGAGCAATGTGGTCAGTACCGAATGGATTTTCTTGGTGTACCAATATTGACTTGGACAAACCGCATAGGATCATCTAAACTTTCGGAAATCTATCCGGGTAACTTCCACCTTATGCGATAGATGGTTGATAAACGTCGCTTCGATGGAGCTCTGAACCAACTGGGTCAATCGAAGGTCTTTATCAGTACTTAGCGATCAGTACAGCCGCATTTGGTCATGTTTTCAATATACAGGGACCTCTAATCGGAGGTCAAATTAAATGATGTTCTATCGGAACAATAAGATTGGTACTTCAATCGAATTATAGGATTGGTACTTAAATGGTAACCAATCTCTTAACTCCTAGTGATTTTGCCTCTTGCACTACTGCTGCAGGATACCCATTCAACTGTGACACGAGAGGAAACCTTGACGATGTCAGCGTCGTGATGACAGATGCTTACTGCTATGGAGTGGTCAGATAGAAAAATTATTTCTTCTAAGTGTTTGTATCATTGCTACACACAACTATCTATCAACACTTTTCTTGTTTGGAGTTTTATGAACTTTAGTAGTGAAATCCATATGAAAATGTATCTTTTGAAGGTTGGCATAAACCACCAGTTTATCTTTCTTGGATGAGTTGTAGGATAAGCACATTTGCAGCCATGATAAGTAGGCGTAAATCTGGCAGAGATCTAGTCAATTTGCTGTCTTAAAATACAAAAAGGTTCGGTGTAAAGAGGCGCTGTGTGACTTTCCTCGGAACAATAGTTAATTTCTTTAATATCTTGTTTTAACTATAGTTATCACTCAATGCGTAAAAACAACAACAGAATATTCTATTAATGTCCTCTTGAAATGTGATAAAAGCACTATAATAGAAATCTCATGTGTGTATATATATATATATATATATATATATATATATATATAATACTATTTATAGTTATGTATATAGTATAAACAACTATAAAGAGGGAGGTCAGTAATTTCCTATTACCTTATTATCAGTAAGAGAAATAGCTCAATGTATGAACATCAGTTGTTTTACAGAGCAGGAAAATAAATAAATTATACAATTATCAAAGTTGTGTTCAAATCATTTAATAGCTGACAATCGTTTCTTCAAACTCTCATTTGGAGTCATCGGAGCATTATCAATGTTTGTACATGTAATTAACCTCCTATTCAACTGAACAATAATATAGATACATATATATTGATGTTGTGAGCAACAGTTTCGTATTTACAGTGTGGAATGGATGTGACATATATTTTACGATAATTGTACAAAAATTCAAATTCAAATTCAAATTCAAATTAAAATTAAAAGCACAGAGGGGAATACATGCAACAGATAATACAAGAGAATAGTCCAATAATTAAAGAGGCATTGTGAAAGGAGCTTTGAGAAAGAAAGAGTTCATTAGCAATACATATGCAGGTGTGTAGAAAGTGCAGATGCGTTAGACTTACATATGAGAAGGAAATAAGCAAAGTTATTATGTATCTATAGATAAATAAATACTGTGTTTTAAGCAAAACTGTATTGTATTAAAATCTAAGGTGGACGTAGTTTGTTGATAGTGTTTGAATTTGTGTGTTGAGGAGAATAAAGTTATTGCAGTCTCTTCCATTACATATGTTGAATTATATTTCAGTTAATGTTTATATTGAATGTTTTAAATTAGTTAAAGCAATGGATTGTAAATTAGTCTTATTGTATTCATATACATGGACTACATTAGTTCAACAGGTAGGTTTTCTAACGGTTAAAATATCCGGAAGTGAGTAAGGGGAACTAATGCGTAAGGGGGGTAACTAGCTAATTAAATTCATTATTCAAAATCTTTGCTCTAATACACATTATAATGTGATACAATAGAATCTCTATTACATAATTGTTTCTACTTATGGCACAAGGCCAGAAATTACCCAGTACATTACTGGTACTTTATTTTATCGACCCCGTAAGGATGAAAGGCAAAGTTAACCTTGGTGGGATTTGAACTCAGACCGTAAAGGGACGTAACTATGCTAGAAAGCATGGCGTCCAACCCTCCACCAATACTACCAATTCACATGCTATACATTTATACTTGATTTTAAACACAGTGTGTTTTATTATAATATATTAAAGGTCCCTTAAGATTGTTATCCATTCATTACTGGACAAGATATATGTTATGGAAAATAGCTGTTTATATGTTTAACTAGGTATATCACCTGTGCAACAATATACATTATTGTTTAAAAATTAATCCCATGCATACAATGCTATTACATTATATATTTAAATATAAATGTATATATACTTTATTATTACTACATTGTGTTAAAGGTTTATTTAAGTATTCAATTACACAAATGTCTATATAGTTTATTATTACATATTACATTAAATCTCTCAACATATTAAATATCTATTACTTTATATAATATAATTAAGCTATAATAGTTATACCAAAAGGTGGTAACTTTATGTTTAATTCTAACAGTTATTGCAGAGTATAAAGTTAGAGGTACATAGGAGTTGTGTAGAGGGAAGAGCTGATCAAAGAGTGTGTAGTTGTGGGGGCTGATAAATC
>OZ024743.1:357486910-357529410 GCA_964016885.1 Eledone cirrhosa | reverse complement strand
TTAGCCATCCTGTGGAGTCAGCATACAAATAGGCTTTATGCTATCAACTTGTGTTCAATTGTTACATGAGGTTTTATAGTGTATTATAGTTGCAATTTTTATGATGGTTGATCAACTCAAGCTATGTCCTTGCATCACATTTTATATGAAGTTTGGCAAATCTGCTACCGAGACCTTGGAAATGCTTTGTCAAACTTTTAGTGAAGACTTTTAAAGTTCAACTCTGGTTTTTGTGTGTCACATCGCATTCCAATATCAACTCACTATAGGTTCAAGATGATTAACGCTCAGGACTAATCACTGGTAATGGTTAAACACCAGAAAATTTGGAATCAATTCATGAACTCATCTATGAGGACCATCGCCGAACAATCCATTTTCTCTGTTACGTGACTAGAATCAGTTAATGCGCCTGGTGCGAAATCTATCCCCCGTATCCACATAAGTTATCCCCTTGTGGCTTTGCCGTGTTGAAATGAAATGAAATTTAAAGAATTGCCTCTTCTAGACGATGGATGATTCAAATGAAATTGCAGGCAATATTGGATGGCTTTCAAGAGGACTTTCGAGGCTTCGAAGAATCGCTGGAATAGCTGTGTACAGTCTTAAGGAGATTATTACGAATAGTATGATACTCAAATATAAATAATTGTTTCTACTATTTAGCACAAGGCCAGCAATTATCCCAATGCATTACTGGTGCTTTATTTTATCGACCCTTCTTCTTTCTCTATCTCTCGCCCCCTTTCTTCTGTCTCTTTCTTGACCTTACCCCACCTACACAATGCCCATTGCATTCTACTGCTACTTTTCTCGCTATTCACTCCGCTATACTATCTCGTCTCAGGCTTAACGTCTGAGTTTTTTCTCTCTTCTTCTTAGCTAAATTAATTTACACACTGTATTTTTAACACTTTTCGTTTTCAGTTGAAGCACACCGGTTTGTACTACCATTTTTGCTTATCGAAAAGACACACTCTGTCCTATGCTACAGTGTTCTGTCCTGCTGCAATTCCGTGTGGACTGAAGGGAATGTTATCAAATTTAAAGCGCTAAAACCATAAGGATCTCCAACAGTTGACTGACGAGAAGGGATATGTTCGTGTTTTTCCGTTGTCTTTGTCTTGTGCGTCCCTATTTTGATTGATATTTGATATTGCCTTAGCCACCATGTTATAAAAGCTACCCAAACACGGGGTATCCCACACAACCCTCCTAACTGCCAAGATCTAAGATAATGTTAAGATAAACCTCTGGCCACCTAATGTGCAGGTTTATGGCTGTATGATTCTAGGACATCAAGTTGAAACAACCCTATCATCACGGACTCTGATGAATCAAAAGAGTAGGACTGGATCTTTTGGTTTGTTGTCTATTAGCATCACTATTTTACATAGCAAGGTACTGCTATGTAAAATAGTGATGTTTACAAGAGGCACAATTTACTGCGCTATTTAAAACTACCTGTATGCTGTCGAGATTATAGTGATAAACTCTTGTACAACACGAGTACCATTTTCTAAAATATTAGCTACCATAGTGCAGTTACTAGTCACCTAGTAAATAATCAGATATAGCATAAGCACCATCATTACATCATCGCCATCAACAACAACAACAACAACAACAACAACAGCAGCAGCAGCAGCAGCAGCAGCAGCCACAGCAGCCACAGCAGCACCATTCTCATCATCAATATCATCATCATCATCATCATCGGCAACACAACCAGCATGGACACTATCGTCATCATCGTCATCATCATCATCATCATCATCATCATCATCATCATCATCGTTTACATGGTATTCGTAATGTAACAATGAAATGGTATGTAAGCTTTTCGTCTCACAGATATCAGTGGGGAGGATTACCTGGAGATGCCATTTGCACAATAGTTTGGTATGACGTCAACAGGAAAACGGGGTCAACGTTTGTGGGGCATGAGACCCAAGTGACGGATTGGGGATGGATGGGAAAGTGGTTTCAATTTTCATCTACATTTCTGTTCATTGTCGTCAAAGTTCTGTGAGAGAAGAGAGAGGTGGGTCAATAAATAATTGTAGAGACATTGGAAATGAAGGCGTGGAGGTTACCAAATGGATGTTATATAACATTGTAAAGGTGTTAGGTTATTAAAATCTCATGTTTAAGATCGACAGGAAAAGTATCACCAACAAAGATAATAGTAATAGCAAGAAAACAATAACAACAACAACAAAAATGATAACAGCAACAACAACAACAACTACAGTAATGATAATAATAATAAATAATAATAATAATAATAATAATAATAATAATAATAATGATTTCTTTATTAACCACAAGGGTTTACATAAAGTAGACATTAAGGACAGTGCAGGACAATGCAGGACGGTACAAATGGGCATTTCTGCGTGTAAAAAAACAAAAACAGAGGATGTAACAAAAATAACAATGAAAATAACAATGAAAAATTCCCCAATAGGGGGGAGACTTCGGAGGGACATTTGTGGAGAAAGCCCAGTAAAAAGCCACAATGACCCTGACCACCAAGGCAAGTGCCCTCTCCCAGTTTTCCACCTTTAGTTTACAGATATATACTCAGAGTCGGCCCATTCACTCGGGCCATTCTTGCTTCTCTCACCCATCTTTCAACAAAATGCTGGGAAGAGAGGACTTCCTTCTCTACTCTGATTTTCCTTTTCAAATGAAATTTGAAAAAGTCAATCAGAGCATCACCGAAGAGGTAAGTGCTCGTCTTCAGCCCTTTCAAACGTGTCCACCATACTATCTCTTTCGCCATGGCCACCAGACAGATAAAAACTGCCTGCCCTTCCCGGCTAAAGGAGGAGGGCGGGGCAATCCTCACGATAGACTCAGATGATAGCTGGATCCGTCCTAAACGCGACAGCAGGTGTTCGACATAAACCCACAAGTCAGCAATTTTCGGACACTGGACGAGTGCGTGCAGGACGGTTTCGTCGCCCTGCGCGCATCTCGGACATGCCCGGCTGACGGCACCTCCATGCCTGTAGAGTTTATCCCGAACTGGCAAGGCTCCTCGGTAGCACTGCCAGGCCAGAGATTTCTGGAAGTTGTCCATAGGCCCTGGCCCGAAAGTTCTTCCGAAGAGATTGGCTAGTTGATTTTCGTCGACGCCTAGAGTTTCCCCAAGTACGTCGTCGCTCTTCCCCTCCACTAATCCTCTATAGAACGCCGAGGTGGAGTTTCCACCGATCACATTGCCCGATTGGTCGAGGGCTGTGAGCGCCTGAAGACATTCCAGTCTCCAGGCGCTCCCTCTCGGTCTTCGCTTGACCCAGGACTGCAGCTCCGTCAAGGAAACGAGCTGGGGAAAAACGCGTCTAGCAAACGGCGACCACACCTGATCACCGTCGAGGAAGAGGTGGAGATGTCGTAGCCTGAGCGCGTGCCTGCGCATCATCAGCCACGGCATGCCCAGCCCTCCACGTAGCGGGTGTTGACAACAGATGGACCGCCTGACCATCGGAGCACGTCCCTTCCACAAAAAGCGAAAGAGCAAACGCTCCAGCGCAGTCAGGCGAGGCTTAGGACAAGGTACGACGGTTAGGCGGTAGCAGATGACAGACGCGATGTACGCGTTAGCCACCTCCGCTCGACCTTTCAGGGATAGCTTCCTCTCCGCCCATTTCTGGGTGAGAGAAGCCACCCTGCTCGTCACCTCGTCCCAGTTTTTGTCCGTCTGGAGGTCCGGACCGAACCAGACCCCTAGCAATTTAACCGGTCCGTCCGTCCAGCGCCCGACGACGCTGTTGGACGGCATGGACCTGCCTCTCCAGGTGCCGAGCTGCAGGCCCACTGACTTTTCCTGGTTGATCATTGCTCCTGTCACCGCTTCGTATTCTCTTAGTGTAGTGCCGATCGCCTCGATGTGTTTGGCGTTCGACACCACTACGGTGACATCGTCCGCATATGCTGACACGGATCTTCCGCATCCTAGTTCGCGCGGGACTCCCCTCAACGTCTCCAGTTTGTGCAGTAATGGCTCGAGCGTCAATACGTACAAGAGGGACGAGAGGGGACATCCTTGGCGGACCGAGCGCATGATGTTGAACGGTTCCGACAGGTGACCGTTCACTCTCACCACAGAGCAGATGTCGCTGTGCATGGCAGCGATCCAGCCTCTGAAGACGGGCCCAAAGCCAGCCGCCCTCAGGACTGCCGCTAGGTAACGATGGTCGACCCTATCGAAAGCTTTCGACTGATCTAAATTGATCAAGGACCCACCCGTGCCAGGTTCCCTAGCTACCCTCTCTACGATGTATCGCATGAGGTGGAGGTTGTCGTGGATGGATCTGTCGGGAATGGCGCATGTCTGCGCCTCTCCCACCAGACCACCAACGACAAGCGCCAACCTCTTTGCTAGCACCTTGGCCAAAATCTTAAACTCTGTGTTTAGCAGAGTTATGGGCCGGAAATTGTCTATGTTATCCCCCTTGTTCGGATCCTTTCTCAGCAGTGCCACCGCTCCTCGGCTCACAGAACTGGGAATTCTCCCGTTCTGTTGCCAGTTGCAGTACACGTCCGCCAAGAGGCCTCCGAACAAGCCTGGCATCTGTACGTAAAGTTCATAGGGCAGACCATCCAAACCAGGCGATTTACCCCTTGTGCAGCCAGTCATTGCCTCCCTTACTTCAGCGGCTGTTATCGGCTTTTCGCAACACCTCGCCTCAGTGGCCGAGAGCCGCGGCAGTCCGTCGAGGTAGACACTAAAGTCCATCCCTCTACCCGGCCCACCGCTGCCCCCGAACAGCTGAGCGAAGTGTCGCTGAAAAGCTTCACACATTTGCCCGGGATCGAGTAGCATGCGCCCGTCGTGGTCCACCAAAGACCGGATCGTGGCTTTGTTGCCACGACGCGCCTCCGCCACTCGGGCCCATTGAACGGCTTTCGTCCCCTCGTGTCTGAGAGCACGCACCCTTGCTCTGACAACGCAGCCTTCGTGCTTTGCATTGAAGAATTGGTCAAGGGCCAATTTCGCCGCAAGCACGTCGGTCGCAATGCCTTTGCTAAGCGCCTCGTCTAATTTTCTAACTAGTTCTCCCTCTGCTCTATTTTTCTCTATTGCTAAAGCCTTACTAAACCTAATCGATTCTATTCTAATCGCTCTTTTCAGAGCAAACCACCACTTGTTGTTGACGATGGCCCCCGTCAACGCCCGCTTAACTAGTTCGCTAATCCGGTCTCTGTAGGCCTTGCGCGCTGGTAAGGACGCGTTTAGCTTCCAGTAGCCGGGTCCTCGTCTATGAAGCCTATCTAAGTCAAGCACACAGATCACGAATTTGTGGTCCGTGTAGCTGACTATCTTGAATTGTGGACAGCCTATGCTAGACCTATCTATTTCCCTACAAAATACTCTATCTAGATATGATCTGGATGACCCTATGCGGTTTGTCCAAGTCCACATTGGCACATTCGGGAAATCCAATCGGTACCTGTCAGACAGTTCAAAACGCCTGAGCAGGTTGGTGAGGCTCTTGCACCCTCCACCCCTATCCGCTAATCCCACACAGTCCCAGCGTGCATCTAAGATCCCGTTCCAGTCGCCCACTAACACTAAAGAGCGGGACGTTCCAAGAAAGGTCTCCAGACGCCGGAAGAAATCAGGCCGCCCTGCTCCTGTCGGGGCATAGACGGCCACTAGCCTGAAAGCTTGCCCGTCTCCGCTGGTCACGTCCAGCACCACCAGCTTACCCTCTGGGTCCAGGAAGATGGCCCGTATGGCGAGATCCAAACCTCTCCGAAAAAGCACAGCAACTCCTCCACCGGATCCAGGACGGCTGGGAGATGCGTACACATCGTAGCCGCCGAAGATCGGTGCGAAGGCCCGTGCTTCGGAGATTCTGGTCTCGCTGATGGCCACTACATCTATGTTTAGTGACCTGAGGTCGTTGAGCAGGTGACCCTGCTTCCATGACGACCCCAAGCCACGCGCATTTATGCTGCCTATTCTGAGTGAGGTCATGTTTAAAATAGAGTGGAAAAGATGGGAAAGACCACTTACCGTATTTTTGGTAGAGGAGGGATGGTTTTTACATCCCTTTTCACTTGATCGTCTGGTGAAGGGACCGTTGAATCGTCCCTTCGGCTGGTCGTCGGCTCTTCTAAGAGAATGTCTGAATATACTCTTCGATTAATGGTTCCTCCTAGGTCCCTGAAATCACCAACTGCGTTGGGGAATTTCGTTTTAATGTTTGTGTATTGTTTCTGTGCTATTTTTAGCAGTCTTATGTTAGTTGGCGTTTTGATTGGTGCTGGTATTATGTAGTCCTGTTGTGAAATGTCTGTGTGTTCAATTATGTAAGTCATTAGTTTCTTGTTGTGTGTGTTTATTGCCGTGCATTTGTTTTTCTGGGGGTGGGGTGTGGTTCTGCTATTTTCTTGTCGTTGTTGCTGGGTGTGTGTGTTTTGTTGTTGTGTTTGCGATGTTGGTGCTTGTGGTGTTGAAGGTGTTGTTGGCGGTGGGGTTGTCGCCGGTGGTGATGGTGGTGCTGGTGTGGGTGGTGATGGTGTTGGTGGTGTTGCTGCTGTGGGTCTCTTTGCAGTAGACTTTACCCTTTTCTCATTTCTTTCCTCCCTTTTCAAAGGCGACGATGCGCTGCTTCTGCGTTTGTGCCTTCTTGAGACCTTTTGCCATCCCTCTCCCACCTCACACTCCATGTCTGATTCTGTAAGGTCGGGGAGGGGTACCAGCTCCACTCTTTCACTTGTTGTTGTTGGTGATGTTTGCACTGGAGTCTCTGTTGCAGCTGCATTTGGTATTGCTGTTGTTGTTGTTAATATTTCCACTGCTGCTGCTGTCTTTGATTTCCGTGGAGTGGGTATGGGTGCCACGGACCTATCGTTCCTGGTTGCCGCTTGTCCTGTTGCTGGTAGCCGTGGAACCGGATTCGGGAGGAGGGGGGTTTTCTCCTTTCTCAGGGTCTTCTCGTTGCAGAAGGCCCTGAGGTGAGTCTTCGATCCACAGCGAAAGCATTTCGGGCGTTTGCCCTCAACACTTATGGGCAGTTGAGTGCCGTTATCGAAGTCTATCACATCCGGGATAGCTTCGATGCACTCCTGGTTGGTTTGGATTAGCATCTCAATGGAGGAGCCGACCCAATCTTCTCTTACTTTTTTCTGTACTTGCAGTACAGTTGTTTTGTCCTCGATTCCGACGAGGACAGACGCGGCCAGCCAAGAAGGGGTCATTCCGGGGGGGACGTGGGTCAGTTTGACCCTCACAATTTTTTGCCCGCAGTAGGAGGGCACCAACACCATTTCCTCGCTCCTTAGGGTCACTACTGATTGGGCTTTTGCCTCCTGGGGTGTGGCAAAAAGTACGTCTACGGTGGCGTATTTTTTGCCTCGGGTGATGTGCGTTTTCCTCTGCCACACAGACCCCAAGGCTTTTTGTATTTGGGCCTCTGTGGCTCTTTCCACCCTACGGGATTTTGTACTTACTGTACGGTACGTGACCGTACAGTGCTCTTGGGTTTCGAAAAAATTTTTCGCTGCCTTGCAGATTGCTCGGTGTCCGTTCTTTGTCACCATCTTCTTCGCTTCCTCTAATTCCTCATTTGTTATGAGGATTGTTTCCAGGTTTTTCGCAATACCTGCAAATGAGATTGGTTTTTCTCTGCTGTTGTTGTTGTCGTCAGAGCTGCTGGTACTTTTGTTGTTGCTGCAGGTACTATGACTACTGCCTCCGCCGCTGTTGCTGTGGTTGTTGTTGGTGTTGCTGCTGCTAATGCTGTTGTTGTTTATGCTGCTGGTGATGCTGTTGCGGCTGCTACTGTTGTTTTCATTGTCACTGTTGCTGTTGTTATTACGGCTGCTACTGCTGTTATTCCTGACGTCAGACGAATGAACTGGGTTTTCGTATTTCCCGCACACCTGTTTCGTCGCTGTCGTCGTCGTCGTGGAGAAACCTTGCACGCTTTGCACGAGACTTTTCTTTTCTTTCGTCGCTTGCGAAAGAGAAGGTAGGGAGAGAGACACATTTAAAGAAGGGAGGGAGAGAGACAATCTTCTCTCTCCTGTAGTGATGATTGAGGAAGAAGAAGACGGAATGAGTGGGAGTGACGTATGAAATTTTTTTTTTTTTGGTAGCCATGTTTTTTTGTTTAAAATGAAATTTTGGGTACAAAACCCCAATAACTGGCTATTTAACCCCGAAGGGCCAAATAACGGACAGAAAGACCCCTCTCACGAGGAGGAGGGTGTCTTTATCAACAATTTGGTTCAAGTTTTAAACAATTTACAATTGTTTTAACGGTTAAAAATTACTATACCTTACAGAGCCGAGCCTCCGTCAACCATGGCATTCAATAATAATAATAATAATAATAATGATTTCTTTATTAACCACAAGGGTTTACATAAAGTAGACATTAAGGACAGTGCAGGACAATGCAGGACGGTACAAATGGGCATTTCTGCGTGTAAAAAACAAAAACAGAGGATGTAACAAAAAATAACAATGAAAAATTCCCCAATAGGGGGCAGACTTCGGAGGGACATTTGTGGAGAAAGCCCAGTAAAAAGCCACAATGACCCTGACCACCAAGGCAAGTGCCCTCTCCCAGTTTTCCACCTTTAGTTTACAGATATATACTCAGAGTCGGCCCATTCACTCGGGCCATTCTTGCTTCTCTCACCCATCTTTCAACAAAATGCTGGGAAGAGAGCACTTCCTTCTCTACTCTGATTTTCCTTTTCAAATGAAATTTGAAAAAGTCAATCAGAGCATCACCGAAGAGGTAAGTGCTCGTCTTCAGCCCTTTCAAACGTGTCCACCATACTATCTCTTTCGCCATGGCCACCAGACAGATAAAAACTGCCTGCCCTTCCCGGCTAAAGGAGGAGGGCGGGGCAATCCTCACGATAGACTCAGATGATAGCTGGATCCGTCCTAAACGCGACAGCAGGTGTTCGACATAAACCCACAAGTCAGCAATTTTCGGACACTGGACGAGTGCGTGCAGGACGGTTTCGTCGCCCTGCGCGCATCTCGGACATGCCCGGCTGACGGCACCTCCATGCCTGTAGAGTTTATCCCGAACTGGCAAGGCTCCTCGGTAGCACTGCCAGGCCAGAGATTTCTGGAAGTTGTCCATAGGCCCTGGCCCGAAAGTTCTTCCGAAGAGATTGGCTAGTTGATTTTCGTCGACGCCTAGAGTTTCCCCAAGTACGTCGTCGCTCTTCCCCTCCACTAATCCTCTATAGAACGCCGAGGTGGAGTTTCCACCGATCACATTGCCCGATTGGTCGAGGGCTGTGAGCGCCTGAAGACATTCCAGTCTCCAGGCGCTCCCTCTCGGTCTTCGCTTGACCCAGGACTGCAGCTCCGTCAAGGAAACGAGCTGGGGAAAAACGCGTCTAGCAAACGGCGACCACACCTGATCACCGTCGAGGAAGAGGTGGAGATGTCGTAGCCTGAGCGCGTGCCTGCGCATCATCAGCCACGGCATGCCCAGCCCTCCACGTAGCGGGTGTTGACAACAGATGGACCGCCTGACCATCGGAGCACGTCCCATCCACAAAAAGCGAAAGAGCAAACGCTCCAGCGCAGTCAGGCGAGGCTTAGGACAAGGTACGACGGTTAGGCGGTAGCAGATGACAGACGCGATGTACGCGTTAGCAACCTCCGCTCGACCTTTCAGGGATAGCTTCCTCTCCGCCCATTTCTGGGTGAGAGAAGCCACCCTGCTCGTCACCTCGTCCCAGTTTTTGTCCGTCTGGAGGTCCGGACCGAACCAGACCCCTAGCAATTTAACCGGTCCGTCCGTCCAGCGCCCGACGACGCTGTTGGACGGCATGGACCTGCCTCTCCAGGTGCCGAGCTGCAGGCCCACTGACTTTTCCTGGTTGATCATTGCTCCTGTCACCGCTTCGTATTCTCTTAGTGTAGTGCCGATCGCCTGGATGTGTTTGGCGTTCGACACCACTACGGTGACATCGTCCGCATATGCTGACACGGATCTTCCGCATCCTAGTTCGCGCGGGACTCCCCTCAACGTCTCCAGTTTGTGCAGTAATGGCTCGAGAGTCAATACGTACAAGAGGGACGAGAGGGGACATCCTTGGCGGACCGAGCGCATGATGTTGAACGGTTCCGACAGGTGACCGTTCACTCTCACTACAGAGCAGATGTCGCTGTGCATGGCAGCGATCCAGCCTCTGAAGACGGGCCCAAAGCCAGCCGCCCTCAGGACTGCCGCTAGGTAACGATGGTCGACCCTATCGAAAGCTTTCGACTGATCTAAATTGATCAAGGACCCACCCGTGCCAGGTTCCCTAGCTACCCTCTCTACGATGTATCGCATGAGGTGGAGGTTGTCGTGGATGGATCTGTCGGGAATGGCGCATGTCTGCGCCTCTCCCACCAGACCACCAACGACGAGCGCCAACCTCTTTGCTAGCACCTTGGCCAAAATCTTAAACTCTGTGTTTAGCAGAGTTATGGGCCGGAAATTTTCTATGTTATCCCCCTTGTTCGGATCCTTTCTCAGCAGTGCCACCGCTCCTCGGCTCACAGAACTGGGAATTCTCCCGTTCTGTTGCCAGTTGCAGTAGACGTCCGCCAAGAGGCCTCCGAACAAGTCTGGCATCTGTACGTAAAGTTCATAGGGCAGACCATCCAAACCAGGCGATTTACCCCTTGTGCAGCCAGTCATTGCCTCCCGTACTTCAGCGGCTGTTATCGGCTTTTCGCAACACTTCGCCTCAGTGGCCGAGAGCCGCGGCAGTCCGTCGAGGTAGACACTAAAGTCCATCCCTCTACCCGGCCCCCCGCTGCCCCCGAACAGCTGAGCGAAGTGTCGCTGAAAAGCTTCACACATTTGCCCGGGATCGAGTAGCATGCGCCCGTCGTGGTCCACCAAAGACCGGATCGTGGCTTTGTTGCCACGACGCGCCTCCGGCCCATTGAACGGCTTTCGTCCCCTCGTGTCTGAGAGCACGCACCCTAGCTCTGACAACGCAGCCTTAGTGCTTTGCATTGAAGAATTGGTCAATGACCCTATGCGGTTTGTCCAAGTCCACATTGGCACATTCGGGAAATCCAATCGGTACCTGTCAGACAGTTCAAAACGCCTGAGCAGGTTGGTGAGGCTCTTGCACCCTCCACCCATATCCGCTAATCCCACACAGTCCCAGCGTGCATCTAAGATCCCGTTCCAGTCGCCCACTAACACTAAAGAGCGGGACGTTCCAAGAAAGGTCTCCAGACGCCGGAAGAAATCAGGCCGCCCTGCTCCTGTCGGGGCATAGACGGCCACTAGCCTGAAAGCTTGCCCGTCTCCGCTGGTCACGTCCAGCACCACCAGCTTACCCTCTGGGTCCAGGAAGATGGCCCGTATGGCGAGATCCAAACCTCTCCGAAAAAGCACAGCAACTCCTCCACCCGATCCAGGACGGCTGGGAGATGCGTACACATCGTAGCCGCCGAAGATCGGTGCGAAGGCCCGTGCTTCGGAGAATCTGGTCTCGCTGATGGCCACTACATCTATGTTTAGTGACCTGAGGTCGTTGAGCAGGTGACGCTGCTTCCATGACGACCCCAAGCCACGCGCATTTATGCTGCCTATTCTGAGTGACGTCATGTTTAAAATAGAGTGGAAAAGATGGGAAAGACCACTTACCGTACTTTTGGTAGAGGAGGGATGGTTTTTACATCCCTTTTCACTTGATCGTCTGGTGAAGGGACCGTTGAATCGTCCCTTCGGCTGGTCGTCGGCTCTTCTAAGAGAATGTCTGAGTATACTCTTCGATTGATGGTTCCTCCTAGGTCCCTGAAATAACCAACTGCGTTGGGGAATTTCGTTTTAATATTTGTGTATTGTTTCTGTGCTATTTTTAGCAGTCTTATGTTAGTTGGCGTTTTGATTGGTGCTGGTATTATGTAGTCCTGTTGTGAAATGTCTGTGTGTTCAATTATGTAAGTCATTAGTTTCTTGTTGTGTGTATTTATTGCCGTGCATTTGTTTTTCTGGGGGTGGGGTGTGGTTCTGCTATTTTCTTGTCGTTGTTGTTGGGTGTGTGTGTTTTGTTGTTGTGTTTGCGATGTTGGTGCTTGTGGTGGTGGTGTTGAAGGTGTTGTTGGCGGTGGGGTTGTCGCCGGTGGTGATGGTGGTGCTGGTGTGGGTGGTGATGGTGTTGGTGGTGTTGCTGCTGTGGGTCTCTTTGCAGTAGACTTTACCCTTTTCTCATTTCTTTCCTCCCTTTTCAAAGGCGACGATGCGCTGCTTCTGCGTTTGTGCCTTCTTGCGACCTTTTGCCATCCCTCTCCCACCTCACACTCCATGTCTGATTCTGTGAGGTCGGGGAGGGGTACCAGCTCCACTCTTTCACTTGTTGTTGTTGGTGATGTTTGCACTGGAGTCTCTGTTGCAGCTGCATTTGGTATTGCTGTTGTTGTTGTTAATATTTCCACTGCTGCTGCTGTTTTTGATTTCCGTGGAGTGGGTATGGGTGCCACGGGCCTATCGTTCCTGGTTGCCGCTTGTCCTGTTGCTGGTAGCCGTGGAGCCGGATTCGGAAGGAGGGGGGCTTTCTCCTTTCTCAGGGTCTTCTCGTTGCAGAAGGCCCTGAGTTGAGTCTTCGATCCACAGCGAAAGCATTTCGGGCGTTTGCCCTCAACACTTATGGGCAGTTGAGTGCCGTTATCGAAGTCTATCACATCCGGGATAGCTTCGATGCACTCCTGGTTGGTTTGGATTAGCATCTCAATGGAGGAGCCGACCCAATCTTCTCTTACTTTTTTCTGTACTTGCAGTACAGTTGTTTTGTCCTCGATTCCGACGAGGACAGACGCGGCCAGCCAAGAAGGGGTCATTCCGGGGGGGGGGGGGGGGGTCAGTTTGACCCTCACAATTTTTTGCCCACAGTAGGAGGGCACCAACACCATTTCCTCGCTCCTTAGGGTCACTACTGATTGGGCCTTTGCCTCCTGGGGTGTGGCAAAAAGTACGTCTACGGTGGCATATTTTTTGCCTCGGGTGATGTGCGTTTTCCGCTGCCACACAGACCCCAAGGCTTTTTGTATTTGGGCCTCTGTGGCTCTTTCCACCCTACGGGATTTTGTACTTACTGTACGGTACGTGACCGTACAGTGCTCTTGGGTTTCGAAAAATTTTTCCGCTGCCTTGCAGATTGCTCGGTGTCCGTTCTTTGTCACCATCTTCTTCGCTTCCTCTAATTCCTCATTTGTTATGAGGATTGTTTCCAAGTTTTTCGCAATACCTGCAAATGAGATTGGTTTTTCTCTGCTGTTGTTGTTGTCGTCAGAGCTGCTGGTACTTTTGTTGTTGCTGCAGGTACTACGACTACTGCCTCCGCCGCTGTTGCTGTGGTTGTTGTTGGTGTTGCTGCTGCTAATGCTGTTGTTGTTTATGCTGCTGGTGATGCTGTTGCGGCTGCTACTGTTGTTTTCATTGTCACTGTTGCAGTTGTTATTACGGCTGCTACTGCTATTATTCCTGACGTCAGACGAATGAACTGGGTTTTCGTATTTCCCGCACACCTGTTTCGTCGCTGTCGTCGTCGTCGTGGAGAAACCTTGCACGCTTTGCACGAGACTTTTCTTTTCTTTCGTCACTTGCGAAAGAGAAGGGATGGAGAGAGACACATTTAAAGAAGGGAGGGAGAGAGACAATCTTCTCTCTGCTGTAGTGATGATTGAGGAAGAAGAAGACGGAATGAGTGGGAGTGACGTATGAAATTTCTTTTTCGTAGCCATGTTGTTTTTTTGTTTAAAATGAAATTTTGGGTACAAAACCCCAATAACTGGTTATTTAACCCCGAAGGGCCAAATAACGGACAGAAAGACCCCTCTCACGAGGAGGAGGGTGTCTTTATCAACAATTTGGTTCAAGTTTTAAACAATTTACAATTGTTTTAACGGTTAAAAATTACTATACCTTACAGAGCCGAGCCTCCGTCAACCATGGCATTCAATAATAATAATAATAATAATAATAATAATGTTTTCTTTATTAACCACAAGGGTTCACATAAAGCATACATTAAGGACAGTACAGGACAATACAGGACGGTACAAATGGGCATTTCTGCGTGTAAAAAAAACAGAGGTTGAAATAAAATAACAAAGAAAAAATTCCCAATAGGGGGGGAGACTTCCAAGGGACATTTGTGGAGAAAGCCCATTAAAAGACCACAGTGGCCCTGACCACCAGGGCAAGTGCCCTCTCCCAGTTTTCCACCTTTAATTTACAGACACATACTCAGAGAAGGCCCATTCATTCGGGCCATACTTGCTTCTCTCACCCAACTTTCAACAAAATGCTGGGAAGAGAGCACTTCCCTCTCTACCCTGATTTTCCTTTTCAAATGAAATTTGAAAAAGTTAATCAGGGCATCACCGAAGAGGTAAGTGCTCGTCTTCAGCCCTTTCAAACGTGTCCACCATACTATCTCTTTCGCCATGGCCACCAGACAGATAAAAACTGCCTGCCCTTCCAGGCTAAAGGAAGGGGGCGGGGCAATCCTCACGATGGACTCAGCTGATAGCTGGATCCGTCCTACACGTGACAGCAGGTGTTCGACATAAACCCACAAGTCAGCAATACTCGGACACTGGACGAGTGCGAGCAGGACGGTTTCGTCGCCCTGCGCGCATCTCGGACATGCCCGGCTGACGGCACCTCCATGCCTGTAGAGTTTATCCCGAACTGGCAAAGCTCCTCGGTAGCACTGCCAGGCCAGGGATTTCTGGAAGTTGTCGATAGGCCCCGGCCCGAAAGTCCTTCCGAAGAGGTTGGCTAGTTGATTTTCGTCGACGCCTAGAGTTTCTCCAAGTACGTCGTCGCTCTTCCCCTCCACTAATCCCCTATAGAACGCCAAGGTGGAGTTTCCACCGATCACATTGCCCGATTGGTCGAGGGCTGTGAGCGCCTGAAGACATTCCAGTCTCCAAGCGCTCCCTCTCGGTCTTCGCTTGACCCAGGACTGTAGCTCCGTCAAGGAGACGAGCTTGGGAAAAACGTGTCTTGCAAACGGCGCCCACACCTGATCACCGTCGAGGAAGAGGTGGAGATGTCGTAGCCTGAGCGCGTGCCTGCGCATCATCAGCCACGGCATGCCCAGCCCTCCACGTAGCGGGTGTTGACAGCAGATGGACCGCCTGACCATCGGAGCGCGTCCCTTCCACAAGAAGCGAAAGAGCAAACGCTCCAGCGCAGTCAGGCGGGGCTTAGGACAAGGTACGACGGTCAGGCGGTAGTAGATGACGGATGCGATGTACGCATTCGCTACCTCCTCTCGACCTTTCAGGGATAGCTTCCTCTCCGCCCATTTCTGGGTGAGAGAAGCCACCCTGCTCGTCACCTCGTCCCAGATTTTGTCCGTCTGGAGGTCTGGACCGAACCAGACCCCTAGCAATTTAACCGGTCCGTCCGTCCAGCGCCCGACGACGCTGTTGGACGGCATGGACCTGCCTCTCCAGGTGCCGAGCTGCAGGCCCACTGACTTTTCCTGGTTTATCATTGCTCCTGTCACCGCTTCGTATTCTCTTAGTGTAGTGCCGATCGCCTCGATGTGTTTGGCGTTCGACACCACTACGGTGACATCGTCGGCATATGCTGACACGGATCTTCCGCATCCTAGTTCGCGCGGGACCCCCCTCAACGTCTCCAGTTTGTGCAGTAATGGCTCGAGAGTCAATGCGTACAATAGGGACGAGAGGGGACATCCTTGGCGGACCGAGCGCATGATGTTGAACGGTTCCGAAAGGTGACCGTTCACTCTCACTACAGAGCAGATGTCGCCGTGCATGGCAGCGATCCAGCCTCTGAAGACGGGCCCAAAGCCAGCCGCCCTCAGGACTGCCGCTAGGTAACGATGGTCGACCCTATCGAAGGCTTTCGACTGATCTAAATTGATCAAAGACCCACCCGTGCCAGGTTCCCTAGCTACCCTCTCTACGATGTATCGCATGAGGTGGAGGTTGTCGTGGATGGATCTGTCGGGAATGGCGCATGTCTGTGCCTCTCCCACCAGACCACCAACGACAAGCGCCAACCTCTTTGCTAGCACCTTGGCCAAAATCTTGAACTCTGTGTTTAGCAGAGTTATGGGCCTAAAATTATCTATGTTATCCCCCTTGTTCGGATCCTTTCTCAGCAGCGCCACCGCTCCTCGGCTCACAGAGCTGGGAATTCTCCCGTTCTGTTGCCAGTTGCAGTAGACGTCCGACAAGAGGCCTCCGAACAAGTTTGGCATTTGTACGTAAAGTTCATAGGGCAGACCATCCAAACCAGGCGATTTACCCCTTGTGCAACTAGTCATTGCATCCCGTACTTCAGCGGTTGTTATCGGCTTTTCGCAACACTCCGCCTCAGTGGCCGAAAGCCGCGGCAGTCCGTCGAGGTAGACACTAAAGTCCATCCCTCGATCCGGCCCGCCACTGCCCCCGAACAGTTGAGCGAAGTGTCGCTGAAAAGCTTCACACATTTGACGGGGATCGAGTAGCATGCACCCGTCGTGGTCCACCAAAGACCGGATCGTGGCTTTGTTGCCACGACGCGTCTCCGCCACTCGGGCCCATTGAACGGCTTTCGTCCCCTCGTGTCTGAGAGCACGCACCCTAGCTCTGACAACGCAGCCTTCGTGCTTTGCATTGAAGAATTGGTCAAGGGCCAATTTCGCCGCAAGTACGTCGGTCACGATGCCTTTGCTAAGCGCCTCATCTAATTTTCTAACTAATTCTCCCTCTGCTCTATTTTTCTCTATTGCTAAAGTCTTACTAAACCTAATGGACTCTATTCTAATTGCTCTTTTCAGAGCAAACCACCACTTGTTGTTGACGATGGCCCCCGTCAACCCCCGCTTAACTAGTTCGCTAATCCGGTCTCTGTAGGCCTTGCGCGCTGGTAAGGACGCGTTTAGCTTCCAGTAGCCGGGTCCTCGTCTATGAAGCCTATCTAAGTCAAGCACACAGATCACGAATTTGTGGTCCGTGTAGCTGACTATCTTGAATTGTGGACAGCCTATGCTAGACCTATCTATTTCCCTACAAAATACTCTATCTAGATATGATCAACCCTATGCGGTTGTCCAAGTCCACATTGGTACATTCGGGAAATCCATTCGGTACCTGTCAGACAGTTCAAAACGTCTGAGCAGGTTGGTGAGACTCTTGCACCCTCCTTCCCTATCCACTAATCCCACACAATCCCAGCGTGCATCTAAGATCCCGTTCCAGTCGCCCACTAACACTAAAGAGCGGGACGTTCCAAGAAAGGTCTCCAGACGCCGGAAGAAATCAGGCCGCCCTGCTCCTGTCGGGGCATAGACGGCCACTAACCTGAAAGCTTGCCCGTCTCCGCTGGTCACGTCCAGCACCACCAACTTACCTTCTGGGTCCAGGAAGATGGCCCGTATGGCAAGATCCAAACCTCTCCGAAAAAGCACAGCAACTCCTCCTCCCGATCCCGGACGGCTGGGAGATGCGTACACATCGTAGCCGCCGAAGATCGGTGCGAAAGCCTGTGCTTCGGAGATTCTGGTCTCGCTGATGGCCACTACATCTATGTTTAGTGACCTGAGGTCGTTGAGCAGGTGGCCCTGCTTCCATGACGACCCCAAGCCACGCGCATTTATGCTGCCTATTCTGAGTGAGGTCATGTTGAAAAGGAGTGGAAAAGATGGGAAAGACCACTTACCTTACTTCTCGTAGGGAAAGGACGGTTTTTCCATCCTTTTCACTGCTTGTGGCCTCCTCAGGAAGGATGTCCTTATAAATCCTCCTGGAGAGTGCTTGTCGGAAGTCTCCGATGTCTTTGGGGAATTTTTGTTTTAGTGTCATGTACGTTTTCTGTGTGATGCGAGTGATTTGTATGTGTGGAGGTGGTGTGAATTTTGGGGTTGTTGTGTAGTCTTTTTCTGTGATGCTGGTGTTGTGTTGGATGTAGTGCAATAATTGCTTGTTGTTCAAATTTAATGCTGTGTAGTGTGTATCGTTTTGGTTGTTTTGTTTTGTTTGCGTTTGTTGTGGGTTTGTTTCTGTTTCGCATTTTGGTGACTTTTGTGGTGTAGGTGATGGTGGTGTTGGAGTTAATGATGGTGATGGTGTTGGTATTTGGGTTGATGGGGTTGGTGATGCTGGTGTGGATGGTGGCATATCTGTCCTAACTTTTTTGTTTCTTAGTTTATTTGTTTCCCTCTGTATTTTGTTTTTGGAGGGGGAAGGAAGAGAATTTTTTCTTTTTTGGTTTCTTTTTTTTTTTCCGGATATCGTTTCCCACTCCTCGTCGTCACAATCTGTCTCCAGTTGTGATAGGCCGGGGAGTGGAAAATCCTCCACAGCCGTTAGTTTTGGTTGTGGTGTGGTGGATGGTGTAGGCGCTGGTGCTAGTTCTGAAGCGTTGGGTGGTGGTGGTGTTGGTTTTGCTGGTGGTGGTAGTGGTGTTGGTTTTGCTACTGTTGCTGGGGTTGTTGCTGTTATAGTTGCTTCTGTTGTTGCTGCTACAGTTGTTGCTGGCATCTCTGCTACTGGTGGTGTTGATGGTTGTGTCACTGGGGTGGGTAGGAGAGGTGGCCTCAACCTTTTAGCCTGAGGGCAGAAAGCCCTTAGGTGGGTTCCTTCACCACAAACGACACACCTAGGTCTTCTGCCCTCGACAATTACCGTGAGGTGGCTGCCGTCAGTGAGGTCTATTACCTCTGGGATCTCCTCAATGCTTTTTTGGTCCGCTTGGATCAGGAGCTCCATCCCAGATCCGGACCAGTTTTCCTGCTTTTCTTTTGCTATTGTTATTATTTTCGTGTTGGCCTCGATGCCGGCGATGACAGCCGCTATTAGCCAGGGAATTTCGATGGCCGGTGGAACGTGGGTCACCCTGATCTTTACGAGTCTCTGGCCACAATAGCTTGGGACGAGTGTGAGGTCGTCACTTTTTAATGGGGCCATGGAGTGTTCTCTAGCCTCCTCTGGTGTTTCAAAGAACACATCCACGGTTCCATACTTTTGCCCACGTCTGATGTGGGTTTTTCTTGCCCACACATGTCCCAAAGCTTTTTGGATTTGGGACTCGGATGCCCGTTCCACTCGGCGCGATTTTACATTTATTGTTCTATACGACACGGTGCACAGGCGCCGATGCTCCATTTTATTAGGTGGGGGGGGGGAGGCTGACCCTGTACCCATCTTTCTTTACCATTTGTTTGGCATTTTCTATATCTTCTTGAGTTACCGTGAACGCTTCGAATTGTTTTGCTACGATGGCGAAACTGAGGGTCGGTTTTATAATGTCATTGTTGTTGTTGTTGCTATCGTTATTTGTGTTAATCTTAATTTTTGTTTCAGTTGTGGTGTTGGTGACGTCATTCGTCTTTGGTGCGGAAGAGTCCATTTTGCTTGATTTCATTTCGACATCACGAGTTAATTTATTTTTTTCTTCTTTTGTTTCTGTTGTCGCGGTGGTTTTGGGGGTGGTGGTTGTCACGGTGGTGGTGGTGGTGGAGGCTTTAACACCTGCAGTCATTGGTAATGGCGGGAAATGAATGTCTGCCTGAGACAAATTTAAAATATTGCTACTGCTTATATTTTTTTTTGTGTTGGCAAACGTAGTAACATTTACAATGGTGGTGTCGGTGTGAGGTGTTATTTTGTGAGGAAGGCTTTCAGCTGCTTCGTGCAGAGGGGAATTAGCCATTTTTTTTCAAAGAAATTTTTGGATAATAATAAAAGTTAAAATTTTGGGCACAAGGCCCCAATCTTTTTGGGTGTCCTTTTCGGAAAACAATGTATATGTGCTTATAAATAGTTAACAATAAAATTTTCCATAAATGGCAATTTTTAACAAACGGAAATAACAAACCTTTGCGGAGCTCACGATGATACGATGTACTTCGTAGGTCGCCAATAATAATAATAATAATAATAATAATAATAATAATAATAATAATAATAATAATAATAATAATAAAAAAGGCATGCTTGGTGGGAACAGCAAGAACCCTCCGATACGTCCTGAATATCTGAGGCTGCAGGTAGTGGCTTGATATTCATTTCAACAAACTTTCCAGTTAACTAACATCAATGACTGAGACTCAAAGAACAATAATAATAATAATAATGATAACAGTGATAATTGTTTCTACTTTTGGCACAAGGCCAGCAATTACCCAGTGCATTACTGGTACTTTATTTTATCGACCCCGGAAGGATGAAAGGCAAAGTTAACCTCGGCGGGATTTGAACTCAGATCATACAGGGAGGTAACTCTATGCTTCAAAGCATGGCATCCGACCCTCTACCGATACTGCCAATCCGATAATAATAATGATTTCTTTATTAACCACAAGGGTTTACATAAAGTAGACATTAAGGACAGTGCAGGACAATACAGGACGGTACAAATGGGCATTTCTGCGTGTAAAAAACAAAAACAGGATGTAACAAAAAAAATAACAATGAAAAATTGACATTTCCCATCTATAAATATTTGGGTACTTGTGTCTATCAGAGATATGGTGAAAGTGATGACAAACAGACAGACAGACAGACAGATAGACAGACAGACAGACAGACAGACAGACAGACAGATAGATAGATAGATAGATAGATAGATAGATAGATAGATAGATAGATAGATAGATAGATAGATAGATAGACAGACATATAGTTAGATAGAGCATAGAAGAGAGGGGAATATATACATATGTATATATATATATATATATATATATATATATATATATATATATATATATATATATATACATATATATATATATATATATATATATATATATATATCCCTACTCACTCATGGATTGCGGAACTCCCCCTCTTTTTCTCTCTTTAGAGATAGATAGATAGATGGATAGATAGATCGGGTAGATAGACATATATATATATACACCGTATATATATATATATATATATATATAAGGCAGAAAATGGTGTAATGGAATGAGGGAAGTGTGGGAGCAAGAAAGAAATGGCAATAAATGTCGGGAGAGAGAGAGGAAGAGGCGAAGAGGATGAGATGTAGAGACGGGAAACAGAGAAGCAGAGAAAGTTTAAGTTCATGAGAAATAATGATCTTCATTAACGAAACCCAAAAAAAGATAATAATAATAATGATAAAAACAAAAAGTCAACATCAGAAAAAAGAACAGTAAAACAAAACAAAAATAAAGAATAAACAATACAAACATCTTTACGAATTTCAATAGTTCAGTCCAAACCAATTACTGCATATGTAGTACTTTTCATCACCTCCGCCCATTTCATCTGCAAATAGGAGCAAACTTAGTTCTTAGAAAGAAATGTTTGCTGTGAGATAAACGCGATATTTAGCTATTGCTGCTGCTACATATAACTTAACTTTAAATTTATTCTTTATTCTAACAGTTACCCGAATCCCACCGATCCATCCACTCCATTATTGGCAGAATCGTTATAGATTCGGAAAAAAATGTCTTTGTACTGAGTGGCTCTTTATATATGAGTTCAAACTCCTTTGAGGTCAACCTTACCTTTCATCCTTCCATAGTCGATAAAATAAAGTACTAGTTGTTAGTTATATGCAGCAGTCGATTTAATCACCTATTATCCTCTCCGTCTCTACAAAACTACAAAAATGTTTCTACCTTTCTGCTTTTGTTAGAAATTAGGAAACCTTTGACAGCTTTGAGGATTTGGGTTAATTTAACAGTTTTCAGAGTGGATGAAAAAGTTTCCTTTCATTTGGAAAAAAAACGAGATATTCTGAACATGTTACCTTTTATTTTCACCAAACTTTATGGTGTTTTTTTGACAGATTTGCATTTTCCCTTCGGCGTATAAAACACAAAGAGACAGCGAATTGGCAGAGTCGTTGGAATGCCATAACCGTGCTCCGACTTTCTGCGCTCTGAGTTCAAATCACACAGTGATCAGCTTTATCTTTCATAATGTTGAGGTCGATAAATAAAGTGAAAATCCAAAACTGACATCGATTCTTGCCCTTTTTCTCTCCCCCTTGCTCTTTCTCTGGAATAAATTGGCTGTATTCAAATATGGAAAATGGTGGACTCTGTCAGGTATACATGCTTACGACTCCATCGGGAGTTATGGGACCCTGGCAAGGCATGACATCAAAACGATATACTCTTAACACAGAACATTGAAAAAGCAGATACTTATTAGTGTATTTAGTAGTCGAAAAACATTTGGCAAATGTAGATTCATTGAAATACATATTGGGCGAAAAACAAATTGGTTGGCAAACATATTCGTAGAGCAAAATACATAGTGAAGTATACGCATAAAAGCAAATTTGTCGAAAGATAAATAGATAGAAAAAATATAGTTAAACAAACGGCGGAACTTTTTTTCGAAATAAAAATATTTTTCAAATAAATAAATAAAAACAACTATAAATCATAATTGTTTCTATTTTTGGTACAAGGTCAGCAATTATCCCAGTGCATTACTGGTACTTTATTTTATCGACCCCGTAAGGGTGAAAGGTAAATTTAACCTCAGCGGGATTTGAACTCACACCGTAAAGGACCGTAACTCTATGCTGCAAAGCATGGCGTCCGACCCTCTACCGACATTAATTGGACGGTTTGTTTTCATTTTCTTTTTTAGAGGTCTTGAGGAATCCCTTGAAACTTCACGATAATTAGTGTTAAGAGGTGATTTAAATGCATCTTCGATGCAAGCAGGAATTATGTGAGAGTGTTCCAAGTATCTGACTGGTGTCGCTTAGATATCTAAAGTGCGCGTGTAGATTTGAACAAACCACAGTGGATTGTTGTTGTCGCTATCGCCAAAAACCTTAGCTTCATTGCTTTTCTTGTTGCTGCTGCGACAGTCAGGGGCGAAGAAGATGTTGTTGGAGGTGGATGAGTTGTAAATGCTTACATCTTGGAGCAAAGCAAACATGATTTACTGTTTTGGCACAAGGCTACCAATTTGAAAGGAAGGGGGAAAGTCGATTAAATCACCCTACTCACCAAGAATACCATGGGAGGGTGCTCCTCTTCACTCTAAACCCTTCAGCCTACAGGCACACGATCAGAGTAGGCCCATTCACTCGAGCCATCCTTGCTACATTCTGCTTATGTCATACTTATGACAGAGCTTCCAATGACCTTATCTGACAATGTTGTCGTGCCTTATCTTGTTCTCTTTCTGAGCAAGCATATTACAATCATTAGTAATACAGGAGTAAAAAAGATAAAGGTCCTAAACAGTGATGAAGCAAAGAAAAATTTAAAGACAGACAATGACAATTTAATAGATGGAAGAAAAAATGTATGGTCAATTCGTACGTGAAATGCCTGAGGCAGTTGACAAAGATAGGAACTGGGAATGGACTAGGAAAAGTGACTTAAAAGTTGAAACTGGGGTCTTTATTTTCACAACCCAGGAACAGGCAATGAGAACGAACTATATCAAGTTCAATATTGACAAGTCAGTGAGTTCCCTACTTTGTGGGCTGTGCGATGAGAGAGGTGAGACAATAAACCACATTATTAGTGAATGTAAGATACTTGCTCAGAAAGAATAGAAGTGAAGGTATGACAACATTGCCAGATTAGTTCATTGGAAGCTCTGTCATAAGTGTGGCGTGAGCAGAAGTGAGAAATGGTATGGACACCAACTGGAAAGGATGGCTGAAAATGAACAGTATAAGATCTTGTGGGATATGACCATCCAGTGCGACCATTTTATTGTGGCTAGAAAGCCTGGCATTGTTGTCGCAGAAAAGAATAAGGCATGTATTGTGGATATTGCTTCACTGTGGGACCACAGGGTGAATGTGAAGGAAAGTGAGAAAGTTAAGAAATACCAGGAGCTGAAGAGGGAATCAGACACGTAGAAGTGTTACCGATTGTGTTTGGTACGCCGGGAGCAGTTAGTAAAAGGTTGGATGCACGGCTTCAGAAGCTAGGAATTGCTATCAAGGCAGGATTGTTGCAGAAAACAGCCTTGCTGGGAACAGCAAGAATTCAAAGAAGGGTGTTGGAAAGTTGAAGGAGAAGGAATGACCCAAAGGAAAATTTTGCCATTGGCTATAGCTTGCTCTTTTGGCAGAGTCGGTATAACATCTGCCGGATCAAAAGCATTACGAATAATAATAATAATAATAATAATAATAATAATAATAATAATAATAATATTGGTGTCGGGTGAGGTGCCAGTGTGGTTGACAAAAGGTACCACAGTTCTGATAATGAAAGACCGAATCAAGGGTAATGATGTTACCAACTATAGACCTATCACATGTCTGTCCGTAATGTGGAAACTGTTGACGAGCATTGTGTCTGAGGAAATCTACCATTACCTCCACACAAACAACTTGTTACCGGACGAACAGAAAGGATGCCGAAAGAAGTCACGTGGTACAAAGGACCAGTTACTTATTGATAAGATGGTAATGGGGAATTGCAGGAGGAGACACACTGATCTTGCCATAGGATGGATAGACTACAGAAAGGCATTTGACATGGTGCCTCATTCTTGGATCACCAAAAGCCTGGAGATCTTCAGGGTGGCAGATAACATCAGACAGTTGCTGGGCAGGAGTATGGGGTCCTGGGAGACAGAGTTGACATCAACTGGAGTATCCTTGGGAAGCGTGAAGATCAAGAGAGGTATCTTCCAGGGAGATAGCCTGTCCCCTCTGTTGTTTGTCCTTGCCCTAATGCCCTTGACCATTATGCTGCGAAAAGTGAGAGCAGGATACAAGTTGGGAAGGGGAGAGCTTACCATCAATCACCTCCTCTTCATGGACGATCTTAAGCTCTTCGGGAAAAGTGAGAAGGAGTTGGATGTGCTTGTTGACACTGTCCGTATTTTCAGCAGTGATATATGTATGCAGTTTGGTATTGGCAAATGTGGAGTCCTTGTGATGAGGAGGGGTAGGTTGAGCAGAAGTAGCGGGATCCAGATACCAACAGGTGAGATGATAAAGGAAATTGACTCTGAGGAAGGATACAAGTATTTAGGCGTTCTGGAGGCTGATGGCATAAAGAACAAAAAAATGAAGGAATTGTTAAGAACTGAATACATTCGGAGAGTAAGGAGCGTATTGAAGTCACATCTGAACAGCAGAAATGCCATAAGCGCAGTAAATTCCCGAGCTGTGTCTATTATTAGGTACAGTGCGGGAATTCTGAGATGGAATGTTGCTGAACAAAAAGAAATGGATAGGAAGACTAGGAAGCTATTGACTATCTACAACATGTTCCACAAGAGGAGTGATGTCGATAGACTCTACCTAAGGAGATCTGAGGGTGGAAGAGGTCTTATCAGCATAGAGGACTGTGTTCAGATGGAGAAAAACAACCTATACAAATACGTGACCTATAGTAAGGAGCCAATGCTCAAAACTGTACTGAAGGAGGGGACAGTAGGCCAGGGGATGTCCAAGGAGGAAATAACATCAAGGAGGAAGAGCAGCCTTAAGGGAAAATCCCTTCATAGTACCTTCTTTGAGAAAACTGAATTTAGAGATCCACAGACATGGAACTGGTTGAGAAGAGGAGACCTCAAAAAGGCTACAGAAGGAATGATAATGGCTGCGCAGGAGCAGGCCCTCAAAACGAAGTGGTTGAAGCACCATATTTACAAGGAGGAGGCTAGCCCACTGTGCAGGATCTGTGGAGAGAGAGAGGAGACTGTGGCTCACATTGTGTCCGAGTGTAAACACCTAGCCCAGACCCACTATAAGGGCTGGAGACACGATGTGATGGGCAGGGTGATCCACTGGCACCTGTGCAAAGTAAACAATTTACCACATTCTGAGAAATGGTATGAGCATAGGCCGGAGGCGGTGATGGAGAACAATCAGGTGAAGGTGCTGTGGGATTTTAGGATACAGACGGACAAAAAACTGGAACACAATAGACCTGACCTGGTGGTTGTGGACAAAGAAAAAAGATCGTGTCTGATTGTAGATGTGCCCTGCCCGTTCGACACGAGAGTGCAAGAGAAGGAGAGGGAGAAAATTAACCGATACCAGGACCTAAAGTGGGAGGTGAAAAGGATTTGGAACTGCCATGAAATCAAAGTGATCCCGATTGTCATAGGCGCACTGGGGACTATCTCCAAAAGTTTCCAGGGATGGTTAAAGAAAATCGGCCCCTTCACGCTTTTTGGAACGCTTCAAAAGGCATGCTTGCTTGGAACAGCAAGAACCCTCCGATACGTCCTGAATATCTGAGGCTGCAGGTAGTGGCTTGATATTCATTCCAACGGACTTTCCAGTTAACCAACATCAATGACTGAGATTCAAGGAATAACAACAATAATAATGATTTCTTTATTAACCACAAGGGTTTACATAAAGTAGACATTAAGGACAGTGCAGGACAATGCAGGACGGTACAAATGGGCATTTCTGCGTGTAAAAAACAAAAACAGAGGATGTAACAAAAATAACAATGAAAATAACAATGAAAAATTCCCCAATAGGGGGGAGACTTCGGAGGGACATTTGTGGAGAAAGCCCAGTAAAAAGCCACAATGACCCTGACCACCAAGCAAGTGCCCTCTCCCAGTTTTTCACCTTTAATTTACAGATATATACTCAGAGTAGGCCCATTCACTCGGGCCATTCTTGCTTCTCTCACCCATCTTTCAACAAAATGCTGGGAAGAGAGCACTTCCCTCTCTACTCTGATTTTCCTTTTCAAATGAAATTTGAAAAAAGTCAATCAGAGCATCACCGAAGAGGTAAGTGCTCGTCTTCAGCCCTTTCAAACGTGTCCACCATACTATCTCTTTCGCCATGGCCACCAGACAGATAAAAACTGCCTGCCCTTCCCGGCTAAAGGAGGAGGGCGGGGCAATCCTCACGATGGACTCAGATGATAGCTGGATCCGTCCTAAACGCGACAGCAGGTGTTCGACATAAACCCACAAGTCAGCAATTTTCGGACACTGGACGAGTGCGTGCAGGACGGTTTCGTCGTCCTGCGCGCATCTCGGACATGCCCGGCTGACGGCACCTCCATGCCTGTAGAGTTTATCCCGAACTGGCAAAGCTCCTCGGTAGCACTGCCAGGCCAGGGATTTCTGGAAGTTGTCCATAGGCCCCGGCCCGAAAGTCCTTCCGAAGAGATTGGCTAGTTGATTTTCGTCGACGCCTAGAGTTTCTCCAAGTACGTCGTCGCTCTTCCCCTCCACTAATCCCCTATAGAACGCCAAGGTGGAGTTTCCACCGATCACATTGCCCGATTGGTCGAGGGCTGTGAGCGCCTGAAGACATTCCAGTCTCCAGGCGCTCCCTCTCGGTCTTCGCTTGACCCAGGACTGCAGCTGCGTCAAGGAAACGAGCTGGGGAAATACGCGCCTAGCAAACGGCGACCACACCTGATCACCGTCGAGGAAGAGGTAGAGATGTCGTAGCCTGAGCGCGTGCCTGCGCATCATCAGCCACGGTATGCCCAGCCCTCCACGTAGCAGGTGTTGACAACAGATGGACCGCCTGACCATCGGAGCACGTCCCTTCCACAAAAAGCGAAAGAGCAAACGCTCCAGCGCAGTCAGGCGAGGCTTAGGACAAGGTACGACGGTCAGGCGGTAGCAGATGACAGACGCGATGTACGCGTTAGCCACCTACGCTCAACCTTTCAGGGATAGCTTCCTCTCCGCCCATTTCTGGGTGAGAGAAGCCACCCTGCTCGTCACCTCGTCCCAGTTTTTGTCCGTCTGGAGGTCCGGACCGAACCAGACCCCTAGCAATTTAACCGGTCCGTCCGTCCAGCGTCCGACGACGCTGATGGACGGCATGGACCTGCCTCTCCAGGTGCCGAGCTGCAGGCCCACTGACTTTTCCTGGTTTATCATTGCTCCTGTCACCGCTTCGTATTCTCTTAGTGTAGTGCCGATCGCCTCGATGTGTTTGGCGTTCGACACCACTACGGTGACATCGTCCGGATATGCTGACACGGATCTTCCGCATCCTAGTTCCCGCGGGACTCCCCTCAAAGTCTCCAGTTTCTGCAGTAATGGCTCGAGAGTCAATACGTACAAGAGGGACGAGAGGGGACATCCTTGGCGGACCGAGCGCATGATGTTGAAAGGTTCCGAAAGGTGACCGTTCACTCTCACCACAGAGCAGATGTCGCTGTGCATGGCAGCGATCCAGCCTCTGAAGACGGGCCCAAAGCCAGCCGCCCTCAGGACTGCCGCTAGGTAACGATGGTCGACCCTATCGAAAGCTTTCAACTGATCTAAATTGATCAAGGACCCACCCGTGCCAGGTTCCCTAGCTACCCTCTCTACGATGTATCGCATGAGGTGGAGGTTGTCGTGGATGGATCTGTCGGGAATGGCGCATGTCTGCGCCTCTCCCACCAGACCACCAACGACAAGCGCCAACCTCTTTGCTAGCACCTTGGCCAAAATCTTAAACTCTGTGTTTAGCAGAGTTATGGGCCGGAAATTTTCTATGTTATCCCCCTTGTTCGGATCCTTTCTCAGCAGTGCCACTGCTCCTCGGCTCACAGAACTGGGAATTCTCCCGTTCTGTTGCCAGTTGCAGTAGACGTCCGCCAAGAGGCCTCCGAACAAGTCTGGCATCTGTACGTAAAGTTCATAGGGCAGACCATCCAAACCAGGCGATTTACCCATTGTGCAGCCAGTCATTGCCTCCCTTACTTCAGCGGCTGTTATCGGCTTTTCGCAACACTTCGCCTCAGTGGCCGAGAGCCGCGGCAGTCCGTCGAGGTAGACACTAAAGTCCATCCCTCTACCCGGCCCACCGCTGCCCTCGAACAGCTGAGCGAAGTGTCGCTGAAAAGCTTCACACATTTGCCCGGGATCGAGTAGCATGCGCCCGTCGTGGTCCACCAAAGACCGGATCGTGGCTTTGTTGCCACGACGTGCCTCCGCCACTCGGGCCCATTGAACGGCTTTCGTCCCCTCGTGTCTGAGAGCACACACCCTTGCTCTGACGACGCAGCCTTCGTGCTTTGCATTGAAGAATTGGTCAAGGGCCAATTTCGCCGCAAGCACGTCGGTCGCAATGTCTTTGCTAAGCGCCTCGTCTAATTTTCTAACTAGTTCTCCCTCTGCTCTATTTTTCTCTATTGCTAAAGCCTTACTAAACCTAATCGATTCTATTCTAATTGCTCTTTTCAGAGCAAACCACCACTTGTTGTTTACGATGGCCCCCGTCAACGCCCGCTTAACTAGTTCGCTAATCCGGTCTCTGTAGGCCTTGCGCGCTGGTAAGGACGCGTTTAGCTTCCAGTAGCCGGGTCCTCGTCTATGAAGCCTATCTAAGTCAAGCACACAGATCACGAATTTGTGGTCCGTGTAGCTGACTATCTTGAATTGTGGACAGCCTATGCTAGACCTATCTATTTCCCTACAAAATACTCTATCTAGATATGATCTGGATGACCCTATGCGGTTTGTCCAAGTCCACATTGGCACATTCGGGAAATCCAATCGGTACCTGTCAGACAGTTCAAAACGCCTGAGCAGGTTGGTGAGGCTCTTGCACCCTCCACCCATATCCGCTAATCCCACACAGTCCCAGCATGCATCTAAGATCCCGTTCCAGTCGCCCACTAACACTAAAGAGCGGGACGTTCCAAGAAAGGTCTCCAGACGCCGGAAGAAATCAGGCCGCCCTGCTCCTGTCGGGGCATAGACGGCCACTAGCCTGAAAGCTTGCCCGTCTCCGCTGGTCACGTCCAGCACCACCAGCTTACCCTCTGGGTCCAGGAAGATGGCCCGTATGGCGAGATCCAAACCTCTCCGAAAAAGCACAGCAACTCCTCCACCCGATCCAGGACGGCTGGGAGATGCGTACACATCGTAGCCGCCGAAGATCGGTGCGAAGGCTCGTGCTTCGGAGATTCTGGTCTCGCTGATGGCCACTACATCTATGTTTAGTGACCTGAGGTCGTTGAGCAGGTGACGCTGCTTCCATGACGACCCCAAGCCACGCGCATTTATGCTGCCTATTCTGAGTGACGTCATGTTTAAAATAGAGTGGAAAAGATGGGAAAGACCACTTACCGTACTTTTGGTAGAGGAGGGATGGTTTTTACATCCCTTTTCACTTGATCGTCTGGTGAAGGGACCGTTGAATCGTCCCTTCGGCTGGTCGTCGGCTCTTCTAAGAGAATGTCTGAGTATACTCTTCGATTGATGGTTCCTCCTAGGTCCCTGAAATAACCAACTGCGTTGGGGAATTTCGTTTTAATATTTGTGTATTGTTTCTGTGCTATTTTTAGCAGTCTTATGTTAGTTGGCGTTTTGATTGGTGCTGGTATTATGTAGTCCTGTTGTGAAATGTCTGTGTGTTCAATTATGTAAGTCATTAGTTTCTTGTTGTGTGTATTTATTGCCGTGCATTTGTTTTTCTGGGGGTGGGGTGTGGTTCTGCTATTTTCTTGTCGTTGTTGCTGGGTGTGTGTGTTTTGTTGTTGTGTTTGCGATGTTGGTGCTTGTGGTGGTGGTGTTGAAGGTGTTGTTGGCGGTGGGGTTGTCGCCGGTGGTGATGGTGGTGCTAGTGTGGGTGGTGATGGTGTTGGTGTTGTTGCTGCTGTGGGTCTCTTTGCAGTAGACTTTACCCTTTTCTCATTTATTTCCTCCCTTTTCAAAGGCGACGATGCGCTGCTTCTGCGTTTGTGCCTTCTTACGACCTTTTGCCATCTCTCTCCCACCTCACACTCCATGTTTGATTCTGTGAGGTCGGGGAGGGGTACCAGCTCCACTCTTTCACTTGTTGTTGTTGGTGATGTTTGGACTGGAGTCTCTGTTGCAGCTGCATTTGGTATTGCTGTTGTTGTTGTTAGTATTTCCACTGCTGCTGCTGTTTTTGATTTCCGTGGAGTGGGTATGGGTGCCACGGGCCTATCGTTCCTGGTTGCCGCTTGTCCTGTTGCTGGTAGCCGTGGAGCCGGATTCGGAAGGAGGGGGGTTTTCTCCTTTCTCAGGGTCTTCTCGTTTCAGAAGGCCCTGAGGTGAGTCTTCGATCCACAGCGAAAGCATTTCGGGTGTTTGCCCTCAACACTTATGGGCAGTTGAGTGCCGTTATCGAAGTCTATCACATCCGGATAGCTTCGATGCACTCCTGGTTGGTTTGGATTAGCATCTCAATGGAGGAGCCGACCCAATCTTCTCTTACTTTTTTCTGTACTTGCAGTACAGTTGTTTTGTCCTCGATTCCGACGAGGACAGACGCGGCCAGCCAAGAAGGGGTCATTCCGGGGGGGACGTGGGTCAGTTTGACCCTCACAATTTTTTGCCCGCAGTAGGAGGGCACCAACACCATTTCCTCGCTCCTTAGGGTCACTACTGATTGGGCCTTTGCCTCCTGGGGTGTGGCAAAAAGTACGTCTACGGTGGCATATTTTTTGCCTCGGGTGATGTGCGTTTTCCGCTGCCACACAGACCCCAAGGCTTTTTGTATTTGGGCCTCTGTGGCTCTTTCCACCCTACGGGATTTTGTACTTACTGTACGGTACGTGACCGTACAGTGCTCTTGGGTTTCGAAAAATTTTTCCGCTGCCTTGCAGATTGCTCGGTGTCCGTTCTTTGTCACCATCTTCTTCGCTTCCTCTAATTCCTCATTTGTTATGAGGATTGTTTCCAAGTTTTTCGCAATACCTGCAAATGAGATTGGTTTTTCTCTGCTGTTGTTGTTGTCGTCAGAGCTGCTGGTACTTTTGTTGTTGCTGCAGGTACTACGACTACTGCCTCCGCCGCTGTTGCTGTGGTTGTTGTTGGTGTTGCTGCTGCTAATGCTGTTGTTGTTTATGCTGCTGGTGATGCTGTTGCGGCTGCTACTGTTGTTTTCATTGTCACTGTTGCAGTTGTTATTACGGCTGCTACTGCTATTATTCCTGACGTCAGACGAATGAACTGGGTTTTCGTATTTCCCGCACACCTGTTTCGTCGCTGTCGTCGTCGTCGTGGAGAAACCTTGCACGCTTTGCACGAGACTTTTCTTTTCTTTCGTCACTTGCGAAAGAGAAGGGATGGAGAGAGACACATTTAAAGAAGGGAGGGAGAGAGACAATCTTCTCTCTGCTGTAGTGATGATTGAGGAAGAAGAAGACGGAATGAGTGGGAGTGACGTATGAAATTTCTTTTTCGTAGCCATGTTGTTTTTTTGTTTAAAATGAAATTTTGGGTACAAAACCCCAATAACTGGTTATTTAACCCCGAAGGGCCGAATAACGGACAGAAAGACCCCTCTCACGAGGAGGAGGGTGTCTTTATCAACAATTTGGTTCAAGTTTTAAACAATTTACAATTGTTTTAACGGTTAAAAATTACTATACCTTACAGAGCCGAGCCTCCGTCAACCATGGCATTCAATAATAATAATAATAATAATAATGTTTTCTTTATTAACCACAAGGGTTCACATAAAATAGACATTAAGGACAGTACAGGACAATACAGGACGGTACAAATGGGCATTTCTGCGTGTAAAAAAACAGAGGTTGAAATAAAATAACAAAGAAAAATTCCCCAATAGGGGGGAGACTTCCAAGGGACATTTGTGGAGAAAGCACATTAAAAGACCACAGTGGCCCTGACCACCAGGGCAAGTGCCCTCTCCCAGTTTTTCACCTTTAATTTACAGACACATACTCAGAGAAGGCCCATTCATTCGGGCCATACTTGCTTCTCTCACCCATCTTTCAACAAAATGCTGGGAAGAGAGCACTTCCCTCTCTACCCTGATTTTCCTTTTCAAATGAAATTTGAAAAAGTTAATCAGGGCATCACCGAAGAGGTAAGTGCTCGTCTTCAGCCCTTTCAAACGTGTCCACCATACTATCTCTTTCGCCATGGCCACCAGACAGATAAAAACTTCCTGCCCTTCCCGGCTAAAGGAAGGGGGCGGGGCAATCCTCACGATGGACTCAGCTGATAGCTGGATCCGTCCTACACGTGACAGCAGGTGTTCGACATAAACCCACAAGTCAGCAATGCTCGGACACTGGACGAGTGCGTGCAGGACGGTTTCGTCGCCCTGCGCGCATCTCGGACATGCCCGGCTGACGGCACCTCCATGCCTGTAGAGTTTATCCCGAACTGGCAAAGCTCCTCGGTAGCACTGCCAGGCCAGGGATTTCTGGAAGTTGTCCATAGGCCCCGGCCCGAAAGTCCTTCCGAAGAGATTGGCTAGTTGATTTTCGTCGACGCCTAGAGTTTCTCCAAGTACGTCGTCGCTCTTCCCCTCCACTAATCCCCTATAGAACGCCAAGGTGGAGTTTCCACCGATCACATTGCCCGATTGGTCGAGGGCTGTGAGCGCCTGAAGACATTCCAGTCTCCAAGCGCTCCCTCTCGGTCTTCGCTTGACCCAGGACTGCAGCTCCGTCAAGGAGACGAGCTGGGGAAAAACGTGTCTAGCAAACGGTGACCACACCTGATCACCGTCGAGGAAGAGGTGGAGATGTCGTAGCCTGAGCGCGTGTCTGCGCATCATCAGCCACGGCATGCCCAGCCCTCCACGTAGCGGGTGTTGACAGCAGATGGACCGCCTGACCATCGGAGCGCGTCCCTTCCACAAGAAGCGAAAGAGCAAACGCTCCAGCGCAGTCAGGCGGGGCTTAGGACAAGGTACGACGGTCAGGCGGTAGTAGATGACGGATGCGATGTACGCATTCGCCACCTCCGCTCGACCTTTCAGGGATAGCTTCCTCTCGGCCCATTTCTGGGTGAGAGAAGCCACCCTGCTCGTCACCTCGTCCCAGTTTTTGTCCGTCTGGAGGTCTGGACCGAACCAGACCCCTAGCAATTTAACCGGTCCGTCCGTCCAGCGCCCGACGACGCTGTTGGACGGCATGGACCTGCCTCTCCAGGTGGCGAGCTGCAGGCCCACTGACTTTTCCTGGTTGATCATTGCTCCTGTCACCGCTTCGTATTCTCTTAGTGTAGTGCCGATCGCCTCGATGTGTTTGGCGTTCGACACCACTACGGTGACATCGTCGGCATATGCTGACACGGATCTTCCGCATCCTAGTTCGCGCGGGACCCCCCTCAACTTCTCCAGTTTGTGCAGTAATGGCTCGAGAGTCAATACGTACAATAGGGACGAGAGGGACATCCTTGGCGGACCGAGCGCATGATGTTGAACGGTTCCGAAAGGTGACCGTTCACTCTCACTACAGAGCAGATGTCGCTGTGCATGGCAGCGATCCAGCCTCTGAAGACGGGCCCAAAGCCAGCCGCCCTCAGGACTGCCGCTAGGTAACGATGGTCGACCCTATCGAAGGCTTTCGAATGATCTAAATTGATCAAAGACCCACCCTTGTCAGGTTCCCTAGCTACCCTCTCTACGATGTATCGCATGAGGTGGAGGTTGTCGTGGATGGATCTGTCGGGAATGGCGCATGTCTGTGCCTCTCCCACCAGACCACCAACGACAAGCGCCAACCTCTTTGCTAGCACCTTGGCCAAAATCTTGAACTCTGTTTAGCAGAGTTATGGGCCTAAAATTATCTATGTTATCCCCCTTGTTCGGATCCTTTCTCAGCAGCGCCACCGCTCCTCGGCTCACAGAGCTGGGAATTCTCCCGTTCTGTTACCAGTTGCAGTAGACGTCCGCCAAGAGGCCTCCGAACAAGTTTGGCATTTGTACGTAAAGTTCATAGGGCAGACCATCCAAACCAGGCGATTTACCCCTTGTGCAACTAGTCATTGCATCCCGTACTTCAGCGGTTGTTATCGGCTTTTCGCAACACTCCGCCTCAGTGGCCGAAAGCCGCGGCAGTCCGTCGAGGTAGACACTAAAGTCCATCCCTCGATCCGGCCCGCCACTGCCCCCGAACAGTTGAGCGAAGTGTCGCTGAAAAGCTTCACACATTTGCCCGGGATCGAGTAGCATGCGCCCGTCGTGGTCCACCAAAGACCGGATCGTGGCTTTGTTGCCACGACGCGCCTCCGCCACTCGGGCCCATTGAACGGCTTTCATCCCCTCGTGTCTGAGAGCACGCACCCTAGCTCTGACAACTCAGCCTTCGTGCTTTGCATTGAAGAATTGGTCAAGGGCCAATTTTGCCGCAAGTACGTCGGTCGCGATGCCTTTGCTAAGCGCCTCATCTAATTTTCTAACTAGTTCTCCCTCTGCTCTATTTTCCTCTATTGCTAAAGTCTTACTAAACCCAATGGACTCTATTCTAATTGCTCTTTTCAGAGAAAACCACCACTTGTTGTTGACGATGGCCCCCGTCAACGCCCGCTTAACTAGTTCGCTAATCCGGTCTCTGTAGGCCTTGCGCGCTGGTAAGGATGCGTTTAGCTTCCAGTAGCCGGGTCCTCGTCTATGAAGCCTATCTAAGTCAAGCACACAGATCACGAATTTGTGGTCCGTGTAGCTGACTATCTTGAATTGTGGACAGCCTATGCTAGACCTATCTATTTCCCTACAAAATACTCTATCTAGATATGATCTGGATGACCCTATGCGATTTGTCCAAGTCCACATTGGTACATTCGGGAAATCCATTCGGTACCTGTCAGACAGTTCAAAACGTCTGAGCAGGTTGGTGAGACTCTTGCACCCTCCTTCCCTATCCACTAATCCCACACAATCCCAGCGTGCATCTAAGATCCCGTTCCAGTCGCCCACTAACACTAAAGAGCGGGACGTTCCAAGAAAGGTCTCCAGACGCCGGAAGAAATCAGGCCGCCCTGCTCCTGTCGGGGCATAGACGGCCACTAACCTGAAAGCTTGCCCGTCTCCGCTGGTCACGTCCAGCACCACCAACTTACCTTCTGGGTCCAGGAAGATGGCCCGTATGGCAAGATCCAAACCTCTCCGAAAAAGCACAGCAACTCCTCCCCCCGATCCCGGACGGCTGGGAGATGCGTACACATCGTAGCCGCCGAAGATCGGTGCGAAAGCCTGTGCTTCGGAGATTCTGGTCTCGCTGATGGCCACTACATCTATGTTTAGTGACCTGAGGTCGTTGAGCAGGTGGCCCTGCTTCCATGACGACCCCAAGCCACGCGCATTTATGCTGCCTATTCTGAGTGAGGTCATGTGGAAAAGGAGTGGAAAAGATGGGAAAGACCACTTACCTTACTTCTCGTAGGGGAAGGACGGTTTTTCCATCCTTTTCACTGCTTGTGGCCTCCTCAGGAAGGATGTCCTTATAAATCCTCCTGGAGAGTGCTTGTCGGAAGTCTCCGATGTCTTTGGGGAATTTTTGTTTTAGTGTCATGTACGTTTTCTGTGTGATGCGAGTGATTTGTATGTGTGGAGGTGGTGTGAAATTTGGGGTTGTTGTGTAGTCTTTTTCTGTGATGCTGGTGTTGTGTTGGATGTAGTGTAATAATTGCTTGTTGTTCAAATTTAATGCTGTGTAGTGTGTATCGTTTTGGTTGTTTTGTTTTGTTTGCGTTTGTTGTGCGTTTGTTTCTGTTTCGTATTTTGGTGACTTTTGTGGTGTAGGTGATGGTGGTGCTGGGGATAATGATGGTGATGGTGTTGGTGTTTGGGTTGATGGGGTTAGTGATGCTGGTGTGGATGGTGGCATATCTGTCCTAACTTTTTTGTTTCTTAGTTTATTTGTTTCCCTCTGTATTTTGTTTTTGGAGGGGGAAGGAAGAGAATTTTTTCTTTTTTGGTTTCTTTTTTTTTTTCCGGATATCGTTTCCCACTCCTCGTCGTCACAATCTGTCTCCAGTTGTGATAGGCCGGGGAGTGGAAAATCCTCCACAGCCGTTAGTTTTGGTTGTGGTGTGGTGGATGGTGTAGGCGCTGGTGCTAGTTCTGAAGCGTTGGGTGGTGGTGGTGTTGGTTTTGCTGGTGGTGGTAGTGGTGTTGGTTTTGCTACTGTTGCTGGGGTTGTTGCTGTTATAGTTGCTTCTGTTGTTGCTGCTACAGTTGTTGATGGCATCTCTGCTACTGGTGGTGTTGATGGTTGTGTCACTGGGGTGGGTAGGAGAGGTGGCCTCAACCTTTTAGCCTGAGGGCAGAAAGCCCTTAGGTGGGTTCCTTCACCACAAACGACACACCTAGGTCTTCTGCCCTCGACAATTACCGTGAGGTGGCTGCCGTCAGTGAGGTCTATTACCTCTGGGATCTCCTCAATGCTTTTTTGGTCCGCTTGGATCAGGAGCTCCATCCCAGATCCGGACCAGTTTTCCTGCTTTTCTTTTGCTATTGTTATTATTTTCGTGTTGGCCTCGATGCCGGCGATGACAGCCGCTATTAGCCAGGGAATTTCGATGGCCGGTGGAACGTGGGTCACCCTGATCTTTACGAGTCTCTGGCCACAATAGCTTGGGACGAGTGTGAGGTCGTCACTTTTTAATGGGGCCATGGAGTGTTCTCTAGCCTCCTCTGGTGTTTCAAAGAACACATCCACGGTTCCATACTTTTGCCCACGTCTGATGTGGGTTTTTCTTGCCCACACATGTCCCAAAGCTTTTTGGATTTGGGACTCGGATGCCCGTTCCACTCGGCGCGATTTTACATTTATTGTTCTATACGACACGGTGCACAGGCGCCGATGCTCCATTTTATTAGGTGGGGGTGGGGGGGTGAGGCTGACCCTGTACCCATCTTTCTTTACCATTTGTTTGGCATTTTCTAAATCTTCTTGAGTTACCGTGAACGCTTCGAATTGTTTTGCTACGATGGCGAAACTGAGGGTCGGTTTTATAATGTCATTGTTGTTGTTGTTGCTATCGTTAATATTAATTTTATTTTCAGTTTTGGTGGTGGTGACGTCAGTCGTCTTTGGTGCGGAAGAGTCCATTTTGCTTGATTTCATTTCGACATCACGAGTTAATTTATTTTTTTCTTCTTTTGTTTCTGTTGTCGCGTTGGTGGTGGGGGTGGTGGTTGTCGCGGTGGTGGTGGTGGTGGAGGCTTTAACACCTGCAGTCATTGGTAATGGCGGGAAATGAATGTCTGCCTGAGACAAATTTAAAATATTGCTACTGCTTATATTTTTTTTTGTGTTGGCAAACGTAGTAACATTTACAATGGTGGTGTCGGTGTGAGGTGTTATTTTGTGAGGAAGGCTTTCAGCTGCTTCGTGCAGAGGGGAATTAGCCATTTTTTTTCAAAGAAATTTTTGGATAAGAATAAAAATTAAAATTTTGGGCACAAGGCCCCAATCTTTTTGGGTATCCTTTTCGGAAAACAATGTATGTGTGCTTATAAACAGTTAACAATAAAATTTTCCATAAATGGCAATTTTTAACAAACGGAAATAACAAACCTTTGCGGAGCTCACGATGATACGATTTACTACGTAGGTCGCCAATAATAATAATAATAATAATAATAATAATAATAATAATAATAATAATAATAATTGTTTCTAATTTAGGAACAAGTCTAGCAATCGAAGAAGGATGGAATGTCGATCATATAGACCCCCACTCCCTCACAGTACTTTACTGTTGCTTTATTTCATCGATCGGGAAGGAGGATAGACCTCGTCAGGATTTGAAATCAGAACGTAAAGACCCAGAACAAATAACGCAATGATGTTTTGTTCGACGTTTTAACGATTCCACCAATCAACTATCCTTTAATAATTTTTTGTACTTTTGGCACAAGGCTAGCAATTACCCCAGTGCATTACTGGTGTTTTATTTTATCGACCTCGTAAGGATTAAAGGCAAAGTTAACCTCAGCGGGATTTGAACTCAGAACGTAAAGGGCCATAACTCTATGCCGAAAAGTATAGTGTCTAACGCTCTACCGATACTGCCAATCCACTGCCATTATCTTTTACTACTTTTGGCACAAGGCCAGCAATAACTCAGTGCATTACTGGTACTTTATTTTATCGACCCCGTAAGGATGAAAGGCAAAGTTAACCTCGGCGGGATTTGAACTCAGACCGTAAAGGGGCGTAACTCTATGCTGCAAAGCATATTGTTCAACCCTCTACCGATACTAACAATCCACTTACATCCCTTTTTGATCTGAGTTCAAATCTCGCCGAGGTTAACTTTGCCTTTCATCCTTACGGGGTCTATAAAATAAAGTACCAGTAATGCACTGGGTATGTGCTGGCCTTGTGCCAAAAAGTAGAAACAATTATCTTTTAATAATGATTTCTAATTTAGACACAAGACCAAAAATTTGTGGGTAGAGAGAGGAAAGTCAAGTATATAACCCCAAGTACCTTACTAGTACCTTATTTTATCGATCCTGGAAGTATGAATGAATAGCAACGTTGATCTCGGCTGGAATTGAAGTCAGAACGTATAGAGCCGGAATAAATACAGCAGAGTATTTTTTCCGACGCTCTAACGATTCTGCCAATCCACCCCTTATATGATTTCTTCTTTAGGCACATGACCAGTAATTTGAGGGGAAAGGCTATGACGATTCAGCACCACTAATTGACTTTTACTTTCTCTTACCTATCCCAGAAGGATGAAAGGTAAAGCTGACCCCCAACTGGATTTGAATTCAGAATGTTAAGTGCTGTAACTATATTCCAGAAAGTATTTTGTTAAATGCATTACCGGTAGTGCCAATCCACTATATTAACAATAGAAACCTCAGCAAAAGCATATAAATCTAAAGTGAAGTTCCAACAGAAAAGGATACCAGTATTCAATATATAAGATTGATAGCATGATCAATCAACACAATTCAAACTCGTCAGTTGATAAGAGCTAAAGCGACAATATACTTATGTAACATTATAATTGTGTTCAATGAGGATATACGCGACGTCCAATATCTGAGTAAGCGTATGTATGTATGAATGTACGTACGTAGGCGTGTGTGTATGTATGCGTGTGTCTATGTATATGTGAGTGCATGTATGTATCGATGTATGTATGTTTACACATACATGCACACACACATGTGTATATACATATATATATATATATGTGTGTGTGTCTGTGTATAAAAGTTTCTTGTGTAGCAAGAGCAGGTGGTAAAATGATTTGTGAAATTTATGACGTGTTCGTCTTGCTTCACGTTTGTCAATTTCTCACCACAAAAGTAGTCTTTTCAGATTCTATAAAGTTTCATGTTCCTTGGTAAATATGCTGAAAGAAAGTTGGTTACAGAAACTACAATAAATAACTAAATAGATAGACGCATAAATAAATACAACATTTCTTTATGTTAAGATTCTTTTGTTAAAACGTCCTTGAGTACTGAGTTATGATTGTCACACAGCCTCGTTGACGTTAGATAAGAAATTAAGAGCATCTGCGTCGAGTTGAAGCTTGAAAGCTGTGAAAGATACGATCTACAACAGTCTCGGTCAAAATATCATCCTCATTGCGTCGCTCCAGCGATTGTTTACTATCCAGAGATAACAGTCGTCTTTGTCTATTTTCGGTTTTCACTGGAGGCTGTTCTTAGTCATTATCCTAAGGTCAGTCTTATTGGACAGACATTAGAATCAATGACGTTCCAGTCGTGACCATACCATCTTTTTATATATCTAAGATACATTGTTTCATGGTGTTTCTATCTTTTTTTAAGAGGGTAGGGTGTGATTTGAGGGTAATTTGGCTGTTATTTATAGTTTGTTAGCTCGTTGCTGCAGTTGTCAATTTGTTCAGACCTATGTTGGCTCTGATTGGACGGATCTATGATGTTCCAGTTGTCATGAGCCCATCATTTTTTTTTTCAAACATATTACATCCAAGTCTCCAATACTCAACGTCCGTTTGTATATTGGGATTATGAGGCATTTGCTTTCTATTTCTATGAGACTGAGCGATCGCGTTCTTTAGCTGACTTTCTTAGTTTGTAGGTCAATTTGGCTGTAATCATACATCATTGTTTCAGTTAACTCAGGTGAGCTTTGTATATTGTGGTGAACACTGGCTGTTGTTGTTGCCTAGCCCGCTGCACTATTTCGTAATTTGAGACCAAGCTTCTAGCTGGTTTTCATATATACTTATGGAAAAAACAAATTATTCGAGCCTGTGGGGCGTGCAACTCTGTAATCGTCCGACAAGCCCAAATCTAGAATCTAAATCTCTCTAGACAAATTCCCGTCGTCTTTACATGCTCAAGGAACCACGTTTGAAATCCAAGCCAACAAGAGAACCTGTATGCTATCACTTGATCTGCTGAAAATAGCATTCAAATCTCCAACAAATCAAACCCCACTGCTCTAAATACGAAAATGATACTTACATTCAATAATATAGACCTTATATCAATATAGATTAGAAGAATGTACCCACATGGATTTGAGCAAATGGCAGTGGGTCGTCCAGATCATTCGTAAATAGGTATTTTTTAATACCATAGGGCACGGATAGCTTAAGTAATCCATATTTTTGGTTGGCAGTCTACATAGGCCTCAAGTTCGTGATCATTATGGAGAACTTAGATATAACGTGTAGACAGGGGCCTGATTATTAGTGTCTAACGGGTCGTTTACAACGCGGAAAGCCTACAGGAAATAGATTAGTGAAATAGCTTAGCAGGAATTGACTGAGGCAATTATATATTTTTAAAAAAGATAGTGGATGGCCTTGAAAAGGAAAATCGGAATAGAATCTGTAAGACATAGTAAAGGCATAGTAGTATAAATAATTTGACAAGAGAGAAGTTCATATAATTTAGAGGAGATTGTTAAAAAGGATTTCGCAGCCTTGTGGTAGCGGCGAAAATGGCACTTAACCAATTATTCAACATTAAATACGAAGGCTGTATTCCCAGCGCTAAAGTGTTTGCATTAGATCACAAGAGCTTGGCTGATAGAGGTGCGTCGTGACAATTGATCCACAATACAATCTTTGACAGACCACAAGGGCTTGTGATATTCGATACCAAAAAAATGCTATATCTGAATGCGCAAGAATTAAGTCGCGAAATTTAAATTGTCTTCCGAACGAACTTTAATGTAGCATGTAAAACTTGTTCATCGCAAAACTGTCAACAGACTAGAATAATTGTTTCTACATTTGGCACAAGGCCAGCAATTACCCAATGTATTACTGGTACTTTATTTTATCGACCCCGAAAGGATGAAAGGCAAAGTTAACCTCGGCGGGATTTGAACTCAGAATGGCAAGGACCATAACTCTATGCGTCAAAATAACCATTTATATGAGACGGGAAGTGATGGCGCTGCTGAGATATGGCAGAAACAAGAGGACATTACAAAAATGTTCCATCTGATATAAAGCTCACTTTGGTTGGAATGCTGATTAACTTGGATCAATCTGAAGAATTCTATAGAAGCGATCTTCAGTATACTACCGCTGTATTGAACGCTGTCGGTTTTGATCCGGTTTTAAAGATTGCATCACTTAGAAAATGACCCTAAGAAACTAGCCATGACTCATTTCATTTAACTACCCTATAAATGCAGTGCATGACAAGAATTAGACATTTTTTTACTCGTGTTGCATGGAACTTGAATTGATGCGTTTTTATTTTTTGTTTTGCTTTTTGTTGTTGTTGTTGTTGATGATGTTGTTTTTGCATGAATGATCCTTTCTGTGCATAGTAATGCTGGATCTGAATACGCTATTCATGTGTATTAGCAGAATCGCTGGAGCTGGGTAAATACGCTACGTATTTCTT
>OZ024743.1:357474410-357481910 GCA_964016885.1 Eledone cirrhosa | reverse complement strand
ATTACCAAGTGCATTACTGGTACTTTATTTTATCGACCCCGTAAGGATGAAAGGCAAAGTCAACCTTGGCGGAAGTATTAATGTTATAAAAATATATGGAAGCCCGTTTTGGCTAAAATTGTCTGGAGGTTACCAGCCTTTATTTCAGATTACGTAAATGTACCAGCTTATTTTACTAGGTACAAATACATAGCTACAAATTACCTATATTTTTACATGTAGCACTACTATACGCTTATACAAACCCATATGCACATATACATTGACATATACCCATCTATATACACACACATAAACACACGACGATAATCCACATCAGTACATAGATATACCCGTATATACACACATGCAAATACAGATACCATTATATATAATCCTCACTAACACCCATAATATATATATATATATATATATATATATATATATATATATATATATATATATATATATATATATATATATATATATATATATTTACCTATCTATCTATATATATATAGATAGATAGGTAAATATACACGGGTGTGTATGATTGTGTATAGAAGATTATATTAATAAGAGGAATTCCAACTTTGTCTGATTTACTCGTTTTATTTACAATCCTTTAAAATATATAATGGTATTATAATGAAATAGTATGATAGAATATTAAATTCTAAGTGTTAATTGAACAAGTACTTTCATGCTTTCGCAATCTTCAGGTTCATAATATGTGGTGACAGTCGAGTTTGCAATTTTCAACTGTGAAAATTGCAAACTCGACTGTCACCACATATTATGAACCTGAAGATTGCGAAAGCATGAAAGTACTTGTTCAATTAACACTTAGAATTTAATATTCTATCATACTATTTCATTATAATACCATTATATATTTTAAAGGATTGTAAATAAAACGAGTAAATCAGACAAAGTTGGAATTCCTCTTATATATATATATATATATATATATATATATATATATATATATATATATATATATATATATATATATATAAGAGAGATAAACACAGATATATACATATATGTGTTCAAATTGTAAGGGACCAGATTCGCTAAGGTAAAAGTACCATGTGCGTTATTATATAAACGCACACTATTCAGTTTTCTGATATACTTAGAAGTGGGGAGCTTACTAATTCTACACTCACTGATGAGCAAGAATGGTAATCCTCTTCACAATTAATTTGCGAAACAGCATAGCCAAACGCTGTCTGGGTGATTGGTAGTTACCACAATTCTGGTTTGTATTTATTTTCGTGATTTATTCTTAAATTGAATCTGGCAAACCCTATTGTCCATAGTTAGTATTTTTTTATCTTAGCGAATCTGGTTCTTTACGATTTGAACACATATATGTATATATCTGTGTTTATCTCTCTTTTATATTCAATTGTAATATACGGCTCGGAAAAATCGCTTTCCTAGAGCTATTTTATTGTAAGAGACTATTTTGAGTTTCTAACTCAATATATACCTTTGAGATATATATATATATATATATATATATATATATATATATATATATATATATATATATAATATATATATATATATATATATATATATATATATATAGAGAGAGAGAGAGAGAGTGAGAGAGAGGGGGAGAGAGAGAGAGATTTCTTTATTTGCTACAAGGGCGCACAAGAAAAGGGGACAATACAATGACATGCCGGGGATTTTACATACAGTCGTGTAAAAACTATAGAACAAACAATTACAACAATCGAAATCCCCAATAGGGGGGGGGGGGGGCACAAATGAGTTGTTTAATACCCCGTCGATAGGACAACCCTCAACTCCAGGGGCGTGTTGTGCAAGTGCTCCTTTCTTCCTTTTGCTCTCTTCTTCAACCTACAGGCTTATAAACAGAGAAGGCCCAATCACTCGGGCCATTTTTGCTACATTCACCCACCTTTCAGTAAATTTACTGGGGTGTAGTGCCTCTCTCTCCACTCTGATTCCCCTTCTAAAGTGATACTTAAAGAAGGGAATCAATTGTTGTCCGGAGAGAAAGGCATCTATCCTCAGTCCTCTCAATCTCGTCCACCATATAACCTCTTTCACCATAGCCACTGTACAGAGGAAAACCGCCTCTCTTTCGTTTTTGAAAGAGGCTGGCGGTTTGATCCTTACTATGAACTCGGCAGTCAACTAGATTTGTCCCATGCGCGACAACAGTTCTGCCTAGTTCCACAGGTCGGTTACGCCCGAGCAGTGTACAATTGCGTGCAGGACGGTTTCAATGTCCTGCGCGCATCTTGGACACTTCCTCTTGGAAGGATCCCTGCCGGGGCGTCCGTGCCTGTAGATCTTGTCACGAACCGGTAGAGCTCCTCGGTAGCACTGCCAGGCCAGGAACCTCTGGAAGTTGTCCATAGATCCCGGGTGGAAAGTCCTACCAAACAGACTGGTGAGCTCATTGTCTTCGGCGCCCAGAGTCTTTCCAAGCACGTCGTCGCCCTTGTAACGTACAATCCCTCTATAGAATGTCGAAGTGGAGTCTCCACTGATTGCTGCGCCCGCTTGCCAGAGGACTGTGAGCGCCTGAGCGCATTCAATGTGCCAGCCGCCCATCGTTTTCGGTCTTTTCTTGACCCAGGACTGCAGCTCCGTCAGCGAGACGAGCTGCGGGAAAGCCTGTCTCATAAATGGTGCCCACACCGGTTGGGTGTCGGTGAGGAATACCTGGAGATGCCGCAGCCTCAGCGCATGTTTGCGCATCATCAGCCACGGCATTCCCAGCCCTCCGTTGGAAGGGTGCTGACAGCAGACGGATCTCTTCACCAGCGGAGCCTGCTTCTTCCACAGAAACTGGAAGAGCAAGCGTTCCATTTTGGCGAGGTGTTCACGGGGACAAGGCACGGCAGTCAAGCGGTAGTAGATGACGGACGCTATGAAAGTGTTCCCCACCTCCGCTCGCCCTTTCAAGGACAGTTTGCACTCTGCCCACTTCTGGGTGAGCGCAAACACCTTGGCCGTTACTTCGTTCTAGTTTTTCTCCACCTAGAGTTCTGGACCGAACCAGACCCCGAGCAATTTCACCGGTCCGTCCGTCCAGCCTCCAATGACGCTGTCGGACATCATCGGTTTGCCTCTCCACCTACCGAGTTGCAAACCGACAGACTTGTCCGGGTTTAGTTTTGCTCCCGACAGCGTTTCGTATTCTTTCAGTAAGTTGCCGATCACCCCAATTTCCGAGGTGCTCGACACCATTACCGTCACGTCGTCGGCATAAGCCGACGCCGCTTTGCGCAATCCCGGTTCTAGAGGGATGCCCTGCAACAGCTCCAATTTCCGCAGTAGTGGCTCTAGAGTCAATACATACAGAATGGAGGAGAGAGGGCATCCCTGTGGAATGGAACGCGTAATTGCGAACGGCTCCGATAGGTAGCCGTTCACCTTGACCCTCGGGCAGATGCTGGTGTGCATCGCCTCGATCCAGCTTCTGAAAACGGGACCGAAACCGGCTGCCTTGCGAACCGTTTCCAAGTATCGATGGTCGACCCTATCGAATGCCTTAGACTGATCCAAATTGATCAGAGCCTCACCGAAGCTGGGTTTACTGCCCACCCTCTCTATGATGTATCGCATGAGGTGGAGGTTGTCGTGTATGGACCTGGTCGGGATTGCACATGTTTGCGCTTTCCCTACCAGGTTCTCGACGACAAGCGCCAACCTCGTCGCTAGCACCTTGGCCAAAATATTTAACTCTGTGTTGAGCAGAGTTATGGGTCTGAAGTTGTTAATTTCGTCCCCCTTGTTCTCGTCTTTCCTGATCAGCGTTACTACGCCCTTGCCTGCAGAACTTGGAATTCTCCCGTTCTGCTGTTAATTGCAGTAGACGGCCTCGAGGACACCAGAGAACAAGTCCGGCATGCCTATGTAAAACTCATAGGATAGACCATCTAGACCGGGTGACTTTCGTTTCCCGCAGCGGCCCAGAGCGTCCCGTATCTCAGTGTCCGTGATGGGTTTTTAGCAGAACTCGGCGTCCGTGTTCGAGAGACGCGGCAGGCCGTCGAGGTATGAACTAAAGTCCATTGCCCCTTTCGGCTCACCGTCGTTCTGCTCAAACAGTCGCGCAAAGTGCCACTGAAAGGCCGCGCACATTTGCTTGGGGTCAAGTAGCACGCGTCCGTTTTGGTCTTTCAAAGACCGAATCGTGGACTTGTTGCCACTTTTTGCCTCCGCCACTCGGGCCCAGCTGACAGCTTTCGCTCCTTCGTTTCCTAGAGCACGTGTTTTGCTTCTGACCACACAGCCTTCGTGTTTCGCGTCGAAGAACTGGTCTAGTGTCGTTCTCAACGCTAACAATCTAGCCGCGTTGCCACTTCTAAGTACCTCCTTTACCTTGGCTACTAGTTCTCTTTCTATTTTGCTTTTCTCTAAGGCTAACTCTCTGCTAAACTCTATCGATTCTACTCTAATTGCTTTCTTGAGAGAGTACCACTATCTATTGTTGACGATGGCTCCCGTTAACTGTTGCTTGACTAGTCTACTTATCCGTTCACTGTAAGCTTTACGTGCCGGCAACGACACGTTCAGCTTCCAGTATCCGGGTCCCCTGTCTATGTATTCTATCACGGTTGACTAAGCAGACGACTAACTTGTGATCTGAATAGGCAACCATGAGCATTTGTGGACAGCTTAACATCTCCTTGTCCCTTTCTCTAATGAAGATCCTATCTAAATACGATCTAGATGTCCCACTGAGGTTTGCCCACGTCCACTATGGTGCAGTCGGGAAATCCAGTCGATACCTATCGGCCAGTTGGAATTGGCCGATTAAAGTTTTGAGGCTGTTGCACCCCCATCTACTGGGACATGCTTCCACATAGTCCCATCGTGCATCTATGATACCATTCCAGTCCCCCACTAAAAGTAAGGAGCGAGATGTTCCCAGAAAAGACTCTAGACGCTTAAAGAAGTCTGGCCGTGATTGCGATTGCCCGGTCGGAGCATAAACGGCCATCAGTCTGAAGGCTCCACCTCCAATACTGTTCACGTCTAGGACTACCAGTCTACCCTCCGGGTCCAAGTGTGCTTGCTATACTTCGACGTCCAGGTTCTTCCGAAACATGACAGCCACTCCCCCTCCACCTCCTGGGTGACAGAGAGATGCGTAGATCTCAAAGTCGTCGAAGATGGGGGTTAGTTGCTGCCTGTTGTGGATCCTGGACTCGGTGATGGGTATCACATCCATACCGTGTGACCCAAGGTCGTTTAAAAGTTGGCCCTGTTTCCAGGACATCCCTAGGCCACGCACATTCACGCTTCCAGCTCGTAAACTAGCCATGTTGGTGAAGAAGAGTTGGAGAAAAGAGACGAAAAGGTGCACTTACCTTTTCGTTTCCTGGAGATCAATCTCCATTTAGGTGTTGGAGGGGGTGTTGGGTGGGGTGGGGAAACATTTTAACAGGACGCGGTTGAGGGGTTTCTGGCAGGGGTTGCCCACGTCTTGCGAAAATTTATTTTTCAAGTCAATATAGGTCTCCATAGAGACCCTTATAAGTTTAAGGTGTGAAGACGATTCTGCTTTGACGAAAGTTTTGCCTTCCGTCTCCACCTTGGGGTTTTGGGAGATGACCTCCATCAAACTCTTGTTGTTAGTGTTGATGCATGCGTATAAAAGTGTTCGCCACCTCCGCTCGACCTTTCAGGGATAGTTTGCACTCGGCCCACTTCTGGGTGAGTGCAAACACCTTGGCCGTCACCTCGTTCCAGTTCTTCTCCACCTGGAGGTCCGGACCAAACCAGACCCCGAGCAGCTTTACCGGTCCTTCCGTCCAGCGTCCGACGACGCCAACGGAAGGCATCGGTCTGCCTCTCCTCGATCCGAGTTGCAAACCGATGGACTTGTCCCGGTTCAGCTTCGCTCCTGTGAACCTTTCGTATTCCTTCAGTAAGGTGCCGACTTCCTCAATTTGCGAGGCGCTCGACACCATTACTGTCACGTCGTCGGCGTAGGCCGACGCCGCTTTCCGCAGTCCCGGTTCCAGAGGGATGCCCTGCAAAGCTCCAACTTCCGCAGTAGTGGCTCGAGAGTCGGTACGTACAGACGGGAGGAGAGAGGGCATCCCTGTCGAATAGATCGCGTGATATGGAACGGCTCCGAGAGGTAGCCGTTCACCTTGACCCTTGAGCAGATGTTTCTGTTGTGCATTGCAGCAATCCAGCCCCTGAACACGGGTCCGAAGCCTGCCGCCTCGAGCACCGCATCCAGGTAACGATAGTCAACCCTATCGAAAGCCTTAGAATGATCCAAATTGATCAGGGCCCCACCGAATCCGGCTTTATACCCTACCCTCTCTATGATGTATCACATGAGGTGGAGGTTGTCGTGTATGGACCTGGCCGGGATTGCGCATATCTGTGCTTCTCCCACTAGGTTCTCGACGACAAGCACCAGCCTCTTTGCCAACACCTTGGCCCAAATCTGTAACTCTATGTTTAGCAGAGTTATGGGCCGGAAGTTGCCTATGTCATCCCCCTTATTCTCGTCTTTCCTGACTAGTGTGACTACGCCCCCGGTCACAGAACTGGGAATTCTCTCCTTCTGTTGCCAGTTGCAGTAGACCGCTTCCAGGAGACCGGAGAATAAGTCCGGCATTGCTACTTAAAATTCGTAGGGTAGACCGTCGAGATTGAGATTTGCGTTTGCCGCATTGGCTCAGCGCGTCCCCTATCTCAGCGGCTGAAATCGGTTTTTCGCAGAACTCGCCTCGCTGTCCGAGAGTCGCGGTAGGCCGTCGAGGTATAGACCGAAATCCATAGCCCCTCCCGCTCGCCGCCCTGCCCAAACAGTTGAGCAAAGTGCCGTTGAAAGGCTGCACACATCTGCTTAGGCTCACGTATCACGCGTCGGTCTTGGTCCTTCAAAGACCGAATCGTGAACTTGTTGCCACTTTTTGCCTCCGTCACTCGGGCCCAGCTAACAGCTTTGGCTCCCTCGTTTCCCAGAGCACGTATTTTGCTTCTGACAACGCAGCCCTCGTGCTTTGCGTCGAAGAACTGGTCCAAGGCCGTTCTCGTTGCTAGCACGCTGGCTACGTTGCCACTTCTAATTGCCTCTTCTACTTTATCTACCAGTTCCTTCTCGGTTCTATTTCTACCTAACGCTAATTCTTTACTAAAAACTAACGAGTCTAATCTAACTGCCCTCTTGAGAGAGTACCACCATCTGTTGTTGACAATGGCCCCTGTCAAGTGCTGTTTAACTAAAGTGCTAATCCGTCTACTGTAGGCTTTGCATGTCGGTAACGACAAGTACAGCTTTCAGTAGCCGGGTCCTTGTGTATGGGTTCTATCAAGGTTGACCATGCAGGTCACTAGTTTGTGATCTGAATAGGCAACCATGAACATTTGTGGACAGCTTAACATGTCCCTATCCTTATTTCTAACTAGAACCCTATCTAGGTACGATCTAGATGTTCCGCTGCGATTACTCCACGTCCACAGTGGCACAGTCGGAAAATCTAGTCGATATCTATCGGC
>OZ024743.1:357439410-357469410 GCA_964016885.1 Eledone cirrhosa | reverse complement strand
CATTGTATGCTCATCACTAGATGTAGTTTCCTTCTTACCAATTATGTTGTTTTTACTGCATTAACTATGTTCGCGCCGATTAATCTTTGCTCTAAAGACGAGCAGCGTGAGTCTATATTTCTCCGTAATGCATTTATATTTTCATATTGACGACAATATTAGTTACGGTGCAGGTTTGAACTTGGAATTTCAGTTCACTTCTCGTTGTTATTACGTTACCTATGGCCAATCTGTTGTGGATTATTCCATGATTTTAAAGGCTAGGCCATAACCATTTTGGATATTACTTTCCACTTCATCAACAGCCCACCGTCTATTTAACAGAACCATTTCGCGATCTCGTTCAATGTGGTTGAGCGTCGGAATCCTTTTGATGCGTAATACTTCTGCGATTTTATATTTAAAACATTTATTTGTTGATAGTTTGCAACCGCAAAAAATTGTTTCTATACTGTGTTGAAAGCCTTCGATAAAATTTAACCCCAAATGCACGTTCAACCCTCACAAAATAGACCACTGAATGCTGCTTTTTCTGTGGATCATTAATAATATCTTAATTGATATTTCAGTTTCAAATATTGACTACTGAGAGACCATGCACAAAACAAAAATTTCCGCCGATAAAACAAAACATCATAAGTGAATTGCAGTAGTATTGTCTCAGTGACCGGATCGCAGAAATGAGACGAAACTTTTTCAGAAGAACGAATGTGAACGTAAGCTTTTCTTTCTGTTTCTGTATAATAAATAAAAAATAAAATTGAACAATCTCTTCTTTAGAGAAAGAGTACTGAAATAAAATTGATAAAATGTTGCTTATATGGAAAATAATGGTTTAGGGGATATTGGAGAGATAGACTGCAGAAAAAGTAACGAAGTGGGGGGAGAGACGTAAGGTTGTAGAGATACGTAGGCAGAGAGACAAACAGACAGACAGATGAGGATAGAGAGATAGACAGACAGACAAACAGACACACAAACATCTCGCCAAATAAGCCAGCTAAGCCAGCCATAAAATGGGACGATAGTTAAGTAGACAGCTGGAAATAAATGACGGATGATAGAATGAGAGGTTGTGAATGAAGCAATTCTGAAAGATAGGCTGAAGAAGAGATAAATACGTGTGTGAGTCTGACACACACACACACACACACACACACACAGACAGACACACACATTACGTACATGAATATAAGTAGGTATGTAGGTAGGTAGTTAGGAAGGTCAGATAAGGTGAGACATTGCACGATAGGCAGGAAGGTGTGTATCTTCACACAATTATATAAATATATATATATGTGTGTGTGCGTGCACGTGTGTGTGTAGATGCCGAGTGAACTTGGGGGTAACCACAGTTAAAAGGTGCTCAATACATTAGTAGAGTGTAAACATCATTGTGGATTGGCAGTATCGGTAGAGGGTCAGGCGCCATGCTTTGAAGCATAGAGTTACTTCCCTTTACGATCTGAGTTCAAATCCCGCCGAGGTTAACTTTGCCTTTCATCCTTACGGGGTCGATAAAATAAAGTACCAGTAATGCACTGGGTACTTGCTGGCCTTGTGCCAAAAGTACAAACAATTTTTTTAATATAGAAATGGCTTCTACAGGACTAGAACTGTTTCTTTCGTTTGGAATCATCAGGAATGCCCCTGATTGTTTCATACAAATGAAACTTTCTAGTCCAGCAGAAGCCATTTTTATATTAAATAATTGTGCAAAGTTAACCTCGGCTAAATAATGATATATATATATATATATATATATATATATATATATATATATATGTGTGTGTGTGTATGTGTATGTATAGATATATATAGATATAGATATGTGCGTGTGTGTGTCTGTGTGTGTGTATATATATATATATATATACATACATACATGGTGGCTGCCAACTCGTTTTCGAGTACGGCCACTACTTTATATCCATGTGACAATTATTGACACATAGTGCTGGGTCCATGGTACCATGTGACGACATGTGCAGAGAGATCTCCAGATATAAAGCAATGCCTGTGCCGTGAAGCTTTTATAGTGAGCATACATACATACATACATACATACATACATACATACATACATACATACATACATACATACATACATACATACATACACAGTCACGCACATATATAATGAAATCTAATCGACACTTCAAGAAAATTAGTTGATTTGTCAATGTCAAGCTGTCTACGTGTAATGTATACCTGAGGGTCTATGTGTGTGTGTGAAACTGTCTCTCGTTGTAGCAGTGTATGTAAGTTCGTGTGTTGTATATATCTTTGTGAGTGCAGGCAGCATGACCGAATGGTTAAGAAGTTCACTTAACAATCACTAGGTCCTGGGTTTTTCTCTATTTGTTCATTATAACTGTCTTATTCTGTGGGGTAATTTAAAAAAAACATATACAATATGCAAGTGGAACCCGTTTCTTCTACAACAACTTCAACAGTACGCGATGGGGCCCACTCACAGCCCCGGTGGACAGAATGGAGAAGACGTTTCCCCGGAGGACGGCGAGGGAGACGCGCTGGAAAAGCCACTCCAACACGCGGGGCTCACACCTGCGGCTGGCCAGCTCAGCGCCTATGGTGGTGAGTAAGGAGGTAGCCCTGGGGCCGAGGACACCAGAAGTCTCCACTGCCAGGGGTACGACCGCAAACCTGTCGGAGAGCGCCCGGTACTACTGCGTAGCATCTTAGACAATTGTTATTTACCATAGCCTTATTGTGTCTCGCTGAAAGGGCGGTGGATTGGCAGTATCGGTAGAGGGTCGGATGCCATGCTTTGACGTATAGAGTTACGGCCCTTGCCATTCTGAGTTCAAATCCCGCCGGGGTTAACTTTGCCTTTCATCCTTACGGGGTCGATAAAATAAAGTACCAGTAATGCTCTGGGTAATTGCTGGCCTTGTGCCAAAAGTAGAAACAGTTATTTACCATAGCCTCGGGTCAAATCCCGCCTTATTAAAGAAACTAGAGAGAGGGAAAACTGTTTGGAAGCCTGTCTAATGGTCTGTTCCAATAAACTCACACTGCCAGTATTGTTATTGTGTCTCGCTGAATCCTCCTGAGAATGACGTCTATGGTACATGTGTCTATAGTACATGTGTCTATAGAATGTCTATGGTACATGTGTCTATAGAATGTCTATGGTACATGTGTCTATAGAATGCTCAGCTGTTTATGGAACAACTGGAACACTCATCATCATACTCGATGGCGGTACGTCATCATCATGTGTGAATGTGACTGATTGTACCAGGGTGTCTATATGTGGAATGCGAGTGCATGTCTCTGTGGGAAAGTCTATTTATATGGGGAAAATCCTAGAAGGGCAAACATCGATCTTTGTTATTGAGAGAGCGCCACTGCACAGTGTCAAAGGCTTTACTCTTCACATCTAGAGTATGGATCAACTATTAACCGTTTATTGTATATTACTTTTATTCCAGGAACGTGCAGTCAACATGGAAGATCCCAGTGTGAGACTGCGTTATGCTCGACAGTGGTGAGGTATTCTGTACTTTGAAGTTTGAGTTACTACTGCCATACCAGCGAAGTGTGTGAGAAACGGGTGAAGGTAAACAATTCTAGCTTGTTTTGTTGGACATTTACATACACTAGATTTAGCAGTGAGAAGTTGTTAGGTGGTTATCTTCTATAGAAAAGATACGGGTTCGATTACTTTAGGAGGTTCTGCCCACTTGGTCTTCTACAAATTTCGGACGTTTGTAAATGTAGTAATTAATTTTGTCATACATTAATTAAAACATCTTAACCATTTATATTATGCATATATACATACATACATACACATACACAAACACACACACATATATATATATATACACACATGTATGTGTGTGTGTGTGTATTTCATATACACACTCAAAGTCACTCTTTCACGTGAAGACAGTGTTTTTCACTTGATGAACTATATACTTTTGGTTTTTAAATCTAAAAATTAATGATCAATTTGTGTGCAGCAAAACAACAATAGTTGAACAACAGAGGCGGTACCCGCCTTTGTTCGTCAACTAGCAGAGAGAGAAAGAGAACCTCGGACAGAAACATGAACTTTCCTCTTTAAATATGTATGTAAAAATTAATAATTTTCCATTCTATTATTATTCGTATAAATATGCAATTTAACTGCACTTTACACTTCCGTCGTTGAAAAATCATACAATGTTGAAACCGGTATCACGATTAAATGCGGAAATCCCCACCTTATAAATAAATGTTTTGATATTTTACTGAAAAAAATACAGTAGAAAATGGTGGAGAGATCTCCAGCATTTTCTACTGTATTTTTTTCCTTTTTACTATTTGTTTATATATATCTCAACCTGTTAGTTCTTTCGTTACTTTGGTATATTGTGTGTTAGATTTTGTCTGCCACAATGTTCAATTTGTCAAGCTATTTAAACGTATGTTATTACTCTGAGGACCTACCTTGTCGAGTGCTTTGCTAACTCATTCGCATAGTAGGCCGAATTTGCTTGCACACTGCCAGAGATTCGATTTTACTAAGTATCCAATTATATATATATATATATATATATATATATATATATGTGTGTGTGTGTGTGTGTGTGTGTGTGTGTGTGTGTGTGTGTGTGTGTGTGTGTGTGTGTGTGTGTGTGTGTAATAGCGATACTCCGACCAATTTCCAGCTCACTCAACAAACCGGAGTATATTCCCAATTAACCGTTTGGAGTGCTAACTATATTGTATTGTATGGATAATTGGCTGTATTATTTTGTATGAAAAATATTAAAGATCTCATTTCCCAAACGAATCGTTTCATTGTAAGATTTCTACATTGTGGGTGAAATTATACCAAGTTATGTAGAGACTTGTGTAAGATCAATGGATTCTTATGCAAGTGGGCTCTTACAAATCTTCAGTGGGTGCCCAATAATATTTATATTAATAACTAAATCTACATCAATATTTAGCGATAATCACCATCAGTGCTAGAAGAAGCTGTTAGGTTGTAACCCCAGCAGTTCGAAAATCTCACACTGTCCCCAAAATGGGGGGAGGAGGCTACCGTGAAAAATAATACACACGCAGGTCATTGAACTCTGACAAGAATTCAAGCCTCGTGCGAAGAACTCAATTGGATATGAAAAAATAAATATAAGCGTGTACTGTTTAAGGACATATAGAGATATTTTCTCAGGCAAAATAACAGATATGAGATACAGGAACAAACAATCAATATTCATATAAAAAAACTAAACAAAGATAGTCATACCTTATATCGGGAAAGTTCATGTCTGGTGATCCAAGAGTATATTACATAATTCCATAAACAGAGAAAGCTAATAACGATACTCCGACCAATTTCCAACTCACTCAACAAACATTATATATATATATATATATATATATATATATATATATTGATAAGAGGAATTCCAACTTTGTCTGATTTACTCGTTTTATTTACAATCTTTTAAAATTTATAATGGTATTATAATGAGATAGTATGATAGAATATTAAATTCTAAGTGTTAATTGAACAAGTACTTTCATGCTTTCGCAATCTTCAGGTTCATAATATGTGGTGACAGTCAAGTTTGCAATTTTGTATATTTCTCTCTCTCTCTCTCTCTCTCTCTCTCTCTAGTCTTCAATGTTATTATTATTACTATATATATATATATATATATATATATATATATATAAAGATTCAGGACCCCGAAACCTACTTACCGAAATTATGACACATGTAATCATATAATGAGACATATTTTTACTTAAACACTGATACATACCTGCACACATTCACATACACATAGTGCATTTAGTCATATCTACTAGCGGGACCATGTGGATACATATACACATGCACACATGTGTACCTTCAAACATATACATTAATAAAAGTGAATAGATGTCCATCGGTTTCGACCATGAGTATTCGATGAACAGAACAGCCTACTCATTGAATTAACATAATTGTGGCTGAGTGTTCCACTAACGTATGACCTTTTAACATAGTTCGCAAGTAGAATCAGTGTGACGCAATGTGACAAGGTTGACCTTTTTTAATTACAGGTACAACTTATTCGGACCAACTTCCACACCAGACAATTACAGGTACAACTTATCCGGACCAACTTCCACACCAGCCAGACAATTACAGGTACAACTAATCCGGACCAACTTCCACACCAGCCAATTACAGGTACAACTTATCCGGACCAACTTCCACACCAGCCAATTACAGGTACAACTTATTCGGACCAACTTCCACACCAGCCAATTACAGGTACAACTTATCCGGACCAACTTCCACACCAGCCAATTACAGGTACAACTTATTCGGACCAACTTCCACACCAGACAATTACAGGTACAACTTATCCGGACCAACTTCCACACCAGCCAGACAATTACAGGTACAACTTATCCGGACCAACTTCCACACCAGCCAATTACAGGTACAACTAATCCGGACCAACTTCCACACCAGCCAGACAATTATAGGTACAACTAATCCGGACCAACTTCCACACCAGCCAGACAATTACAGGTACAACTTATCCGGACCAACTTCCACACCAGCCAGACAATTACAGGTACAACTTATCCGGACCAACTTCCACACCAGCCAATTACAGGTACAACTTATCCGGACCAACTTCCACACCAGCCAATTACAGGTACAACTTATCCGGACCAACTTCCACACCAGCCAATTACAGGTACAACTAATCCGGACCAACTTCCACACCAGCCAGACAATTACAGGTACAACTAATCCGGACCAACTTCCACACCAGCCAGACAATTACAGGTACAACTTATCCGGACCAACTTCCACACCAGCCAATTACAGGTACAACTTATCCGGACCAACTTCCACACCAGCCAGACAATTACAGGTACAACTTATCCGGACCAACTTCCACACCAGCCAATTACAGGTACAACTTATCCGGACCAACTTCCACACCAGCCAATTACAGGTACAACTTATCCGGACCAACTTCCACACCAGCCAATTACAGGTACAACTTATCCGGACCAACTTCCACACCAGCCAATTACAGGTACAACTTATCCGGACCAACTTCCACACCAGCCAGACAATTACAGGTACAACTTATCCGGACCAACTTCCACACCAGCCAATTACAGGTACAACTTATCCGGACCAACTTCCACACCAGCCAATTACAGGTACAACTAATCCGGACCAACTTCCACACCAGCCAGACAATTACAGGTACAACTAATCCGGGCCAACTTCCACACCAGCCAGACAATTACAGGTACAACTAATCCGGACCAACTTCCACACCAGCCAATTACAGGTACAACTTATCCGGACCAACTTCCACACCAGCCAATTACAGGTACAACTTATCCGGACCAACTTCCACACCAGCCAATTACAGGTACAACTAATCCGGACTAACTTCCACACCAGCCAGACAATTACAGGTACAACTTATCCGGACCAACTTCCACACCAGCCAGACAATTACAGGTACAACTTATCCGGACCAACTTCCACACCAGCCAATTACAGGTACAACTTATCCGGACCAACTTCCACACCAGCCAATTACAGGTACAACTTATCCGGACCAACTTCCACACCAGCCAATTACAGGTACAACTTATCCGGACCAACTTCCACACCAGCCAATTACAGGTACAACTTATCCGGACCAACTTCCACACCAGCCAATTACAGGTACAACTTATCCGGACCAACTTCCACACCAGCTAATTACAGGTACAACTTATCCGGACCAACTTCCACACCAGCCAATTACAGGTACAACTTATCCGGACCAACTTCCACACCAGCCAGACAATTACAGGTACAACTTATCCGGACCAACTTCCACACCAGCCAGACAATTACAGGTACAATTTATCCGGACCAACTTCCACACCAGCCAATTACAGGTACAATTTATCCGGACCAACTTCCACACCAGCCAATTACAGGTACAACTTATCCGGACCAACTTCCACACCAGCCAGACAATTACAGGTACAACTTATCCGGACCAACTTCCACACCAGCCAATTACAGGTACAACTTATCCGGACCAACTTCCACACCAGCCAGACAATTACAGGTACAACTAATCCGGACCAACTTCCACACCAGCCAATTACAGGTACAACTTATCCGGACCAACTTCCACACCAACCAGCCAATTACAGGTACAACTAATCCGGACCAACTTCCACACCAGCCAATTACAGGTACAACTTATCCGGACTAACTTCCACACCAGCCAATTACAGGTACAACTTATCCGGACCAACTTCCACACCAGCCAGACAATTACAGGCACAACTTATCCGGACCAACTTTCACACCAGCCAATTACAGGTACAACTTATCCGGACCAACTTCCACACCAGCCAATTACAGGTACAACTTATCCGGACCAACTTCCACACCAGCCAATTACAGGTACAACTTATCCGGACCAACTTCCACACCAGCCAGCCAATTACAGGCACAACTTATCCGGACCAACTTTCACACCAGCTAATTACAGGTACAACTTATCCGGACCAACTTCCACACCAGCCAATTACAGGTACAACTTATCCGGACCAACTTCCACACCAGCCAGACAATTACAGGTACAACTTATCCGGACCAACTTCCACACCAGCCAGACAATTACAGGTACAACTAATCCGGACCAACTTCCACACCAGCCAATTACAGGTACAACTTATCCGGACCAACTTCCACACCAGCCAGACAATTACAGGTACAACTAATCCGGACCAACTTCCACACCAGCCAATTACAGGTACAACTTATCCGGACCAACTTCCACACCAGCCAGACAATTACAGGTACAACTAATCCGGACCAACTTCCACACCAGCCAATTACAGGTACAACTTATCCGGACCAACTTCCACACCAGCCAGACAATTACAGGTACAACTAATCCGGACCAACTTCCACACCAGCCAATTACAGGTACAACTAATCCGGACCAACTTCCACACCAGCCAGACAATTACAGGTACAACTAATCCGGACCAACTTCCACACCAGCCAATTACAGGCACAACTTATCCGGACCAACTTTCACACCAGCCAATTACAGGTACAACTTATCCGGACCAACTTCCACACCAGCCAATTACAGGTACAACTTATCCGGACCAACTTCCACACCAGCCAGACAATTACAGGTACAACTTATCCGGACCAACTTCCACAGTTTCCAGCCAGCCAATTTCACCTACAAGGATCAAACCCAGCACCTCATGATTACACAACTCAAGTGTGCTTGCTTACGCCCGTAGATATATATATCTACACGCACAGATATGTACACATTCATACAAACATACATACGTACACACGCAGAATAGACAGACTAGAACGAAGCCAGTTCTCTCTATGATCAGTAAATAGATGCTGTCTAATAAATCTGCAAACTAGCAACTGTAGTTCAAGTGATGGATATATTGATGTCCACAAATACATCGAACTAGATAAATCATAACAATTATTTCTACACAGTAGGAAATTTATATAACTACAGACTTCACTGGGTGCTTACCAAACCTATTCGACGTTATCGAATTGACCTGAAGAATACAAGAACACTTCAACGCGTTTCTCCCACTGACGGAAGGACAGACATGTGTGTGTAGACAATTGTTTATTTCTATATATCTGATGGCACGTGGTTTGGTGTAGTGGCTTGGGTGTTTAGTTCTTGAACGTAATGTCAAGGGTCGATTCTTGGCACCGCGTTGTATTTGAGCAAGAAGCCTAATGTACTGCTCCAGTTCATTTAGCTGGCAAAAATGAGTTGTGTCTGGAATTCGAAGAACCAACCTTGTCGCACACAGTGTTATGCTGAATCTCCCTGAGAACTATATTTGTACGTTAATTTCACGATCAGCCTATTCTAATGATTCGTAGAATAGGAACGTTAGTAGGAACTGACGGATAACCAACTCTCTTACTCTCTCTCTCTCTCTCCTCTCTCTCTGTGTCACGCACACACACACACACACACACACACACACACACACACACACACACACACACACATGTATAAATATATATATATATCATAGTGTCTGGCTATGCCCACGGTAATACTATGAAGAAAGTAAAAAGAATTCAATAATTTTGATAAATTAAATCTAAACTATAATAAAGGAAGGTCTGCGGGACTGCGTACGGTTTTTTTTTTTTTTTATCCCGTTAGTAAAATAAGTTGGATTACTTTGAATAAATAATGAATGAATATTATATAATTTATGTGCTAAATTTCGTAAACAAATAATTTCGTAAAAATAAATAATTTAAAATTGACTTCTTTTCAAAGTTGCACTTCCGGCATATCGTTGCCACCACCACCACTTCAACTGCCATATATATAGAAAGAGAGAGTGTGTGATGTCAGCACTTCCGGTGGCGATCACTTAAATAAACATACTAATTTTCTGTCACTAATTTTCTCCTAAGCAGTTTATATATAATATTGTCTTTTTTTAATGTATCATTTTAATGTATCGATCGTTACTGATTACATAAGACAGTGTAACAACGTCTTCGTTCAATTTCTGTTTATATTGTCAATTACGGTTTTATTTGATGTATCATATCTACATGTATATATATACTTGCGTATAATATCAATATACACACTACACATGCTAGTAGAAAACCACCCGAACGGCGGTTTTCTGCTCGTGTTTATGATATAGGATTATATTTCCACTTTACTTCATTCTGTTACTTGACAGAAGAGTTAATAATACAAAACAGTTAATAGTTAATATATGATTGCAGTTGCTCAGATCTGAATATTTTTTATTAATACCTGTGATACAGTTTTGGGCAGTTTTCATATGTGAGTTCGGCATGAGAGGTTTATGTGGTCAAAATGTACACTTCAAAAGAACCTAGTTTCAGATTGGATCCCTCAGAGTGGCACCTTAGGTAAATGCCTTTTACTGTGGCCACGGGTTGACATTGCTTTGCGAATTGAATTTGTTAGATAGGAACAGGGCAGTATATATATATATATATGCTTCAAGCGAAATCCTATTTCTTTTTTAATATAAGTTGAGCCAACTTATACAGCTTCATATGCAAATGAGATTAATCACCTCATTTACACAGACGAGAAAACTATATATTCTCGCCTGTCTCCTAGTCCAGCAGTCGCGGGCGGTGGGAGGGATCGTCCTGACGAGGGCCAGTTGAGCCTGAAATGCATAGACGGTTGTCCCCCTTGCTTCTGCTGGATATCACCGGAGGGCGTTGCCCCCCCCCCCCCCCCCGGTGTTTGCATAGCTGCGGCTTCCTAAAACCGTATTTCTTTGGAGATACAAAATATTTATGCATATTGTATGGAGCTATGCTTGAAGCGAAATCCTATTTCTTTTTTTATTATAAGTTGAGCCAACTTATGCAGCTTCATATGCAAATGAGATTAATCACCTGGGTAGTGAGATATTCTCACTACCCAGGGAATATTCAACTGATAAGTTATGATTTTCCTTGGGTATGTCAAAATTTATAAAACACTCTTTGTATTTTATCTGATGAAAGCGTATCAAAGTTTTTTGGTACCCCTGAAATATATATAATAGAATAAATATGGTTTTATAAATATAGTTTCCATTTATTTAATATCATTGTGTATATATATATATATATATATATGTGTGTGTGTGTGTGTGTGTGTGTGTGTGTGTGTGTGTGTGTGTGTGTGTGTGTGTGTGTGTGTGTGTGTGTGTGTGAGTGGAGAGAGGTGGGTTAGATAAATAAATATATAGAAAGCAAAAGAGAGAGAGAGTAATATTTAAGCCCCGTAATGAATGCAAATACTGTCTAAGCAACAAATAAAGGGAGGTCAACGTTTATTTCAATTCTCATATTGCCACACATTGACTCATTCTATATTTCTATTTTGATCGCCTCCTACTGCGTTACGCAAAATATATAAATACACATCAGAAATTATTATAAGTTATAGTGATATCTATCTATCTATATTTCATAGTGTCCGTCATCTACTACCGCTTGACCGTCGTGCCTTGTCCCCGTGAACACCTCACCAAGATGGAACGTATGCTCTTCCAGTTCCTTTGGAAGAAGCAGGCTCCACTGGTGAGGAGATCCGTCTGCTGTCAGCACCCTTCCAATGGAGGGCTGGGAATGCCCTGGCTGATGATGCGCAAACATGCGCTGAGGCTACGGCATCTACAGGTATTCCTCACCAACCAACCGGTGTGGGCACCGTTTGTGAGACAGGCCTTCCCGCAACTTGTCTCGCTGACGGAGCTGCAGTCCTGAGTCAAGCGGAGACCGAAGAAGATGGGCGCCTGGCACATTGAATAGCGCTCAGGCGCTCACGGTCCTCTGACAAGCGGGCACAGCAATCAGTGGAGACTCCACTTCGACATTCTATAGAGGGTTAGTGCGTCACAAGAGCGACGACCTGTTCGGAGAGACTATAGGCGTCGAAGACGAAGAACTCAACAGTCTGTTTGGTAGGACTTTCCACCCGAGACCTATGGACAACTTCCAGAGGTCCTGGCCTGGCAGTGCTACCGAGGAGCTCTCCCAGTTCGTGATAAGATCTACAGGCACGGACGCCCGACAGGGATCCTTCCAAGAGGAAGTGTCCAAGATGCGGGCAGGACATTGAAACTGTCTTGCACGCAATTGTACACTGCCCGGGCGTAACCGACCTGTGGAACTACGCAGAACAACTGCTGTCGCGTATGGAACAAATCCAGTTGACTGCCGAGTCCATAGAAAGGATCAAACCGCCAACTTCTTTCAAAAACGAAAGAGAGGCGGTTTTCCTCTGTATAGTGGCTATGGTGAAAGAGGTTATATGGTGAACGAGATTGCGAGGACTGAGGACAGATGCCTTTCTCTCCGGACAACAACTCATTCCCTTCTTTAGGTACTACTTTAGAAGGAGAATCAGAGTGGAGAGAGAGGCACTGCACCCCAGTAAATTTACTGAAAGGTAGGTGAATGTGGCAAAAATGGCCCGAGTGATTGGGCCTTCTCTGTATATAAACTTGTAGGTTGAAGAAGCGAGCAAAAGGAATAAAGGAGCACTTGCACAACACGCTCCTGAAGTTGAGGGTTGTTCTATCGACGGGGTATTAAACAATCCATTTGTGGCGCCTCCCCCCTATTGAGGATTTCGATTGTTAAATTTGTTTGTTTCAATATTTGTACACGATTGTATGTAAAATTCCCGGCATGTGTCCTTGTTTTTCCCCCTTTTCTTGTGCGCCCCTGTGGCTAATAAAGAAATGTTTCTATCTATCTATCTATCTATCTATCTATCTATCTATCTATCTAGCTAGCTAGCTAGCTAGCTATCTGTCTATCTAGCTAGCTTGCTAGCTAGCTATCTGTCTATCTAGCTAGCTTGCTAGCTAGTTATCTGTCTGTCTGTCTGTCTAGGTGCCTGTCTGTGTTTACATCTACTACCGTGTCTGTGTCCATTTATATCCCATAACTAGCACTTCAACAAATAGAAATCGACAAAAAAAATGTAACTGACTGGAATATATCATGAGGTCGATATATGTAGTGACCCGTAAGTCATACTGATGTCGTAGGGACATTTTTAAAAGCTGGCACAGCCCTCCCGCTTTCAAGGTCTGAACATAGCTGATTTTTTCCAGAGAAGGAGAAATATAGAGGAAGAATCAACCTCAGTACTGAACTGGTACTTTTTATCGACCTCCAATCGATGAAAGGCAAAGTTGGGGTCGATATCATCATCCAAACGAAAAGATTGATGCTGAAGTACTAGAATAGTCGCAGTACAGTCATGGAGTCAGTAAAACAATATACGAACATAGAACATAGAAGACATTCAACTCTGTTATAAATATTTATTTGGTTAATACACTGCCCTGCTAGTACCTTTATGCGATTGCAGAAAAATTGCGTGCATCTCTCTATTAAGAACTATTCAGAATACTGTAGAAGTAGTAGTAGTAGTAGTAATAGTAGTAGAAGTAGTAGTAGTAGTAGCAGTAGAAGTAGTAGTAGTAGTAGTAGTAGTAGTAGTAGTAGTAGTAGTAGCAGCAGCAGCAGCAGCAGCAGCAGCAGTAGTAGTAGTAGTAGTAGCAGCAGCAGCAGCAGCAGAAGTTTGGTATGAACTTGACATTAACCTATTTGAATTAACGATTAACCAATAAAAAAAATTTTTTTAATCAATCAATCATTTCGTTTGATTTATTTATTATTTATCCTATTCAGTTTTTTTTCTTCTTAATCATCAATCATCATCAATCATTATTCATCAACATCATTGTTCATCAACGACATTGACAACTGCTGCCGGATTAAGTAAGATTAGACAGTTGTCGCCGTTGTTGACGACAGTGATTTAAATAGGTAGTTATGGTGGTGGAGAGGAGAACCTAACAATGAACTTAACACCTAATACTAAACCCATACTTATTTTATTGATCCCAGAGAAACAAAACCAGAGATCGACATACAGGGAAACATCTAAATACCCAAAAACATTTCGTTCATCCCTCTACCAAAATCAGCAATTCCACCATCTGCCTTATTACACTTTTAAATTGAAAAGAAAACTTCACTAATGCTACTGAGAAAGACATGGCCAGCACAACTTATATTCTGTTCATACTTGAAAGCAGCGGGATTTTTCGTTAAACAGCGAATAATAACATTGTGTGCAACCAGAGCCAGGGCTACCATTAAGGTCTTCTAGGCAGCTGCTTTGGGCGCAAACCTCAGAAAGGCACATTACTGAACATTATTCAAATTTGTATGATTCAATATACAATAATTGCCTGTGATCAATAAATAAATTGCTATATATCTTTGCCGCATAGCAGCTTTGCTAAAATATCCAAAGCGATAGAGAGGGTTGTATGGTGTTAGCATGTCACATGATTTAACGAGGGTGAGTGTGGATTGCATGGTGGAAAATCTAGGCTTAGGTAACTTATATATGAGAGAATGGAGTACATAATTGGGAGAAGTAGGTGCACATCGTAGAGCTAGTCTAAAAGGTTAAATACCCATGCGCCAGCTCTGTGTGTATCCAGTTTAGAATAGATTCACGGCATCCCAATGTGTCGTAAGAGGCAACTAATAGAGTTGGCGCCAAGAGAGGCATCTAGTTGTAAAATGTTACCTCGAAAAGAACCTGATGATGTGTATGAAACTTGTCCCTAAAATGCTTGCATTTGTTGTTGCTTATAGAAATGCAAAAGCATTCGATGTATCACATAAATATAAAGACCCCTTTTGGAGGTGGCTGGCTATGGGTTTGCACCTGAAAAGTTCTTCCCCAAGCACAAGCATGGGTGCAAGGTTGTTTTGGGAAGACCAGTAGTTGTCCATGCATGCAAATCTCCCCTCTCCATGCTACCGACGCTGTTCAAAGAAAAGGCAAAGGCCGGCACATCTTGGAACCAGTGTCGTCACAACTTATAAGCTATAGCTTAGGGTCACACGCCCTGAGGGGTCTCACTTTTAAATATATTTTTATTTCATCATGAGTCTTTATTCTTTTTTTTACCAAAATCCGGCCCTGGGTACAATGCCCTGCCCAGTCCGAGAATCAAACTCATGACCACAAAGCAACACGCCTTCACCAATATGTGTGCTTATTTCTATATATTTTATATTTGTATACATATTATGAACGGGTGAAGAATTGTCAGGACTTCCAAGCATAAAGACTGAAGAAGACCAAGTAAGACGTGGGCAGGATCCCACAACTTATTTTTGACAAGTTATTCTATCAACCACTTCTTGTTACACACACACACACATACACACACATACACAATAACTCACACATGCAACAGGCTTCCATAGCTTCCGTCTACTAAATATCACTCACAAGATTTCACGACCAGAGGTTATAGTAAAAGACATTTACCCAAGGTATCACGCTGTTACTAACCACATGGTTGTGAAGCGAATTTCTTAACCACACAGCCATTGTCGCCTCTGAATTTTTTTTTTTTTTTTTTTTTCTGTTACGTACACTAATTTATTAATATTTTTAATTTGTAAACATTAATGTAGTTTTTCATTTACAATTAAAGACTGATATTGTTAACAATAAATCAACATCATGCAGTCTACTGAGAAAATGGCAGGCTCTGTGGTTAGAACAGTGAGCAGCTAGTCGAGAGATTGATAGTTTGTATCTTATCATAAGGAGAGAATTGAGTCCAAAGTTAGAAGATTTGCAGTTCATTTAACTGTAAATATTCATCACAAAGTAGAAGCAAACAATTCATCGGTCAAGCATCATTGCTAAGTGACAACTGGTTTGTTAACTTGTAATGCTGAATCCACATTGTGTTGAAGGTATAGTTTAGAGGAGTTTAGACTCTGCCAAACTGATTTATCTAGGATACCCTACATCAGCATCATCGTTTTACGTTCGCTTTCCGTACCGGAGTGAGGCGGACGGGTTGCCATTATTCGCTACGATATGATTCGAATACCCCGCATATTTTAGCTTGGTTTCTATGCAGGATGACCATCGAAGTGCCAATTACGTTACACAGTTTTAAGAAGGACGTTGTTTTTGTGTCAGCTTTTCCATATTGGCATGGGTTTAACAAGACTTTTGATGCAGTATTTTATGACAGAGATGAATTGATGGTGAATTGGCAGATACGTTGTTCATCGGATTAAATGCCTTGGTATTTGTTTCAGTCTTTTGCGCTCTAAGTTTAAATTCCACCAAGGTCAACTTTGCTTATCATCATTTCAAGATCGATAAATAAAGTACAAATCCAGGAGCGGTGGATTAGTAGAAATGTTAAAGCATCGGACGCGATGATTCGTGGTATCTTTTCTAGCTCTAGGCCTTCTGAGTTTAAGTCCATGCCTCCTGTAACCGGAAAAGCGGAGACACTGCTACCGGAAATTATATATATCACACACACACACACACACACACACACACACACACACACACACACACACATATATATACCTTGTAGTACTAGAGCCACGTGATTATTATATATATATATATATATATATATATATATATATATATATAATAATCACGTGGCTCTAGTACTACAAGGTCAACCAATTGTGAGAAAGCTGCTACTTACAATGGTTTAAAATGGTTCAGTAAGTGTAAAGTGTAGTATATATATATATATATATATATGAATGAAGTAATTCCGTCGGAAAGGTCCAGGAAAAAAGAGTGTTCTATGTAGGTTACAGAGCTTATTAGTTATGTAATGATAATCTTATGTTGTTTGTTTCTTATGTTGTTTATTACATAACTATATATATATATATATAGGAACGAGTAAGACCCCGACGGCTGAGCTCAAGCCGTTTCGACGGCTAATTCTGGACTAAATGTTTTAGTCCAGAATTAGCCGTTGAAACGGCTTGAGCTCAGCCGTCGGGGTCTTACTCGTTCCTATTACCCACTCTACTACCCTAAGTATTGAGTACTTTGGTGCGTTATGGTCCACCTGGTTCCTTACCACATTTCCTTCGTTATATATATATATATATATATATATATATATATATATATGAATATAGACATAGAATATTCGAAAATATTCTGTATGTTTATAATAAACATTTTGAAGACCTAATCGCTATAGAATAGAATACGTCACGTATTACAATTAGATTCTCGATAAAAGCAAGGGAAGTAATCTACGCGTTTCATTCTTGTTAGAAATCATCAGGACTACATATCCAGTGCTTTTATCGAGAATGACACAGCTAGAGACTTATAGAATACTTAGCTGTGTACAGGAACTGGTTTGAAAGAGCGGTTGCCGGTCCGGCAGAAATTAGAAATTGGAATAAATGCTCTGAAATAGCGATATATATGTGAATATAGACATAGAATATTCGAAAATATTCTGTATGTTTATAATAAACATTTTGAAGACCTAATCGCTATAGAATAGAATACGTCACGTATTACAATTAGATTCTCGATAAAAGCAAGGGAAGTAATCTACGCGTTTCATTCTTGTTAGAAATCATCAGGACTACATATCCAGTGCTTTTATCGAGAATGACACAGCTAGAGACTTATAGAATACTTAGCTGTGTACAGGAACTGGTTTGAAAGAGCGGTTGCCGGTCCGGCAGAAATTAGAAATTGGAATAAATGCTCTGAAATAGCGATATATATGTGAATATAGACATAGAATATTCGAAAATATTCTGTATGTTTATAATAAACATTTTGAAGACCTAATCGCTATAGAATAGAATACGTCACGTATTACAATTAGATTCTCGATAAAAGCAAGGGAAGTAATCTACGCGTTTCATTCTTGTTAGAAATCATCAGGACTACATATCCAGTGCTTTTATCGAGAATGACACAGCTAGAGACTTATAGAATACTTAGCTGTGTACAGGAACTGGTTTGAAAGAGCGGTTGCCGGTCCGGCAGAAATTAGAAATTGGAATAAATGCTCTGAAATAGCGATATATATGTGAATATAGACATAGAATATTCGAAAATATTCTGTATGTTTATAATAAACATTTTGAAGACCTAATCGCTATAGAATAGAATACGTCACGTATTACAATTAGATTCTCGATAAAAGCAAGGGAAGTAATCTACGCGTTTCATTCTTGTTAGAAATCATCAGGACTACATATCCAGTGCTTTTATCGAGAATGACACAGCTAGAGACTTATAGAATACTTAGCTGTGTACAGGAACTGGTTTGAAAGAGCGGTTGCCGGTCCGGCAGAAATTAGAAATTGGAATAAATGCTCTGAAATAGCGATATATATGTGAATATAGACATAGAATATTCGAAAATATTCTGTATGTTTATAATAAACATTTTGAAGACCTAATCGCTATAGAATAGAATACGTCACGTATTACAATTAGATTCTCGATAAAAGCAAGGGAAGTAATCTACGCGTTTCATTCTTGTTAGAAATCATCAGGACTACATATCCAGTGCTTTTATCGAGAATGACACAGCTAGAGACTTATAGAATACTTAGCTGTGTACAGGAACTGGTTTGAAAGAGCGGTTGCCGGTCCGGCAGAAATTAGAAATTGGAATAAATGCTCTGAAATAGCGATATATATGTGAATATAGACATAGAATATTCGAAAATATTCTGTATGTTTATAATAAACATTTTGAAGACCTAATCGCTATAGAATAGAATACGTCACGTATATAATATATATATATATATATATATATATATATATATATATATATATATATATATATATATATATATATATATATATATTATATACATATATATATATATATATATAGGGGAGGGTCATATTTGTGTAATATTGCCAGAATTAATAACAGAACACACTCACTGTTTGGTTGGTTTTCGCTTCTGTGTCTTTTATATCGGTTAATTTAATTTATTCGGTCCTCAATGTTACCATTGACTGACCAACGGTCAAAAATACAGATACAATATAGACACAAACACATATATATAGTCTATCAAAGTTCTTTCGTTGCACATCTGCAATATCGTCAGTGTTGCTATTATGTTTCCCCCCGTTGCATTGTATGTTTACGCCATCTTTATTTAGTCTGTTTATTTATTTATTTATTTATTTGTTTATTTTTTTGTCTTCTCTGCGCATGCGTTTGCGTATAGTGTTTTGTTTGATGTGTGTTCTTGTTTGGGTGACTGTGTATTGGTTAATGTATTCTATCTTAGTTTACTAATGTGTGTTTATATGTGTTTGTTGTTATTGTGCTTGTGTATGTATTTATCTATTTATCTATCTATCTATTTATACTTCTCTTAGGTCAGTGTTGTTTGTTTGGGTGTTGTTATTCCATTCATTTCTTCTGTTTAGCCTTGGCCTTCTAAGTTCTATTTCGCTGGCCTCTCTGATTTGCCTATCTGCTGGGTCATTTCTATGTTTAGATATTATTCTAACTTCTATGTTGTCTATGTTACCGTTGTGTTGTTGTCTGGCATGTTCGTATAGTACTGAACCGTTTTTTCGTCCTTTTAGTTCCCCCCAGTGTTGGTCTATCCTTTCACCTATGCGACGAGCTGTCTCGCCTATGTATGTTGTTGTCATGTTTCTGCAAGTACCCTCTGTACATCTTATGCTATAGACTACGTTTCTAGTTTTACAGTTTATCCGGGGGTTTACTCTACATATGATACATTTCCTATTAGTACAGTGGGTTTTCTTAAAAGGGTAGGTTTTGCTGATCAGGGATTTTATGGTGGTTCCTGGCTTTTCTACCACCTTAATATTTAAGTGGGTCTTTCTGAGGGCCTTTCTACACTGGTTAGCTAATTTCCCTCCAGGGGTAGCGTCCACAAACAGGATACTCTGGTATCTCTGGTTGTCGTACCATGAGGTGGCTTTCCCTATCTTATGTCTAGTCCTATCTAAGCTATTCCATGATTTGCTCTTGTATAATGGGAAAATTCCTTTCATGTTCAGTTCTATGAGGGTCTTATAATTCTCCGTGGCTCCTTCGTATACTCTGATTCTGTCTCTTTGGTCGTAGCCAGAGAACTGCATGCGGTTGATGAAGTGTTGGATGTGTCTTTCCATTTCTGTTGGGTCGCACATGCGGGACACGTTCTTCATCACTCGTACCATGTCTGCGATCAGAATATTAAACTTAACACTACTGGACATTGCTGAGTTTTTGAGTATCAGGTATTTGGAGGCCATGGGTTTAGCATAGTGTGAGTGGAGAATTTGGGCTCTCTCGTCTATAGCGTTAATCCAGAGTTCCGTGTCTAATACAGGTAGTCTATTGTTAGGGTGTTTGGAAGAGTAGTCCATAGTTACAGTTATACTCTGGTGTATGGAATTAACTATCTGCTGGATGCTTTCCATTGTTCTAAATCATTTCCACGTTCTAAATCAAATATGTTAGTGCTCTCTTATGGGGATGTCCTTATTATTATATTGATGTCGTCTACGTAACGAGAGTACATGATGAGGTCTATGGAGCTCTCATCAAGGAGATCTTTGAGTCTCCTTTCCCACCATACTATAAAAAGGTTGGCAACGTCACCAGCTATGCTGACGCCAATGGCTGCTCCCTCATTTTGGGTGTAGATCTTCTCGTTGAACTTGAATATGTGGCCCTTTAGGGTAGTTTTGATACTAGCCCCTATTGCGTGTGCGACCATTTTTCTTACCTGATCATTGTTTTGGGGGGTCCGTATAGCTTTGGTCCACCCAATCCACCTTCCCATGGGAGTCTTTTTTGCCATTGAGGTTATGGTGGGGGGTCTACCTCTTATGGGTATACTGGGGCAGAAACGTCTAAGGTCATGGCTGTCTAGGTAATCAGTGCCGTAGGTAAGTCTAAGTAGGAGGCCCAGTTCGTCTCTGTCGACGTCGCAGAACTCTACCTCACTCTCACTGATCATCTCCACACATTTTTCCACAGCAAAATCAATGTTAATGGATGGGTACAGTGATACCACATCCATAATGCCTATTATGCAGTTGGATAGGTTCCTGTTTTTGTTGCACTCACTGATTCTGCTGAGGAGGTCCTCTGTACTGTCACATACATCTGGGGACATCTTGATTATGGGGCGTATAACCATTGAGAGGAAGTAGGAGATCCTGTAGTCGCTAGCGATATTGGCTCCGCATACAGGTCTTGTTGGTGGTCCTGTTGTCGGGTCGTCGACTGTCTTATGGTCTTTGCGGAGCCCATACAAGGGTGGTATGCCATTGTTAGACGCCTGGAAGTTGTTGGCAGTGCGTCTGCTTGGCTTTAGGATGTCGGTTCACATCGTGAGCGTTGATGATTTTCTCTCTCCCATCATGTATTTGCTGTGCAATTTCGCTCGTGTTGGTGATGTGGGGTTGCATAGCCTTGATGTAGTTCGGCATGCTGTCTATTGACATCCTACCAGACTTATCCGTGGGTAGACATACTACCTCGCCATCCCTTGTGCGCTGCTTGAGGCTAACCAAGATTTCTACAGTTTTCCTCCCAAGTTGTTGGACCTCTGGTCTGCTCTGTCACTCATAGTATATATATCTGTCACAGTATACCGGTCTACTATTTGTCTAATCTTATATCTAGCTATGGTGAACTGTGCCTCTGTCTCGTCATCTATTTGTTGTGGTGTGCAAACTCTTTTATTAAAGGGTAACCTCGTAGGATAGATATTACCCATCTTATATGTTTTATCAGCTGGGTTGTAAGAATATTTTCTTTAAGGGCTTGTCATTATATCTATCGTCATAGTTGTGTGTGTTGCTATTGTTGTTATTATGGTGGTTGTTGTTGTTCCTAACATTAGCATTATTATTATTGTTATGATTGCTAGATGTATTGTTGCTGTGATTGTTAGATGTATTGTTGTTGTTTTCTCCACCGTTATTGTTGTTGTTACTGTTAATTCTACCATTGTGGTTGTTACTTTTATTATGTTTCTTGTTGTTGTTGTTGTTGTTGTGTCTATCATTAATGTTGCTACATATATTATTTCTATTATTACCACTGTGGTTGTTGCTGTTGTTATTCGTATTATTACCATTATTACTACTGTGGTCGCTGCTGCTGTGTCTGTAGTTAATGTTTCTATAATTATTATTATTGTGGTTGTTGTTGTTCTGTCTATCGTTAATATTATTACCATTATTACTATTTCTCACTCTCCTGCTATTGTTATTGTTTTGACTATTACTATTATAGCTGTTATTTCTATACTCAGAGTTATTGTTTATATTACTACTATCGTTATTATTGTTGTTGTTGTCCGTATAGTTGTTGTTGTTGTTTATTTTTGCATTCCAACGAATTTTTGTCAAACACTTTTCCAGCTCCGTTTTGCACTCAATAGGGTTAATCTTTTTGTAGATGGCAAATTTTGGTGGTAGCTGCAGGATTTGTTGTTCTTGTTCACTGATTAAAGTGTTCCCATAAATATTTACTGTGTGGTCATTGGTAAATTCTTCCGGTAGTTCTACATCAGTCATACGGATATTGTTGATGTCATCTGGGTATTTTTGTGAAGATTCCATTTTCCTTTCTTCTAGTTTTTTCTTATTCATCCATTATAATTTCTTATTGAAATGCCTATTGCATTCGTTTCGGGTTCACGTCGAATGACGCTAATGAAGTCATCCCTCTCGTTTGATGTGGTGAGATTTCGGACTTCCTTACCGTTAATGCGTTTCTGTCTGTAAAGTTCGTTAACTTTTGTGTATGTTGTTCTTTTTCATATTAACTGTTATTGTGTGTTTTAGTCGTTCAGCTTGTGTTTTGTTCAATAATAAATTATTTACTTGTTTTGATATGTTTGTTGTGTATATTTTGGAGGAAACACAGTGTTTTAAGAAGCGGATTTGTTCTGTTGTTATTGTAGTTTTTATATAACAGAAAACAATGTCAGTCAATGGCAACATTGAGGACCGAATAAATTAAATTAACCGATATAAAAGACACAGAAGCGAAAACCAATCAAGCAGTGAGTGTGTTCTGTTATTAATTCTGGCAATATTACACGAATATGACCCTCCCCAAGTATAATAATATTTGTTTCGACACACGATTTCATATCAAAAACCTCGCAGAACTAATTCATCGCCGTTATATATATATATATATATATATATATATATATATATATATATATATATATATATATATATATATATATATATATATATATATATATATATAGTACGTTATTCCGGGTTGAATCGGAGGTAACCACAGTAAGTAAGGTACTCAATACATTGCAGAGTATAAAAGTTTTAATATAGATGAGATTCTACAGGACTAGAACTGTTTCATTCTTTAGAAATCATCAGGAATCTGCAGATTCCTGATGATTTCTAAAGAATGAAACAGTTCTAGTCCTGTAGAATCTCATCTATATATATATATATATATATATATATGTATATATGTATATATATATATATATATATAATATAAGATCAAAAGATGGTTAAAGGAGTTCCATATATTTTATTATGCGCATTTCAAAAACAAACATCATCAAGCAATAATATTTGTGTTTTCATCAGATAAAACAGGAGAACATGATATGAAGGCTAAAAAACACTTGTGGATAGTGCAGTTTTAAATCAACATATCAATGATATCATCATATGTTGATTTAAAACTGCACTATCCACAAGTGTTTTTTAGCCTTCATATCATGTTCTCCTGTTTTATCTGATGAAAACACAAATATTATTGCTTGATGATGTTTGTTTTTGAAATGCGCATAATAAAATATATGGAACTCCATTAACCATCTTTTGATCTTATATTATGCATACTCCAGTCCCACAAACTGTAGAGTGCTTCTTATCCGATATCTGCATTGCTTTATTGTACTACAATAAAACTCACCTCCTACATTATATATATATATATATATATATATGTATATATGCTTATGTGGGTGTGTGTATATGTGTGTGTGTGTGTGTCTTAATTCATGTATGTTTGTATGTATGTATGCATGCTTGGATGAGTGGATAGATAGATGTATTTATTCATATATGTACATGTATGTGCGTATGTGTGTGTGTACGGTCTCACGTTTCTGGTAGAACTGGTTAGGGCTTCGAGAATTAATTTCATGGAGTTAGTGATTCGACAGCAGAGCTAAAGGGTCACTGGACTTAGATTTTTGGTTTCTTTCATTGCCAAACCTTGTTTTTATAACTGTCTCACAGTGGTCGTAGTGGAAGTAGTAGTAGTAGTAGTGTTGGTAGTAATAGAGGTAGTAGTAGTAGTAATGTTGGTAGTAATGGAGGTAGTATTAGTTGTAGTTTTGGTAGTAATGGAGGTAGTAGTAGTAGTAGTGTTGGTAGTAATGGAGGCAGTAGTAGTAGTGTTGGTAGTAATAGAGGTAGTAGTAGTAGTAATGTTGGTAGTAATGGAGGTAGTAGTAGTAGTAGTGTAGTAGTAGTAGTAGTAGTGTTGGTAGTAATGGAGGTAGTAGTAGTGTTGGTAGTAATGGAGGTAGTATTAGTAGTAGTGTTGGTAGTAATGGAGGTAGTAGTAGTAGTGCTGGTAGTAATGGAGGTAGTAGTAGTAGTGTTGGTAGTAATAGAGGTAGTAGTAGTAGTAATGTTGGTAGTAATGGAGGTAGTATTAGTAGTAGTGCTGGTAGTAATAGAGGTAGTAGTAGTAGTAGTAGTAGTAGTAGTGTTGGTAGTAATGGAGGTAGTAGTAGTAGTAGTAGTAGTAGTAGTAGTGTTGGTAGTAATGGAGGTAGTAGTAGTAGTAGTGTTCGTAGTAATGGAGGTAGTAGTAGTAGTAGTAGTAGTAGTAGTAGTAGTAGTAGTAGTAGTAGTAGTGTTGGTAGTAATGGAGGTAGTAGTAGTAGTAGTAGTAGTAGTAGTGTTGGTAGTAATAGAGGTAGTAGTAGTAGTAGTGTTGGTTGTAATGGAGGTAGTAGTAGTAGTAGTGTTGGTAGTAATAGAGGTAGTAGTAGTAGTAGTGTTGGTAGTAATAGAGGTAGTAGTAGTAGTAGTGTTGGTTGTAATGGAGGTAGTAGTAGTAGTAGTGTTGGTAGTAATAGAGGTAGTAGTAGTAGTAGTGTTGGTAGTAATAGAGGTAGTAGTAGTAGTAGTGTTGGTTGTAATGGAGGTAGTAGTAGTAGTAGTGTTGGTTGTAATGGAGGTAGTAGTAGTAGTAGTGTTGGTAGTAATGGAGGTAGTAGTAGTAGTAGTAGTAGTAGTAGTAGTAGTAGTAGTAGTAGTAGTAGTAGTAGTGTTGGTAGTAATAGAGGTAGTAGTAGTAGTAGCGTTGGTTGTAATGGAGGTAGTAGTAGTAGTAGTGTTGGTAGTAATAGAGGTAGTATTAGTAGTAGTAGTAGTAGTAGTAGTAGTAGTAGTAGTAGTAGTAGTAGTAGTAGTAGTAGTAGTAGTAGTAGTAGTAGTTTTGGTAGTAATGGAGGTAGTAGTAGTAGTGTTGGTAGTAATGGAGGTAGTATTAGTAGTAGTAGTAGTAGTAGTAGTAGTAGTAGTAGTAGTAGTAGTAGTAGTAGTAGTAGTAGTGTTGGTAGTAATAGAGGTAGTAGTAGTAGTAGTGTTGGTAGTAATAGAGGTAGTAGTAGTAGTAGTGTTGGAAGTAGTAGAGGTAGTAGTAGTAGTAGTGTTGGTAGTAATAGAGGTAGTAGTAGTAGCAGTGTTGGTTGTAATGGAGGTAGTAGTAGTAGTAGTGTTGGTAGTAATGGAGGTAGTATTAGTAGTGTTGGTAGTAATAGAGGTAGTAGTAGTAGCAGTGTTGTTGTAATGGAGGTAGTAGTAGTAGTAGTAGTGTTGGTTGTAATGGAGGTAGTAGTAGTAGTAGTAGTGTTGGTAGTAATGGAGGTAGTAGTAGTAGTAGTGTTGGTAGTAATAGAGGTAGTAGTAGTAGTAGTAGTAGTGTTGGTAGTAATGGAGGTAGTAGTAGTAGTAGTAGTAGTGTTGGTAGTAATGGAGGTAGTAGTAGTAGCAGTGTTGGTTGTAATGGAGGTAGTAGTAGTAGCAGTGTTGGTTGTAGTGGAGGTAGTAGTAGTAGCAGTGTTGTTGTAATGGAGGTAGTAGTAGTAGTAGTAGTAGTGTTGGTAGTAATGGAGGTAGTAGTAGTAGCAGTGTTGTTGTAATGGAGGTAGTAGTAGTAGTAGTAGTAGTGTTGGTAGTAATGGAGGTAGTAGTAGTAGTAGTGTTGGTAGTAATAGAGGTAGTAGTAGTAGCAGTGTTGGTTGTAGTGGAGGTAGTAGTAGTAGCAGTGTTGGTAGTAATGGAGGTAGTATTAGTAGTAGTAGTAGTGTTGGTAGTAATAGAGGTAGTAGTAGTAGCAGTGTTGGTTGTAATGGAGGTAGTAGTAGTAGTAGTAGTAGTGTTGGTTGTAATGGAGGTAGTAGTAGTAGCAGTGTTGTTGTAATGGAGGTAGTAGTAGTAGTAGTAGTAGTGTTGGTAGTAATGGAGGTAGTAGTAGTAGCAGTGTTGTTGTAATGGAGGTAGTAGTAGTAGTAGTAGTAGTGTTGGTAGTAATGGAGGTAGTAGTAGTAGTAGTGTTGGTAGTAATGGAGGTAGTATTAGTAGTAGTAGTAGTGTTGGTAGTAATAGAGGTAGTAGTAGTAGCAGTGTTGGTTGTAATGGAGGTAGTAGTAGTAGTAGTAGTAGTGTTGGTTGTAATGGAGGTAGTAGTAGTAGCAGTGTTGTTGTAATGGAGGTAGTAGTAGTAGTAGTAGTAGTGTTGGTAGTAATGGAGGTAGTAGTAGTAGCAGTGTTGTTGTAATGGAGGTAGTAGTAGTAGTAGTAGTAGTGTTGGTAGTAATGGAGGTAGTAGTAGTAGTAGTGTTGGTAGTAATGGAGGTAGTATTAGTAGTAGTAGTAGTGTTGGTAGTAATAGAGGTAGTAGTAGTAGCAGTGTTGGTTGTAATGGAGGTAGTAGTAGTAGTAGTAGTAGTGTTGGTTGTAATGGAGGTAGTAGTAGTAGCAGTGTTGTTGTAATGGAGGTAGTAGTAGTAGTAGTAGTAGTGTTGGTAGTAATGGAGGTAGTAGTAGTAGCAGTGTTGTTGTAATGGAGGTAGTAGTAGTAGTAGTAGTAGTGTTGGTAGTAATGGAGGTAGTAGTAGTAGTAGTAGTGTTGGTAGTAATAGAGGTAGTAGTAGTAGTAGTAGTGTTGGTAGTAATAGAGGTAGTAGTAGTAGTAGTGTTGGTAGTAATGGAGGTAGTAGTAGTAGTAGTAGTGTTGGTAGTAATAGAGGTAGTAGTAGTAGTAGTAGTGTTGGTAGTAATAGAGGTAGTAGTAGTAGTAGTGTTGGTAGTAATAGAGGTAGTAGTAGTAGTAGTGTTGGTAGTAATGGAGGTAGTATTAGTAGTAGTGTTGGTAGTAATAGAGGTAGTAGTAGTAGTAGTAGTAGTAGTAGTAGTAGTAGTAGTAGTAGTAGTAGTAGTGGTATTAATGGAGGTAGTAGTAGTAGTAGTGTTGGTAAGTAATGGAGGTAGTAGTAGTAGTAGTAGTAGTAGTAGTAGTGTTGGTAGTAATGGAGGTAGTAATAGTAGTAGTGTTGGTAGTAATGGAGGTAGTATTAGTAGTAGTAGTGTTGGTAGTAATAGAGGTAGTAGTAGTAGTAGTAGTAGTAGTAGTAGTAGTAGTAGTAGTAGTAGTAGTAGTAGTAGTGTTGGTAGTAATAGAGGTAGTGTTGGTAGTAATGGAGGTAGTATTAGTAGTAGTAGTGTTGGTAGTAATAGAGGTAGTAGTAGTAGTAGTAGTAGTAGTAGTAGTAGTAGTAGTAGTAGTAGTAGTAGTAGTGTTGGTAGTAATAGAGGTAGTAGTAGTAGTAGTAGTAGTAGTAGTAGTAGTAGTGTTGGTAGTAATAGAGGTAGTAGTATTAGTAGTAGTGTTGGTAGTAATGGAGGTAGTAGTAGTAGTAGTAGTGTTGGTAGTAATGGAGGTAGTAGTAGTAGTAGTAGTAGTGTTGGTAGTAATGGAGGTAGTAGTAGTAGTAGTGTTGGTAGTAATAGAGGTAGTAGTAGTAGTAGTGTTGGTTGTAATGGAGGTAGTAGTAGTAGTAGTAGTGTTGGTAGTAATAGAGGTAGTAGTAGTAGTAGTGTAGGTAGTAATAGAGGTAGTAGTAGTAGTAGTAGTAGTAGTAGTAGTAGTAGTAGTAGTAGTAGTAGTAGTGGTATTAATGGAGGTAGTAGTAGTAGTAGTGTTGGTAGTAATCGAGGTAGTAGTAGTAGTAGTGTTGGTAGTAATAGAGGTAGTAGTAGTAGTAGTAGTAGTGTTGGTAGTAATGGAGGTAGTAGTAGTAGTAGTAGTAGTAGTAGTAGTAGTAGTGTTGGTAGTAATAGAGGTAGTAGTAGTAGTAGTAGTAGTAGTAGTAGTAGTAGTGTTGGTAGTAATAGAGGTAGTAGTAGTAGTAGTAGTAGTAGTAGTAGTAGTAGTGTTGGTAGTAATAGAGGTAGTAGTAGTAGTAGTAGTAGTAGTAGTAGTAGTAGTAGTAGTAGTAGTAGTAGTAGTAGTAGTAGTGGTATTAATGGAGGTAGTAGTAGTAGTAGTGTTGGTAGTAATCGAGGTAGTAGTAGTAGTAGTGTTGGTAGTAATAGAGGTAGTAGTAGTAGTAGTAGTAGTGTTGGTAGTAATGGAGGTAGTAGTAGTAGTAGTAGTAGTAGTAGTAGTAGTAGTGTTGGTAGTAATAGAGGTAGTAGTAGTAGTAGTAGTAGTAGTAGTAGTAGTAGTAGTGTTGGTAGTAATAGAGGTAGTAGTAGTAGTAGTAGTAGTAGTAGTAGTAGTAGTGTTGGTAGTAATAGAGGTAGTAGTAGTAGTAGTAGTAGTAGTAGTAGTAGTAGTAGTAGTAGTAGTAGTAGTAGTAGTGGTATTAATGGAGGTAGTAGTAGTAGTAGTGTTGGTAGTAATCGAGGTAGTAGTAGTAGTAGTGTTGGTAGTAATAGAGGTAGTAGTAGTAGTAGTAGTAGTGTTGGTAGTAATGGAGGTAGTAGTAGTAGTAGTAGTAGTAGTAGTAGTAGTAGTGTTGGTAGTAATAGAGGTAGTAGTAGTAGTAGTAGTAGTAGTAGTAGTAGTAGTGTTGGTAGTAATAGAGGTAGTAGTAGTAGTAGTAGTAGTAGTAGTAGTAGTAGTGTTGGTAGTAATAGAGGTAGTAGTAGTAGTAGTAGTAGTAGTAGTAGTAGTAGTAGTAGTAGTAGTAGTAGTAGTAGTAGTGTTGGTAGTAATAGAGGTAGTGTTGGTAGTAATGGAGGTAGTATTAGTAGTAGTAGTGTTGGTAGTAATAGAGGTAGTAGTAGTAGTAGTAGTAGTAGTAGTAGTAGTAGTAGTAGTAGTAGTAGTAGTAGTAGTGTTGGTAGTAATAGAGGTAGTAGTAGTAGTAGTAGTAGTAGTAGTAGTAGTAGTGTTGGTAGTAATAGAGGTAGTAGTATTAGTAGTAGTGTTGGTAGTAATGGAGGTAGTAGTAGTAGTAGTAGTGTTGGTAGTAATGGAGGTAGT
>OZ024743.1:357404410-357434410 GCA_964016885.1 Eledone cirrhosa | reverse complement strand
GTAGTAGTAGTAGTGTAGGTAGTAATAGAGGTAGTAGTAGTAGTAGTGTTGGTTGTAATAGAGGTAGTAGTAGTAGTAGTGTTGGTAGTAATGGAGGTAGTAGTAGTAGTAGTGTTGGTAGTAATAGAGGTAGTAGTAGTAGTAGTGTTGGTTGTAATAGAGGTAGTAGTAGTAGTAGTGTTGGTTGTAATGGAGGTAGTAGTAGTAGTAGTAGTAGTAGTGTTGGTAGTAATAGAGGTAGTAGTAGTAGTGTTGGTTGTAATAGAGGTAGTAGTAGTAGTAGTGTTGGTTGTAATGGAGGTAGTAGTAGTAGTAGTAGTAGTAGTGTTGGTAGTAATAGAGGTAGTAGTAGTAGTAGTGTTGGTAGTAATAGAGGTAGTAGTAGTAGTAGTGTTGGTTGTAATAGAGGTAGTAGTAGTAGTAGTAGTAGTGTTGGTAGTAATAGAGGTAGTAGTAGTAGTAGTGTTGGTAGTAATAGAGGTAGTAGTAGTAGTAGTGTTGGTTGTAATGGAGGTAGTAGTAGTAGTAGTAGTAGTAGTAGTAGTAGTAGTAGTAGTAGTAGTAGTAGTTTTGGTAGTAATGGAGGTAGTAGTAGTAGTAGTAGTAGTAGTAGTAGTAGTAGTGTTGGTAGTAATAGAGGTAGTAGTAGTAGTAGTAGTAGTAGTAGTAGTAGTAGTAGTGTTGGTAGTAATGGAGGTAGTATTAGTAGTAGTGTTGGTAGTAATGGAGGTAGTAGTATTAGTAGTAGTGTTGGTAGTAATGGAGGTAGTAGTAGTAGTATTAGTGTTGGTAGTAATGGAGGTAGTAGTAGTAGTATTAGTGTTGGTAGTAATGGAGGTAGTAGTAGTAGTATTAGTGTTGGTAGTAATGGAGGTAGTAGTAGTAGTAGTAGTGTTGGTAGTAATGGAGGTAGTAGTAGTAGTAGTAGTGTTGGTAGTAATGGAGGTAGTAGTAGTAGTGTTCGTAGTAATGGAGGTAGTAGTAGTAGTGTTGGTAGTAATGGAGGTAGTAGTAGTAGTAGTAGTAGTAGTAGTAGTAGTAGTAGTAGTAGTAGTAGTGTTGGTTGTAATAGAGGTAGTAGTAGTAGTAGTGTTGGTAGTAATAGAGGTAGTAGTAGTAGTAGTAGTAGTAGTAGTAGTAGTAGTAGTAGTAATAGTAGTAGTTTTGGTAATAATGGAGGTAGTAGTAGTAGTAGTGTTGGTAGTAATGGAGGTAGTATTAGTGTAGGTAGTAATAGAGGTAGTAATATTAGTAGTAGTGTTGGTAGTAATAGAGGTGGTAGTAGTAGTAGTGTTGGTAGTAATGGAGGTAGTAGTAGTAGTGTTGGTAGTAATGGAGGTAGTAGTAGTAGTAGTGTTGGTAGTAATAGAGGTAGTAGTAGTAGTAGTAGTAGTAGTAGTAGTAGTAGTAGTAGTAGTAGTAGTAGTAGTAGTAGTAGTAGTAGTAGTAGTGGTGGTAGTCTTGGTAGTAATAGAGGTAGTAGTAGTAGTGTTGATAGTAATAGAGATAGTAGTAGTAGTAGTGTTGGTAGTAATGGGTGTAGTAGTAGTGTTGGTAGTAGTAGTAGTAGTAGTAGTAGTAGTAGTAGTAGTAGTAGTAGTAGTAGTAGTAGTAGTGTTGGTAGTAATGGAGGTAGTAGTAGTAGTAGTAGTAGTAGTAGTAGTAGTAGTAGTAGTAGTAGTAGTGTTGGTAGTAATAGAGGTAGTAGTAGTAGTAGTGTTGGTAGTAATAGAGGTAGTATTAGTAGTAGTGTTGGTAGTAATGGAGGTAGTAGTAGTAGTAGTATTGGTAGTAATGGACGTAGTAGTATTAGTAGTAGTGTTGGTAGTAATGGAGGTAGTAGTAGTAGTAGTGTTGGTAGTAATGGAGGTAGTAGTAGTAGTAGTGTTGGTAGTAGTAGTAGTAGTAGTAGTAGTAGTGTTGGTAGTAATAGAGGTAGTAGTAGTAGTAGTGTTTGTAGTAATAAAGGTAGTAGTAGTAGTAGTGTTGGTAGTAATAGAGGTAGTATTAGTAGTAGTGTTGGTAGTAATGTTGGTAGTAGTAGTAGTGTTGGTAGTAATAGAGGTAGTAGTAGTAGTGTTGGTAGTAATAGTTGTAGTAGTAGTAGTAGTGTTGGTAGTAATAGAGGTAGTAGTAGTAGTAGTAGTAGTAGTAATGTTGGTAGTAATAGAGGTAGTAGTAGTAGTAGTGTTGGTAGTAATAGAGGTAGTATTAGTAGTAGTGTTGGTAGTAATGTTGGTAGTAGTAGTAGTAGTGTTGGTAGTAATAGAGGTAGTAGTAGTAGTGTTGGTAGTAATAGAGGTAGTAGTAGTAGTAGTAGTAGTGTTGGTAGTAATAGAGGTAGTAGTAGTAGTAGTAGTAGTAGTAGTGTTGGTAGTAATAGAGGTAGTAGTAGTAGTAGTGTTGGTAGTAATAGAGGTAGTAGTAGTAGTAGTGTTGGTAGTAATGGAGGTAGTAGTAGTAGTAGTGTTGGTAGTAATAGAGGTAGTAGTAGTAGTAGTAGTAGTAGTAGTAGTAGTAGTAGTAGTAGTAGTAGTAGTGGTGGTAGTCTTGGTAGTAATAGAGGTAGTAGTAGTAGTAGTAGTAGTAATGTTGGTAGTAATAGAGGTAGTAGTAGTAGTAGTGTTGGTAGTAATAGAGGTAGTATTAGTAGTAGTGTTGGTAGTAATAGAGGTAGTAGTAGTAGTAGTAGTAGTAATGTTGGTAGTAATAGAGGTAGTAGTAGTAGTAGTGTTGGTAGTAATAGAGGTAGTAGTAGTAGTAGTGTTGGTAGTAATAGAGGTAGTAGTAGTAGTAGTGTTGGTAGTAATAGAGGTAGTAGTAGTAGTAGTGTTGGTAGTAATAGAGGTAGTAGTAGTAGTAGTGTTGGTAGTAATAGAGGTAGTAGTAGTAGTGTTGTTGATCGCTGTGCCACTATTTTTTGTTGCTGTTGTTCTTGTAATAGTGATGGTGATAGTATTTCTGTTGGTAATGGTGGTGGTGTTAGTGGTAGAGGTAGGTGATGCGGCCGAAGGTTGTGCAGATATAGGTGGTGGTCATAGTGTTGATGTTATTGGTGTTATTGTTGCTGATAGTTGTTGTAAATGTTGCTGTTAATGTTGTTGTTGTTGTGGTGGTGGTGGTGGTGGTGGTGGTGGTGGTGGCGGTGGTGGTAGGGGGTAGCGGTGGTGGTTGTGGTTGTGGTAGTGGTAGTTCAACTACTAGATTTCATGGGCTGTGTAAGTTGTTTGCACAGTGAGGGTGATGGTGTGCGGCGGCGTCAGACGTACCTGTGGCGGCGGTGGTAGTGGTGTGGTGGTGGTGGTGGTGGTGGTGGTGGCGGCGGTGTTTGAGGGGGTTTGTCTGTGTGATAGGGATAATATAGGTTGGGTAGGGGTTTATTATAGCGACGATGATCGATATAGCGCTGACAGTGACGGTATTATTGATGGTGTTGGAGGTGGTGGTGGTGGTGGTGGTGGTGGTGGTTTGTGGTGGTGGTGGTGGTGGTTTTGATGGTGTTAATGTTCATGGTGCTGGTGGTATTGTTAATAGTGTCGGTTATAGTGTTAGTTGTATTGATGGCGATGCGGTGGTGGTGGTTGATGGTGCTGAAATTTGGTATTGGTTGTACTGGTGATGGCGGCGGCGGCGGCGGCGGCGGCGGATTATGCATTTCTTATCTATACAGGAAGGTCTTTGAAAAGGGTATGTATTGCTAATAACTGTTTTTATGGTGGTACCTGGTCTTTTTACTATCTTAATATTAAGTTTATGTTTATCTACGGACCTTCTAAATTTGTAAGCTAATTCACCTCTAGAGGTTGTATTGATGAACATTACACTCTGGTATTTATTGCTATCATACCATGATATATACTACATTTCTGGGAAAACATATGCCCAAGAGGAGGGAGCAGCCATTGGTGTTAGCATTGCAGGTGACATAGCTAACCTATTCATGGTATGGTGGGACAATAAACTTAAACTTAAACTTAAAGAACAATTAGAAGACAGCAACCTCTTAACCCTGATAATGTACTCCCGCTACGTTGATGATATAAACTGTATAGATAAGAAATGCAAAATCTGTAAATTAAGCCTCCATATTAACTGTAAAACTAGAAATGTAGTATATAGCATATGATGTACTGAAGGACAATGTAAAGATAAGAATATAGTGTACATAGGTGAGACAGCTCGTAGCATAGGAGAACGGTTAAATGAACACTGGCGAGAACTTCAAGATAAAAAAGAATCATCAATACTCCACCAACATGATAAAATAGAACATAAGGGCAAATTAGAGAACATAGAAATCAAAATAGAATCTACACACAGAAAAGACACAATGTTTAGACAAATCACAGAGGCAATAAACATAAATGAACTCCAACCAAATTAAATAGAAAACATGAGTGGAATAGCAACATCACAACTTACAATTAAGGACAAAATGAAAACACACACACACATAGAACAAACAACCAACCAGTAACATGTAAATAAACAAATAAATAAACAAATAAAAACACAGACAGACACCCGGATGTAACACATGCGCAAACTAAGCACACAACATACACAAAAGCAAGATGGCGTAGGACAGAAGAAAGGAGAGGCACAAAACAAAGAAAAGAATCCCCAGTCACTGAAGAGGTCACAGAATGTGTGACGAAAGAACTTTGACAATATATGAATAACCGTCCGGTTATAGAACCAACCAACCAACCAACCGGATATTTATAAATTCTTAAATTTATAAATTTAATTTATAATAAATTGGAGTGAAAGCACTGGTGCGTGTGTTTCTTATTGGCAACATGACCCATATAACAATATCGGTTTCAACACACGTTTTCAGATAAAGAATCTTGCTAAACAAATTCAGAAACGATATATATATATATATATATATATATGGATGTATATATAATGTATTTTGCAATACACTTTATGCTTAATTAAAAGCATTTTGAAGACCGTAAGCTATTGTTTTAAAGTAGTGACAAAATCACTCACTTTGATCTCAGCAAACAGGGGAGATAAGCCGACATGACATGTTTCGCTTTGGTTGAAGCTTATCAAGGCCAACTACCCCACCTGTCTACTGAGATCAATGATGTTATATTCTTATAGAAATCTAGTAAATAATCAGGAGCTGATTATGCAGAGCGGTTGTTGGTCAGGCAGAAATTAAAAATTATTTACTAGATTTCTATAAGAATATAACATCATTGATCTCAGTAGACAGGTGGGGTAGTTGGACTTGATAAGCTTCAACCAAAGCGAAACATGTCATGTCGGCTTATCTCCCCTGTTTGCTGAGATCAAAGTGAGTGAATTTGTCACTACTTTAAAACAATAGGTTACGGTCTTCAAAATGCTTTTAATTAAGCATAAAGTGTATTGCAAAATACATTATATATACATCCATATATATATTGCTATTTCAGAGCTCCAATTCTAATATATATATATATATATATATATATATATTTCCTGAAAGAGATCAGAGGAATTGCCGTGGAAAGAGAGGAAGGAGCTCTTGCCGTTTCAACAGTTAGTTATATATCAACTTATATATCAACAGCTAGTTATATATCAATATGAAGAGATGCGCAACTGTTATTTTTGTTGTAGTAGTTTTGGTAGTGGTGGTGCTGGTGTGGTAGTGGTAGTGATAATGAGGATAATAGTGATGATGATGATGCTGAGGAAAGTTGTGCGATGATGCTGGTAAAAGTTTGTGGGTTGACAGGTCGAAGGTGATTGGCTGGAAGATTGTCCAAAGTTGACTACTTTTCTTTATGTTCTAAAGAACCAACGGTGGTGGAGATGGTTGTGGCGGTGGCGGTGGTGGTGGAGATGGTTGTGGCGGTGGCGGTGGTTGTGGAGATGTAGAGGAGTGTATGAAATAAACGGAGGTTGGGATCAATTTTCAAAATCTCTTCCAAGTATTTGCACACTTGATAAGTTAAAAAATCAGCAGTGGAGCTTTTTGTGCAAATGTTAAGTATATGTTTGTATATATATGTGTGCACACAACATACACACACACACACAAACACACATGCACATACTCACATGTGTAAGATTGAGATGAGTAGCAACATATGGGAGGTGGTGTTGGAGAAATAGTTTTCAACAAAACAATGATATGCGTTCCACAACTAACATACAAACGTTCACATGAATATCATCTGAATCTCTCTCTCCCTCCCTCTCTCTCTCTCTCTCCCTCCCTCTCTCCCTCCCTCTCTCTCTCTCTCTCTCTCTCTCTCTCTCTCTGTATATATATATATATATATATATATATATATATATATATATATATATATATATATATATATATATATATATATATGTGTGTGTGTGAAAAAATGGGGAGAAGAATACTGCAGGTTGCACATGGATAACATGTTATAAAATGAGTCCCTCATCAGTGATTTGCCAACGATCATAGATATTTCATTGCATTAAAAATCATATACCTCACGTTGGTGCAATAATAACTAAATTAAGTTATTAGGACAATTAAAACGCGTAAAGCGAGTGAGACAAGTAAACGACAAAGAGGAAAGCTAACCGTAGATAGGAAGAGGCACAAGCTACATAGTTATTCTATCAGTGTAAGCTGGGTGAGTATATGAGCGAGTAGAAATTAGACCTTTCGAGATGAATCCAATGTAAGAAAGAAGGAAATTGTTTTCGTCTCGAACGGGGTGAAGTGAGAAGGGGAGAAACAGTGAGTGAGTGAGTGGAAGTGTGAGGAAGAGGTCAGTAGAGAGAAAGTGTTAACTGACATGACAAAGGGGACGAAAGAAAGTAAGAGAAATACAAGGACGATTTGTTAAGCCTTCATTACGTTTATTGATTGGTGATGCGCGTTTCACTATTGATCAGCTCAAGGTTCGATCTGTATCGATCTGGCCCGGCTCTGGATCTTTACGTTACGCCTCCTTCGATATATATATATATATATAACAAAGAAAGTGCGGTAAGGGACCAGGTGGACCATAACGCACCAGAGTACTCGATACTTAGGGTGGTAGAGTGGGTAATAGGAAAAGAGTCAGGACCCCGACGTCTAAACTCCGGTCGTTTCGGCAGCTAGATCTGAACTAAACCAGTAGTATATATATATATATATATATATATATATATATATATATATATATATATATATTGTTATACTTTGGGAGGGTCATGTTGCCAATAAGCAACACACGCACCATATAATTATATATATATATATATATAAATTAAAGTTAAAGTCTGTCACAAGCCCGGGGGCTCATCGGGCTGGTAAATATTCTGGTTGTTATTGGCATTAAACAACTGAGAGTACCAAACTTCCTTCTGGACAGGGCGGCATTACATCTTAGGGTTAATTCCCAGCAACTACCGGTACTCATTTTCAGCTGTATAAATTGAAGCAGCGTAAAAGTGTTTTGCTGAAGAACACAACGCTCAACCTGGTCCAGGAATCGAACCCGCGACATTATGGACATGAGTCCAACACGATAACCACTAGACGCCTCTTCACTATACATATACATGCATAATGGCTGCCCCCTCGTTATCGAATATGGCCATTGCATGATATACCATTATTAATAATTATTAATTAATTCTATTGTGCAATGCCTGTGCGTGAAGATTTTTGTTTTAAGTGAGGAAAGCCTGTGCACTGAGCCAATCCCACTCTCTGAGCGACAGTAGCTATAACCCGGAAAGAAAAAAAGATCAACATCATCGGTAACTACTGAGAAGCAGGTTTTATATCGGAGTTATCCCAGTTCCCTGAGTTGCCTTCTCCTAGAAGAATGCCCTGACAAAAGCTAGGGGTCCTTCACTCCCAGTGGTTTAACCGCGCGATCGGGTATCCATACATACATACATACAAGGGGTTTCTTTTACTGGGAGCCTCCATGTATATGGTGAGACCATGGATCTACACCTGAAAAGTTCCTCTCCAATTCTAGGCAATGTTTTGAGGACGGTGCTGTCACCTATGCGAGAAAAACCTTCTATCTCCACGCCATCGATGTTATTTTCGGGAACGGTCGATAAAATTTGAAACCAGTGACGTCACAGGTGAACTCGGATCGCAAAAGACCCAGAAAGTATCTACCAATTCCGCTATTCCACCACGCTGGACATTTTTTAATCTATTGACAGCCAAAAGGACGAAAGGTAGAGTTGAGCTCGGCGGGATATGAATTCAAAGAGCCGGAACGAAGGCACCAAAGAATTCCATCCGACGTTCTAACAACTGTCAATTCGCCAACTAGAACCATTGTCGCTAAACTTAAATACGTTTAACTTCTTAGCTTGCTTCTTTTTTTTTTTTTTTTTTTTTTTTATCAGCTTAATAATACTTAAACATTCTTTTAATAGTAATCACAGCACAGAAAAATATTCACCACTCACTAGCTGGAGCCAGTAACACTGTAAAAGAGAAAACTATATAGTCAAGCTAAAATTAATCTTGGGAACAAATTTATGTATTGTATGTCACTCTCTCTCTCTAATTCCCTCTTTTTCTCCCCCCCCCCCTCTCCCTCTCTCACTCCCTCTTTCTCTATATCTCTCGTGTTTATGTATGTATGTATGTATGTATGTATGTATGTATGTATATATATATATATATATATATATATATATATATATATATATATATATATATATAGAGAGAGAGAGAGAGAGAGAGAGAGAGAGAGAAGTGGGGAGAGGGATGGCAACGTGAATGGACCTGTTATAGGGCTGCCCGTCCCTTCAATCCTTCTAATTTGTCATTCTTTCCTCTGATGAAGGACTAGCGTCCGAAACGTTATGACCATCTTCCTGCTATTTCAAGCGTTAAACTAGTATATTCCTCCCATATACTGTACCGATTGTGTTGTTATTTCTGTTTAGCTTTTACATACATATATATACATACATATATATATATATATATAATATCCGAGACCTCCCAGCAGACGACTGATGAGGAACCCCCCTCCCTTTCTTGCTTTCTTCTTCTTCTTATTCTTATTTTTAGCCTACCTTAACTAGCAACTACACAACCATTCCTATTCTCTATATATTTTATCATGTTTCGCTGTGACCCGTCTTCTCTCTCCTTCTACCTACCTATTTCGTTGCTATCTACTCTTCCCCCTTTTTCTTTCTCTCCCTTTCTTCCTCTCACTTTCACTCACCCTCTCTCTGCCAGCCACCTCATTGTTTCCCTCGCCTGACTCTCTAGCAGTTCTTTTCGTTCGTCCACACGCTCTAGAACTTATGTTCAGCCACCGATGTGGACTTGGATTTTCTTTCTTCAGGTTGCTCGCACATTCTTCGATTTGTTGTTTCCCGTTTGTTTTTTCGTTTCTTTTTCGCTGTTTTTTCTCTTTTCTCTCTTTTTTCCCCTTTTCCCTTCTGTTATCGTATATTTTCCTTCCCTCCCTCCTCCGTTTGCCCAATAACGTACCTAGTTATTGAACGCACTGGGGGTAGATATTGTCTTTAATGCGCTGAAATATCCGAGACCCCCAGCAGACAACTGATGAGGAAAACACCTCCCCCCGTTCTTGCTTTCTTCTTAGTCTTATTCTTATTTTTAAGCCTATATATATATATATATATATATATATATATATATATATATGTATATGTATATTGGAAAATGTGTGAAATCCTAGGCACAGTTAGGTATATTTGAAAAAAGGAAAAGAATGACTTCCCTTGTAGTTCTAAAGAATTAAATTCTATAATATTATAATTTTACAATTTGGTTTTGTAGATCTAGTAAATTCTTCGTTAACTTCGATGGGGAGCTTTTTTAAAGATTCTTCGTTAACTTTCCTGGAGAACTTTCTCGCATTCGTCAATGACGATTGTCAAACTGAGTTTGATGCGAGAAAGTTCTCCAGGAAATTTAACCAGGAATCTTTAAACAATCTCCAGACCGAAGTTAACAAAGAACTTACTAGTTCAACAAAGCCAAATTGTAAAATTATAATATTATAAAATAAAGTTGATTAGATTTACAAGTAATTTTTTTCCTTTTTTCATATTATATTTATATATATATGATGATGATGATGATGATAATAATAATAATAATAATAATAATAATAATAATAATAATAATAATAATAATAATAATAATAATAATAATAATAATAATAATATTAATAATAATTTCATTCTTAAGCCGCGCAGTGCTCACATTAAGGAACCACTCATGACAATAACAATTTAAAAAAAGAAAAAAAAGAAAACCCCGTGACCAAGAAATACCGGGATGGCGGCCGGCGGGGAATAGCCGTGTCTCTAGCGGAGGACGACCCCTCTAGTCTTGGTTGACACTCGTCCTAGGAGTGGTAACACGAAATGATTACCCCTTGGCGGTTAAGGATAAAACGCAACAAAATAAAGTCAATGTCAAATAATAAAATCTCATACCGAATCGGCCGTCATCCGGGTCAAAAAGGGCCGCGTCCCTCAGAGAGGAACCAGACTGGGGTCGAAAAATCAGCTAATGGTTCAAACCTTCCCATCAATTCGGAGCTGGAGACCTCCCATAACTGGAATACTCCTACTGTTGGCCCTCCGTGCTCACCACCAAGAAATCCAAAGAAAAAGAGAGAAACATGGTCAAGGGAAGACAATAAAGAAGTCCTTGAGGCTTTCTACACTGCCATCAAATAGATCGAATACAGAACAGACATATATCAACTGGAAAAAGAAACATCCCGAAAACAGGTAACAAACTAGCCAATATACGAAGAAATATTGTTATAAAAAAGTTACTAACTGATATAGAAATTGATCAGATCAAGCAATTACCACAAAGTCAGCGAAAGGAAAATGAAACATGTGTCAGTGAAACCGAGGTAAATTGTAACACTTCGAATCCCAGGGTTGGGGCGGAATCACTTACAGCAGAACAAATTAAAGAAAGGATCGAAAAAGTGGAAGGAGTGCATGCTCAAAATGAAACTCAAAATGAAAACAATGAGATCGTAAATGATAAAGAAATGAATGAGAATGAACTTGCCAACTTGAAGAATGAAATTATGATCGAATGGATGAAAATTAAAGAATCTGGCATGGGGGAACGAGACACTCTCCCTAAGATCCAGAACTCCAAACAGAACCAAAAGATAATACACAAGACTAACATAATTCTCAAAAACATTATCATCACAAACAAACTAAACATTACTGATCTAAATCATCTCTATTATGCATCGGCTAAAAGTCACCACTCACTTATGTGGAGTGAAAATGAAAAAGCAAAGGAATTCCCACAAGAAACCTACTTGGCAAGAGAACATCAATCGCCAAATAAACCTTCTCCGATCTGACAGAAATTTTAACAGATTACAAAGTAGGTGAACATGTTAAACAAACTAAACTTAGAAAATTGAAAAGAAAATACAGTATAAAATCAACAAGTGACATAGACATGCTGATAGAAATAATCAAGCAAAAAGTGTCGGCCAAAGCTGCTCGTATACGACGCTTTGAAAAACGATCTAGATTCTATAAGGACAATAATATGTTCAAAAACAACCAAAGAAACTTCTACAGAAAAATTGGCAAGTCAACAATAACTGCTAAATCAATACCAACCAAGGAGGAAGTGCAACAATTCTGGGAAAAGATCTGGGCCGAAGAAAAAGTTCATAATATACATGACCCATGGATAGACAGACAAATGAAAGATACAGCTCACCTTGAGGAACAAACATGGGAAAATATCACAGTTGAACAGTTGTGTTTGGCTCTTAGAAAAACCAGCAAATGGAAATCCCCAGGAAAAGACAAAATACCAAATTTTTGGATAAATGCCTTCACAGAGTCTCATGAGCTGTTAGCCTAACTTTACAATGAAATAGTTAAGGAGCCAGAAAAGATACCATCATGGCTAGTTAACGGCATTACATTCCTAATAGACACAAAAATCTATCAATTGCTTGGATAGATTACAAAAAAGCATTCGATAGTTTGCCACACAGTTGGATTGAAAAATGTTTAGAGATTTTCAAAATATCTCCCGTTGTCAGGGGGTTCCTGTCATTCAGTATGAAGACATGGAAAACGACATTCCTTTTGAATAGTGAAACAAAATCACTGGAAGCTGGAGAAATTAATATTAATTGTGGAATTTTTCAGGGTGACTCTTTATCACCGCTTTTATTCTGCATCGCACTTATACCATTAAGTAAAATGCTCAATGAAACAACACATGGATATAAAGTCTATGACAAAACCATTAATCACTTGTTCTACATGGATGACCAGAAACTATTTGCAAAAAATGATGAACAATTGCAAGGGCAATTATCCACTGTGAACAGTTCAGTGATGACATTAAAATGGAGTTTGGACTAGATAAATGCGCCAAAGCAACGTTCACCAGAGGAAAGCTGCTGAAAAGTTCAGACATTAATCTTGATAGGGGGAATGTGATAAGAGAACTTGATCAAGAGGAAACTTACAAATATCTAGGTGTTTGTGAAGGAGACGGAATCAAACACTCGACAATGAGGGAAAGGATAAGGAAGGAATGTTACCGCAGAGTAAGAGCAATCTTAAGAACGGAATTGAATGCAAGGAATAGGATCGATGCCATAAACACGCTTGCCATACCAGTAGTAACCTACAGTTACAATGTCATCAACTGGTCAAGCACAGAGATCCGTAGGCTCGATACAAAAATTAGAAAATTCTTAACCAAGCACAGAATGCATCACCCTAAGTCAGATACAGATAGAATATATCTCCCTAGGAAAGAAAGAGGACGTGGGTTAATCCAGTTAGGTATTGCGTTGAAAACTACAACAATTGGATTATCTACATATCTAAGGAAATCACATGATTGGATGATCAAACACGTTTTGAAACAGGAAAGCATCAAAAGATCATACTCCATTACAAAAGATGCACAAAGATACAGTAATGGACTACAAATTTCAGAAGTTCCATTTACTTCTGAAATGAAAAACACAGAAACAGCAAAGCAGGTAAAAGTAACTGCAAAGAAAGAACTGCTACAGAAACTGGCTAAGAAATGGCAAGAAAAGCCTCTGTATGGAAAATACCCAGAGCGAGCTAACAATCCTGATGTTGACAAAACTTTAACCCATCAGTGGTTGGCATCCTCTGGACTGAAATCGGAGACTGAAGGACTAATTATATCAGCACAAGATCAGTGTCTGCCAACAAAAAATTACCAAACCAACATAATAAAAAATGAATGCAACCCATTATGCCGTGTATGCAAAAAACAACCAGAGACCATTGATCATATAATTTCAATGTGCAGTCCTATAGCTCCAATCGAATACCTAAACAGGCACGACAGAGCTGCACAGTACATACATTGGATAATGTGTCAGCATTTTGACCTGCCCCATCAAAAGAATTTGTGGGAGCATCAACCACCTCCCATACTTGAAAATGATCACATCTCAATCTTGTGGAACTTTAGCATCTAAACAGACTGAAAAATAGATGCAAATAGACTTGATATAATACTGAAGGACTTTAAAAAGAGGGTATGCCTGCTAATTGATATGTCCGTTCCAATAGACAAGAATGTATCTATAATAACATTTGAAAAATTGAGCAAGTATAAGGACCTGGAAATAGAAATTGGAAAAATGTGGAAATTGAGAACTAAAACAATACCAGTGGTTGTAGGCGCTCTAGGAATGATACCTAAGGGGGCTAATGATTACTTATCGCAAATCCCAGAAAACCGACGTATAGAAGAAATACAAAAGATAGTACTAATGAGAACTGCCCATATAATAAGGAAGATTCTGTCATTATAGTTGCATACACGTGTTCATTCATATATGCGTGGACGCACATACATACATGTACCCGCGCACGCTCATATCGAGGGCGCAATGTTATAGCCGCATAGTATCCTTGCGCTAATCACAAATAACTTGGGTGGCACAGATATATAGAAAAATGCCTGTATGTACATAAAATAAAATAATATAAAATAATATAATAATGGATAGATGTAGTTGTATGAACATGTCTGTGTGAGGGTATGAATGCCTATGTGTAGATCTTTCTTTTTTTCATCTGTGTATATATGTGCAGCGTCTCAAATGTACACGCTTCCTTGAGTACAGTGTGTGAGTGTAGATATGTGTATATTTACCAAAAATGCCTTCGAAATAACTTTTTTTGAAAGGCTGTTCCAAGCATTCATTTAAAAACGTTCTTTGTACAGAGTTTTTTTTCTTTTTCCTTTTGAAATATGTATGTTTTAAAGTATTATGAGGCTGTGTTCTTGAAACATTATTGTAAATATTTTTCTAATATTTTTCTAATATTTTTCTAATTTGATTTAAAAATTCCCTCCAAACATTATTTACGATGATCGTCGCATAAAATACAATTGCGGGTGTGTACCCCAGATTTGCGCGTGATGAAACGAAGCGTCAACAGGACGCCGACAAAAATCTTAAGGTCCACCTCATTTCCTCAATCCCCCGAAAATGGCCCTGCTTAAGTAAGTAAGTGTTGTGTCCTCTGTTAAATAAACCAAATTTTTAACGAAATATTATACGCTGCTTACGATGTTTAAGTAGCGTTTATATTGAAAATGAAAATAGCATGTAATGCCCAATGCTAATTCGTAAATTTCCTAGAAACCATTAATGGAATCGGAATTTTCTTTTGTCCACAACAATACGAGGGGAGTAACTAATGTGTGCTGCAAATTTCGAGGAAATCGGTTGGAGAATATTTCGAGAAATAGGTTATCATCAATGATAACCTATTTTAAATAATTGTTTCTACTTTTGGCACAAGGCCAGCAATTAATCAGTGTATTACTGGTACTTTATTTTATCGACCCCATAAGGATGAAAGGCAAAGTTAACCTCGGCGGGATTTGAACTCAGAATGGCAAGGGCCGTAACTCTATGTGTCAAAGCATGGCGCCCGACCCTCTACCGGTACTGCCAATCCACACCTATTTTAAATAATAAAACACGTTATGGAGTCATTAAATAACTAACTATTATCAGTGATAAAATACAATACTCGAATCTTTCAAAGATTTACATTGTTCTTTGCTAAACATTAAAAAGAGATAAGTTACCTCACAGTGTTGTCAAAAATTAATTAACGAAAATTAGTTGACAACGATATAAAGCTCATTGTAAAGTAGCTTATCTCCCTTTGTTTTCCAACAATGCCAAATGTTGGTATATCGTACTTGGTATGGATCCGTAACTCCCGAGGGGATCGTAGGGGCATCATATCAACATACGGCGTTTCTAGAGCATTTTTTTAAACCTGGTGGAGCCCATCTCCTCCCCAGGTCTGAATACAGTAGATTTTTTCCAGAGAAAGATAGAGAGAAAGGAAGGGAGAAAAAGATATAGAGGCAGAATCACCCCCCCCCCAGTACTCGACTGGTACTTTTTATTGACCATGAATGGATGAAAGGCAAAGTTGACCACGATGGGATTTGAACTCAGATAGCAGAGAGCCGAACACTGGAAAGCATTCTATCCGACGTTCTGATGACTCTGCCAATTCGCTGCCTATAACGTACTTATACACTGACAAAAATGATAATATATTGATTCCATTAATATAAACATAATATCTAAAACAAAGACACGTTTCTATATTAACTCCACTAAACTTCAAGATTGCCAAATAAGTTCAATCTTCCAACAAAGCCTTCTTTGCTTTTTAAAACAAATTATTATTATTTTTTTAATACAAAATGTGTTTTTAGCTCCAATTTAATGGTTTGAGATTTAGGCACAAGGCCAGCAATTGAGGGGAGGGGAAAGTCGATTAAATCTATCCAGTGTGTGACTGGTACTTTATTTTATCAACCCCCGTAAGGATGAACGGAAAAGCTAATCTCAGCTGAATTTGAATTCAGAACGTTAAGCGCCATAACTCTATTCAGTAAAGCATATTGTCCGACGCTCTATCGATATTGCCTTTAATGATCACTGCATAGAAATTGATTATTATAGGATTGTAACTTGCAGATAAAACTAATTCATTTACAAATTTTTTTTTTTCAAATTATACTTCACCAGGTGTAGTATACGCAATAATAAGAAAAGATAAATTACCAAGAATATTTAAGAGAAAATAAGATCACATAGTTTACCTTACTAACGTAGCGGAGGTAAATAAATAAGCATAGATAGATAAAAGCATACAAGAGTTGCGAACACTTGATCAATTATTTTTCAATTCAAGAAGTTTACGCTGTTAAGGAGCCGGTTGTGCCTGATCAGCTCTAACAATAGTATGACTATTAGGATGGCAATTTGGGAGTTCGAGGCTTAGGTTATCAAGTTCATCGATGTTAAGTCTGTTTCTTAGTTTACTAAACAATGCATTTATATGGATATATCTAGTTTCGAAAATATAAGAATTTATAGATGCAAGTAAAAACCTGTCATCGACGACCCAAGATTTGAATATTGGCTGCAGTGTTTTCGTTCGTCTAGAAAGCATTTACATACTTAACAAAACCTTGGTCTCAAGATTTACGTTTGTTTCTAGTATTTGCCTTTTCTATTTCACATAGTGTTACGAATGAGATTGTAAAGTCAATAATCAGCTGCAAATGGTATCACTCGAATTTGAAATACTGCTTCCCAGATCTACGTATATACGATGTGTGTATGTATATATATAATTGTATAAATCTTAAATATTACTACTTTTATGATTTTAATAACCTCTGTCATTTTCATTCAGCACATTTATTCTTAACTCCGAAGCTGAGAATCATTCGGTTTCCTAAATAGAATATTAGTCTAATGACTCCATTTATACCACGAACGTGGCTTTGTCTCTGCGTGTAATTGTTCTCAACGCTCCACATAACGACGTATTATCTTCGCTTTTTTCTGTTCATTGCCAGGGAACGTCTTCACGAACCAAAGCAACGTTTTTCGAAATATTTACTTCTGCGCTTACAGATTGATTTTTTTTTTAGTTTCAGAAGATCCCGTTAAGGGTGAAAGCAGCGGTACTTTGCTTAAACTTTAATCTGTTATTTTAATAAATATTTGCTCTATGGTTTTTATATATTTGATATATATATTTATTATTCTTATCGAGCCATCTTCGGATTTTAGTCATCACGTTTATTATTTAACTATATATATATATATATATATATATATATATATATGTGTGTGTGTGTGTGTGTGTGTGTGTGTGTGTGTGTGTGTGTGTGTGTGTGTGTGTGTGTGTGTGTGTGTGTGTGTGTGTGTGTGTGTGTGTGTGTGTGTGTGTGTGTGTCTCGGACAATGGCACCCTCAATTTAATTTTTGATATATATATATCTGTTTTTAGTTGACAGACGAGAGAAAAAAATATATATATCGGGTTACCACTCCCCCATCTCTATGTGTCTATATCTTTGAAAAAAAAAAGCCTGCTTCTTCCACATGCGCGTTCTAGCGCATCGTTCCCTATTCAATATGTCAAACACCAATGAAACACTAATTTTCCTGAAAACACGTGGGTTCACAATCTATCTGACTATCTATCTATCTATCTATCTATCTATTTATCTATCTGTCTGTCTATCTGTATGTCTATCAATCTATCCATCCCTTTATCTCTCTTTCTCTCTCTCTCTCTCTCTCTCTCTCTCTCTCTCTGTATATATATATATATATATATATATATATATATATATATATATATATACACACACACACATATAACACAATGACTCCCTGCTCTATTACAGAGACAACAAGCGTATAATTACCCAGCAAAATCAGCTGCCCATAAATAAATACCTATGACAACAGAAAACATCCTTTCCCCAGCCTACCCTGTAGAGTTATTTAGACTGCCACCCTAGCACGAGCCAAGTCATAATGACCAACAATTTAAAAACAATTAACAAACGATCGATCTTATCCATTTTAGTCTTTCTATACCGTTTTCTTTTCTCATTAATTTTTCAGAGAAATTTACATTTCTCCCTTCACACCACCATATTTTACATACATGCAACCACCTACACACACACACACACACACACACACACACACACACACACACACACACACACACATATATATATATATATATATATATATATATATATGATAATAAGGGCGTTGCGGAGTTGCAAATGGGTTACATATGAAAAAAGTTTGTCCTTCATCAGTGATCTTCCAACCATCATAGGCATTTCATCACTTTAAAGACCATACACCTCCGGTTGGTGCGAGCAACGTCTAAAAAAAGTCGTTGGAACACGTAAATAAAGAGGACGCGAGGGTAAACAAACAAAATGGTGAAGCAACAGAAAGTGAGGAAGAAAGAGACAAGTCCCAGATTTCTATGAATTTAAATTCGGTGAAATCGTGAACGAGAGAATAAAGACCATCAAACCTGGTTGAAATGTGAGCAAGGAAGGAATTTCGCACAGGTCTAAGGGGAGGAAGAAGGGGTCTGGTCTGCGAATTCGGTAAACATAAGTTCTGTGAAATCGTAGACGAGAGAGAGAAAAAATTCATACCAGCTTCGCCGAGCGTGCGAGAGAAAAGAATTACACACAGGTCAAACGGGAAGAAAGAGGAGGAGGAGAGGTAGTGACAGAGAATGAGTGAGTGAAGGGTGAGGAAGAGGCTAACAGAGAGAGAGACTGCTAGAAAGGGTAAAGATACATAGAACGAAAAAGACGTGTAGCAGCAGAGGAAAAAATATGTGTAAATATGATAATAAGGGCGCTGCGGAGTTGCAAATGGGTTACATATGAAAAAAGTTTGTCCTTCATCAGTGATCTTCCAACCATCATAGGCATTTCATCGCTTTAAAGACCATATACCTCCGGTTGGTGCGAGCAACGTCTAAAAAAAGTCGTTGGAACACGTAAATAAAGGGGACGCGGGGGTAAACAAACAAAATGGTGAAGCAACAGAAAGTGAGGAAGAAAGAGACAAGTCCCAGATTTCTATGAATTTAAATTCGGTGAAATCGTGAACGAGAGAATAAAGACCATCAAACCTGGTTGAAATGTGAGCAAGGAAGGAATTTCGCACAGGTCTAAGGGGAGGAAGAAGGGGTCTGGTCTGCGAATTCAGTAAACATAAGTTCTGTGAAATCGTAGACGAGAGAGAGAAAAGATTCATACCAGCTTGGCCGAGCGTGCGAGAGAATATATATATGTGTATAGCAAAAGAGTCGGGACCCCGACGGCTGAGCTCCGGCCTTTTTCGACAGCTAGATCCGTACTCTGGTGTGTTATGGTCCACCTGGTTCCTTACCACACTTCCTTTGTTATATATATATATATATATATATATATATATATATATATATATATATATATATAAATGAAAAGTATAGAAATTGTTGTAGCGAGAAGCTAACAGTATGCCATAACATATATGCGACTATAGCGTCAAAATGGGAAAAATAGTTAACGTAAGATGTAGGAAAAATAATTCAAACTCATCTCAAAAGAGAATCAGGATATAAATTCATCCACAGAATTTACTGAAATACTTGCACGTTAATTTCATGAATAGGCTGTTCCGTTGATCGATATATATATATATATATATATATATATATATATATATATATATATATATATATATATATATATATATATATATATATATATATATCGATCAACGGAACAGCCTATTCATGAAATTAACGTGCAAGTAGCTGACCATTCCACAGACAAGTGTTCATTAACGTAATTCTTAAGGAGGGTCAGCCTGACAACTCATTTTTGCCAGGTGAGTGGTCTGGAGCAGCATGAAATATAATGTCTTGGTCAAGGACACATGATCTTATATATAGATACACAAGCCACAAGCATATATATATATAGTATAAAAAAACGAAAAATCAGTGATGCACCTGGACTCAGTTTATTGCGTGTTACAATTGTTTCGCCGGCAGGTAGCTCGAGACATGATCACTGTATGGATCTGGCTGAAGGTGTGTTTTGATGATAACACCCCAGTGAGAAAATTTGCTCCGAAAGAATTGCATGTGTCCGAAGGAACCTACAGCCGTAGAATCAGCCAGATCCATACAGTGATCATGCCTCGAGCTACCTGCCGGCGAAACAATTGTAACACGCAATAAACTCAGTCCAGATGCATCACTGATTTTTCATTTTTTTATACTATTCACACCTCTGCTCTGTAAGAATATTAAGTGCTAATTTTGGCACACCGCCTATGGAAGCACCATAGCTACCATTATACACACGTATATATATATATATATATATATATATATATATATATATATATATATATGTATATATATATATATCACAGAAAAAAAGAGAATCAGTGTTGCGACGAATGGAATTTATTGGACATATTACAATTGTTTCTCTGGCGACCAGCTCGAGGCACGATCGATGTGATGATCGAACCTGACTTTGAAAATTGCAAGGCCCTCAGATACGTCTTGATTCTATGAAGCAGATTTTCCTATGTCATTTTACATCGATATACTTCGCTTGTCGGCTTAGATCCTGTTGTTATCATTCTATGAGTGGTCAAGAATTGTACACGTCACCGGTATTTCTAGCCACTCATGGTTGTCCACTATTTGGTTCTTTTCATTCTCCACCTGTCAATCAAATTTGTTTCTTAGGTCGGAATTACTACTGTAGTAGGTAAAGGGTCGTATGCTTAAACTGCTGGCGGCACTTCGACGTCTTCACTGTCTTTACTGCTGCAGCTGCGTTCCCACGCTGATTTCGTCATCTCAATATCCCTACTTAAACGTACATCCCTACTTGGTTTTCACACAAATGACTACGTCGCTCCTTCAGACTGACGTGTGTTTCCCATCCATGACATAATTCGTGAACAGACTTACGACATACATCGCCCCACAACACTTACTTAGTTCTTTCGCATACAGTATTTCCGCAATCAGCCCACTGACACTGCTACTACTGGTATCCCTGCTCGAGATCAATCCTCCACTCATTCCACAGAAAGTTGGTACGTACACTATACTTTTTTCACCAGTTTTAAGCAATTGCATTGACTACGACGCCTTTCAATGGCCTAGCACTTCATTTACGCCAACTTTTAGTTTTCGTGGCGTTGTATACGTTGTGGGGCATTAATTCTACCTACTTTGCCAGTTACAGCAGTAGTAAAAGTACTAGAATTGGCATACTTTTACTACCTTTAAAATTGTCATCTCTTTACCACACTTAAAACAGCTTAATCAGTGCTCTTCCCTTTAACCATGTTCGTGCTGATTATTAATCCATAGATACCTACCGCAATTTTCCGCGTTGCTTTAGCTGTGCTCGAACAATCATTCCCTGAGAATAAGGGAATTCAAAAAGTACACAGCTACATTCCTCAATCTTTGCATATGCCTGTTGCTATTTCACGTTTCCTGCCCCGTGCAACGCCGGCTCCTGCTGCTAGTATTATGTATATATATATATATATATATATATATATATATATATATATATGTGTGTGTGTGTGTGTGTGTGTGTGTGTGTGTGTGTGTGTGTGTGTGTGTGTGTATAACATCATTAAGTATGAAATGTCTGATTTCTAATTGGAAGTGCTTAAGGAAATCAGATATTTCATACTTAAAGACCTAATTAATATATATATGTGTGTGTGTGTGTATGTGTGTGTGTGTGTGTGTGTGTGTGTGTGTGTGTGTGTGTGTGTGTGTGTGTGTGTGTGTGTGCGCGTGCGATAAGTAAACAAAAACAAGAAATAAGAAAACACAGTACAACGAAGAAAACACAGTACAACGATGAATATAGTAGGAAAAGAGTCTTTGCGTTTCTGACATTACTCATTCATCAGAATATAGAATAAGCAGTAAAAAATAAAATAGAAAGATAGAGCGTGAGAAGGGGAAGGAAAGGAAAACAAAATGGAGAAAAAGCACATGTTTAGTCAGTCATTTTGGAGAAATCAATGTGTGTGTATGTGTGAGTGGGTGTATGTATACATGTGTATGTGTTTACTGTATTTGACAAATTAGATCAATTTAATAAGGACTAGGATAAGAAATATGTACTAGAATCGACATGATCCATTAAACACCCGAAAGCCATGCCTCGGCCTGGCCGCAATCTAATTCCTGAAGCCAATAAAAGAATGAAATGAAATAATATAACGCTTCTTTTGAATTGATTCTTCTTCTTCTACTTCTTCTTCTTCTTCTTCTTCTTCTTCTTCTTTCTTCTTCTTCTTCTTCTTCTTCTTCTTCTTCTTCTTGAGAGGGTCGTTGGGGTAGAGTCCTCAAACATTCCTTCCAGCGGGTCCTGTCAGAAGCAACCGTCTCCAACTGATCCGGCTGGACCCCCAAACGAGACCAGCCAACCTCATGGATGTTATCCAGCCATCTTGCTTGGGATCTACCCTGAAAAATCTGTGATCCGGCCGAGAGATTCAAATATTAACCCTTCTGATGCAAAACCGAGAGAAAGAGCCCCAGATTGTATGATACAAACCGGAGGGCCGGACATGCTGTGGCTGATGATGCACAAACTTACGCTGAGGCTACGCAATTTTCAGATATTCCTAAACGGTGAACAGGCGTGGTCATCGTTTGTGAGACAGGTCTTTCCGCCCCTCGACTCTTTGGCTGAGCTTCAGAAATGGTTTAAGCGAAGACCGAGACTCAGCACATGGCATTTGGAATGTTTCCAGGCGCTCACTTCCCTCCACCAATCGGGCAATAAGGTCAGTGGACAATCCCCTCTAAAGTTCTATAGAGGACTAGTGGGGAGGGGGGCAAGTACGACGACGTTTTCGGAGAGGCTCTGGGCGGTGACGAAATCGAATTGACCAATGTGATCTGGAGGACTTTCGAGACGGGCATTAAGAGCAGCTTCCAGAAAACCCTGGCTTGGCTTTGCTACTGGGGGCGGTGGCTGAAAGGACTGAAGACAGACACATTCTTCTTCGGCCAATCCTTAATCAACTTTTTCAAGAGGGAAGTGCTGCCTCCAGTACATTTGTTAAAAGATGGGTGAATGCAACGAGGATGGCCTGTGAGAAAGTCTACTCTGACCATGCGCCTGTAGGCTGGCTAGTTTCGAGAGGAGAGGGACACCTTCCTAGCGTGTTCTTGGAGATAGGGTCGTTTAGGATTGATGGGGTTCCCAAGTTACCCTTGAGCGGTGCTTCCTACCTATTGGGAAATGTTCATTGTTATAATTGTATTAGTTATTGCTATATCCGTTTTGTACTCGATTTTTCTGCGAAACTCCATTATCCTTATTCATTGTAATGTCCCCTATGTGTCGACCCTTGTGGCCAATGAAGAAATAATAATTATTATTATTATTGATGTTGTTAAGGACAGTGGATTGGCAGTATCGGTAGAGCGTCAGACATCCTGCTTCACGGCAGAGAGTTACGACCCTTTACGTTCTGAGTTCAAATCCCGCTGAGAATAGCTTCGTCCTTTCGGGGTCGATAAAATAAAGCACCAGTAAGTACTGGGGTCAATTTAATCGACTTTCTCCTCCCCTTCAAATTGCTGGCCTTGTGCCTAAAGTAGCAACAATTATTGATGTTGTTACTGTTATTACTGCTGTTGTTATTGTTATTACTGCTGTTGTTATTGTTATTATTAAATACGTTACTGCCATTATTATTTTTTTCTTGAGGTTTGTACGTGAGTGTATGCGTATGTATGTGTGGGCCGCACGACTGTGTGGGGGGGCGTGTGTGTGTGTGTGTGTGTGTGTGTGTGTGTGTGTGTGTGTGTGTGTGTGTGTGTGTGTGTGTGTGACTGCTTTTCTTGATAATATTCACGCATGATGACATGTTGCCAAGGTGATAGAATAAAGCTGTCCTTTTTTTATATATAAGCCCCTCCACACACACACAAACACATACTTCTTCTATTTTTCTAAACCTATCTTCTGTCTCTCCTTCCTCTTTCCAGTGGTCAGTCAGTTGACCAGTTGCAAAGGTCTATCCATTAATAGACTGCTGCTGTGTCAGGACACTCAATTGGTACTTGACTCCTTGTATTGTTCAGATGATGGCAAAAACTGGACGGTCGACATGTCACTGTGTGTGTGAGTGTGTGTGTGTGTGTGTGTGTGTGTGTGTGTGTGTGTGTGTGTGTGTGTGTGTGTGTGTGTGTGTATTTGTGTGTATGCGTGTCCAGTTTCTTTTACACCTCCCTCTCTCTTTATCTCTTTCCCACTGTCTCTCTCCATATATATATATATATATATATGTTGTGAGTTCGATTCCTGGACCGGGCGATGCGTTATGTCCTTGAGCAAGACACTTTATTTCACGTTGCTCCTTCTACCTGGAGTTGCGACCGATAGATAGTATTAGCAATTGGAAAGACCAATGGAAACACTGTTTCCTCGGTCCGATTTGACGAAAGTCGATCGTTAGGAATAAATATATATATATATATATAACGAAGGAAATGTGGTAAGGAACCAGGTGGACCATAACGCACCAAAGTACTCAATACTTGGGGTAGTAGAGTGGGTAATAGGAACCAGTAAGACCCCGACGGCTGAGCTCAAGCCGTTTCGACAGCTAATTCTGGACTTTTTAGTCCAGAATTAGCTGTCGAAACGGCTTGAGCTCAGCCGTCGGGGTCTTACTGGTTCCTATATATATATATATATATATACAAATGGAAGTACAGCATAATCGAAACTCTGGCTGCAGCTAAGCTAACGAATGTAAACGGAATGTGCAGCTAAGAACTCAATAAGGTATTTTACCTTAGAGTTATAACATTACGTTTAGACAGCTTTGCAAATTGAAGACAAAATAGGGTGGGGTGCTGAGGATATTACGTAGCTGTGAGAGGGGCGTGGGTGTGGCCCAAATCGTTTGAGAACCTCTGTGCTAGACCGTCCGAACATGGATGATATATCTCGACTTTGCAAAGGCCTTCGACAAGGTCAATCATAGAATGATATCTCACAAACTACGTAGCTTTGGCATAGCCGGAAAACTAGATGAATAGTTTGATGACTTATTAAAAGACAGAAGACAGACTATTGCAGCCAACAGTGCCCTCACAAAGGAAACGACAATAACAGGCAGCGTACCGATGGGAACAGTCTTGGGACCACTACTGTTTGTGGTGGCTCTCTCAAACAAGAAAGTAGCACAGGCAATCAAGAAACCGGTTGATGCTATTCTCTTACAAGATTTCGATGCCATATACGTATGAACTGAAGACAACAATATACAATTTAATGCAGGTAAGTTTTAAGCCCTCCGCTATCAACCCACAAACATAGGACCACCACAACAAAGGTACACTGAACCAGGCGGAATCAAAATCCTCGATTCAAAATCAATAGGGGATCTGGGTATTGACATGAGCAATGATGCATCGTTTCATGCACACATCACTAAAATGACGGCAATGTGCAGACGAATGGCGGGTTGGATTCTGAGGATATTTAGGACAAGAAACCCGGAAACCATGTTGGTCCTCTGGAAGACATTCGTCCTCAGCCGACTAGACTATTGCTTTCGGCTGTGGTCGCCCCATAGTGTCAAACTAACTGCAGAACTTGAAGCAATCCAATGAAGTTACACCAAGAGGATTGTCTCAATGAAAGTGATAATCCACTGGGAAAGACTGAAATAACTAAAGCTTTACTCCCTGGAGCGAAGACGGGAGAGATACGCAGTGATATACGTATGGAAGATTCCTGAAAAGGTTAGTACCATACCTCAACATTAGAAGCAGGACCAGTCCATGAACACGACACCACAGTGTACTGCCAAAGATCCCGTCTGTCGCGTTAAGAATAAGGACCACAAACAGCAATAGCCTGGCGTTCAAAGGACCCCATCTCGTTAAGCTAGCAAAAAAAAAAAAAACCTGAGGTTTCTACATGGTGTGTATGTAATTGTTATCAAGAGACATCTCGACACCCTGCTGAACAAGATCCCGGATGAACCCACGGCATGAGGCGAAGTGCAAATAAAGACGACAGCAATAAACTCCTTTTTGCATCAATGGCCAACCCAAGCAAAGCTGGCTGAGGAAAGTGTAGCGTCAATGGCAGTGCCCCAGCATGGCCTCAGGCTGTCGGCTGGAACGCGTAATAGAGAATTAGAGTAATAGAGACTGGCGAATGTGTGTGTGTTGTGGTGTGTGTGTGTGTGTGTGCGTGTGCGTGTGCGTGTGTGTGTGTGAGCGTGCGTGTGTGTGTGCACGTACATGTCTTGACAGCATGTAAACCATTCCTGGCAGAGTACACTTCGTTGGGTAACCAAAACATGAACGTCCTTGATAATACGTTACAAAACCAATCCAGCATTGTTAATGCAAACACAAATATCAACGCAGGGGCTGCATCTTGTTGTCTTGCATAAATATCGTGAGAAAGGACAACACATGCGAAGAAAAAAGAGATGTTGGTACTCAGACTCCTAGAAGGCACCAATGATTGGAAAGTATAGATTTATCTGACGGAAGAGCTAGTATGCCCAAGTTATTGATTGTTCAACTGCCTTAGGAAAGCAATATGGAGTGGGTTCATGAAAGAAAGTACATCAAATAGGAAGAACGAAGGAGTCGTGTTATAATTAAGGCTGGTGGTGTACAGTGCTTTGGGATGTTGTGAATTTGTGACTAGAGCCACAATGTCCAGACTGGAAAAAGAGTGTAGAGAGATAATTTAAAAATTGGGAGAGGGAAGCAAAAAGAGCTTCAGTGTGGATATGACAAAAATATTTAAGTGAAATACCAGAGCTGAGACCAATTAGATAAAAGAGCAAACCCTCAGCGTCATAATGCCTGAATGACTGAATGATAGAACTGGCTTTATCAGCATCACGATTCTAGTGATAGGGACAGGGATAACGAAGAAAACCGTGCTACAGAGTGGAACATAAATCCCAGATATTCCCTAATAGTATCAAGGCTGCTCGGCACCGCTGAAGGGAGTGATACTGTCGGATGACGCTGAAATCATTAAAATCTCCAACTGACAGTTGATGAAAGAAATGTCCTGCAGTGCTGTCTATAGAATATATATATTCATACATTTGTATATGTGGAGAACAGTCTTTTTGTTTTACATGTTTTGTTAAATATACAGGGTGGGCCAAAAGTTACTTCTTACTTATATCTATTAATAAAACATTACAAATTAACTCAAAACTAATTTTTCTTGGAGGGTGTATTTTTCCATAATTGGTTCTCGTTTTTATTCAACTTTAATCTGAAAGAAAAAAATATATAATATTTTAATAATAATAAAAAAAGATAATGAATATTTTTTTAATAGGAATTGACTTTTGGTCCAGCCTATATGACTATTTTCGAGTTTCAATTTCTTTTTTAGAACATTTTCCTATTTTCTATATAAGGACTCTACAATTAGTTTGCAACAACAAAGTTCTTAAGTCCATAATTTAATCAATCCTTCTAGAGTTTCCAGTTTCACCATCTGGAGTGTCGTTAGCATATTTTTACTGCGTTTTATTGTAGGCATGTGTATTTTATGAGGTTTTATGCAGTTCTTCTTACTTCGCTAGCATTCTATGCTTTTCTTAAAGTTTGACCGTTAGACTTATATCGCAATTAGGCGCCAAGATCGATATCTAGTGCAATGCCAACCACAGGAACAGCATATACACGTCATAAGCACATGACGTATACTTAATACAGCTATGCATGGTCTCCACTATGATATCGATCATATCGACCCCACTGCTTATTTTCTTCTGGTTTATCGTTCTCTTTTTGTAGAACATTAACAGACATAAATACAAATGTAAACACGTACACACACGTACACACACACACACACACACACAGAGACACACACACACACACACACACACACACACACACACACACACACACACACACACACACACACACACACATACACACACACACACACACACACACACACACACACACACACACACACACACACACACACACACAAGGATTTTCGGGGCCACAATGTTTATTTACCTTTATCATGGCTATGATTATATTAGCTTTCCAATTTGGACAATCACTATGACCTGGGGGTTACTACATTCCTTCGTTCGTTTTCCTTTTTTTCTTTCTTTCTCTCTCCCGCACTCTTCTCTTGTCCCTACTCGTTCTTTCTGCTCCTGCTGTCACGTCAACTTGCAGCCACTTCCGCCGTAGGTCCATACCTTTCCTTTTAGCTAACGGCACGTTGCTCGTCGTGCACGCTTTCGTTAATTCTCTGATTTGTCTGTATTTTCTGTTTGTTTTGTTGTCTTGCACACGCATCATACCAGCAGAAACGTTTATTTATTTTTTTGTTACACGAGCTGGCATACAAAATTTGCAGTACCCTCAATTAATTCGTGCGAAACCGCAAGTCAGATTGCGATATGACGAGGTCAAGTGCATAACTTTAATCTCGACTTATTGTTTATTCATTAAACATACAGTATATCATTAGATATACGAAATTCACATACTGGTATGTATACAGCTATGTCGGAGCTAAAATTTTAAATATATATATATAGTTAATAAATAAAACAAAACAAAACACAAAAAGCAAAATTACACAGTTATATTAGGTTCACGCTTGGAGGAAGCGGAATATATATATATATATATGTGTGTGTGTGTGTGTGTGTGTGTGTGTGTGTGTGTAAGATAACAAGATGTCGTTTAAGGTAATCCAGCTAGAGATTATGAGTACTCTGTATCGAGGATAGTTTTAATGTTCGGCGTTGTTTGACTCAACAAGAAGTTTCCTTAGTCGGGTGGCCGGTTTAAGAAAGTTAGTAGGCTGGCGGTTCTTGGAGTAATAATAGTAATCAGTATTCTGAGGATTTGGTCGGATATCGACTGTAATTAAAATCGAGTGACGTGACTTCTAGAGATCAGCGGTTTTTAGATTCACCGAACTAATGAAACAATTGTTAATACTTTAAATAAACCCTATTGTACAGCTGACCACGTTATTCTTCACTCTTTTACTTATATACACACACACACATATATATATATATATATATATATATATATATATATCACCTTGATCACCTTGACAGACCAGTCTGTCGGGCGCCATTCGGCGCCGCTGGTCACAGCACGTGCTGTTTTAGCCATATGATGACGCCATCCCACTGGCTGGGCGGGCAGGCCGTAAGTCTAAAGTGTGTCCTAAGCCAGAAGGCTCATTTGCCAGTGCTTATCCCGGTTTCATGGCGTGAAGCGACTGAGAGTACAAGACTCCCCCCTGGACAGGACGCCAGTCCATCGCAGGGTTAAACCTCCAGCTATTGCTGGTACTCATTTTTTTCAGCTGAGTAAACTGGAGCAACGTGAAATAAAGTGTCTTGCTCAAGGAAACAACACATAACCCAGTCCGAGAATTGAACTCACAATCTTTCGATTGCAATCCTACTGCTCTAACCACTAAGCAATGCGCCTTCACTATATATATTTATACATATATATATATATACTCATATATATATACGCACACATATATACATATATATATGTATATACTGCGTTCCTGATTATTCTCCCTATTCTTGTTCAGGATTGAATGATGTTCTTCTAACTAACTGTTTTGTGATTTATGGTGTAGTGTGTTGCAATTGCTGCCTGCATTTTGAACCTTCGACAGAGTGTCGTACTTACATGGTAAATGTAACAATTACTTTCATGACGTTTGCAACTAAACCTAGATGTAGGGATGATCACATATGGAATACTTTGGATCGTGGATCAGCTTGATTAAGACAGAATATTTGTCAATGAATTGGAGGAGGAATAAAAAGAAAGGAAAGCAGGCAACAATAAAACAGAAAATATATGCTGAAATTTACCAGCCAGAAAACAGTTAAGAGAGTGATGTAGTGGAAGTATGCTGGTCCCATAACACAGAGGTCTGTTGATTAATACTACACTCTGTCGATATGTTATAACGGTATAATCTCAATATAATATATTTTGTCTTCTTCTTCTTCTTCTTCTTCTTCTTCTTCTTCT
>OZ024743.1:357394410-357399410 GCA_964016885.1 Eledone cirrhosa | reverse complement strand
GGGGAGAGAAAGAGAGAGAGGATAGAAATAGCAAGAGTCTTGTACATAGAAGACGTAACAATGAAAGAAAAGCCACACAAAACCATAGTTTAAACATTTGTAGGTACCAGATTTGGCCTACAGATATAAACAACAACGATAATGTATAAACAATACATTAAATGTAACAGGGGCTATACCAGTCCTGTCTGTGCTTCCAATATTTCCATAATAAACATAAAAGAACTCAGAGTATTTCATACCTTAGCAGGCTGCACATCGACCACATCCACATTCTAACCTATATACTAAAAGAAATATACTTAAAATTTTAAATCATTGGACAATGAGCCCAGTTTATAGCCACAGGCTCCAAAGCCACGCTATCAGTTATTATATTTAAAACCATATCCAAATACCCGAAATAGTACGGAACGGACATCCGTCGGTTTCGACGATGAACGTTACCGTTGTTTGAATTACGGAGCGACCATAGAAAACTAAAACAAACATACTAAAAATTCAAAACCATTGGACAAGAAGCCCAGTGTATAGCTACAAGCTCGAACGTCACACTATCAGTTATTACATTAAAAACCATCTCCAAATAACCGGGCAAGTACGGAACAGACTTCCGTCGGTTTCGACGATGAGCATTGTCGTTGTTTGATTTACGGAACGGCCTGCTCATTAATTTAACATGTAAGTGGCTGTGCATTCTATAGATACGTGTATCGCTAACGTCCTTTTCAAGGAGATTCAGCGTGACACGGTGTGCATGACATGACTGGCATTTTGAATTCAGGTTCGGTCCATCTAACGATCTTCCACACAGTTACTGTCTGCCCAATTACACTCACAAGGCTTTGGTCGACCAGAGTTTGTGGTAAACGACACGTGACCACGTTGTCACGCAGTGGGATCGAATCTGGGACCTAATGATTGTAAAGCAAACTTCTTAGGCATTAAGTCGTATTGCGTGCAAAGACAAGCATAAGGAAGACATACACAGAAATTGCTGCGGTAGACTCACTGGCTCTCAAACACGATAACCAGACGTACAATACCACACAAATATAGAGGAACAGTATCTGTCACACTGTGACCGAGTCTACCTTGTCTCCTCCGCTCTGGATACGACCATGAGCTACGCGTGTGCCATACTATATCCTATATGATTTATCACATGTCAGATTTATCACAGTTGCACTATGGCCTTCAACTAAGGCGGAAATATGGGACAACTGGGAAGATGGATGTGTGAATCTCGCCTCATCATCTGACTACCTGCGTGATATAGACCTGCTTGATCTAGCCTGACCTAGGGCTAAACAATAACAACAAAAACGTCATGGACGCCGACCACGTTACTGGCGTCGCTTTCAAGTCTGCTTTAGACAAGACTACACCGTATATGCGTTTGTGAGTGTGAGAGGAAGAGAGAGCGCGAGAGAGAGAGAGACGGGAGAAGACAAAGACATACAGTGTGGGAGAAATATGAGAGAGGGCGGAGAGTGACAGAGAATGGCAAATGTGAAATTCACCGCTGACAGTTTGATTAAACGTCTAATTGATTGGATGTCTGCAGTTTTGTTATAAATCACACACACGCACGCACACACACACACACACACACACACACACACACACACACACACACACACACACACACACACACACACACACACACATACACACATACAAACACACACACACGCATACACACAGACACAGACACACACACGCACACACACACATATATATATACATACATATATATATAAACAGACATACATATATATATATATACATACATATATATATATGTAGGCTCTGATACCATCAACACCATAAACAGCGAGATGGCATATCTAAGAACTGACTAACTGCCTGATGAGGTCATAGCCATTCAATGGCTATCATCGAAATATATATATAGCAGTAAATAAAGGATTATGAGTTCGTGCAATTGACTTATGTTTCGTTATTAATTCTGGCAATATTACACAAATATGACCCTCCCCAAGTATAACAATATATATATATATAACGAAGGAAATGTGGTAAGGAACCAGGTGGACCATAACACACCAAAGTACTAGAGTGTAGAGTGGGTAATAGGAACGAGTAGGACCCCGACGGCTGAGCTCAAGCCGTTTCGACGGATTAGCCGTCCAGAATTAGCCGTCGAAACGGTTTGAGCTCAGCCTTTCGGGGTCCTACTCGTTCCTATATATATATATATATATATATATATATAAAGAAGCATATAATAATTGTTTCTACTTTAGGCACAAGGACAGCAATTACCCAGTGCATTACTGGTACTTTATTTTATCGACCCCGTAAGGGTTTTGAACTCAGATCATAAAGGGACATAACTATGCTAGAAAGCATGGGGTCTGACCCTCTACCGATACTGCCTATTAATGTACTTTAGTTAGGAAAAATCGCCAGTGACTTCCCATACAAACGTTATGAATAATGATTATGAAATTTAAAAGCTTAATGATGTTTAACTCATTAAAAAATGCTAATTTAGTGTAAAATTTTAAATACGTTTACTTTATAATATCATTACAAAAAGAAAGAAAACAGAAAAAATGGCGGAGTAATGTAGGAGTGAACTCTACACCAGAGGTTCTCACCATCTCAAGCCCCCCCCCCCCCCCCCCACGGGGGTGGGGGGCTTGAGATGGTCCAGAATTTATTTAAATTACTATTATAGTATTGTAAATATATGATATATTAGTATATTAAATATCAAATTATACATATTATATATAAATATAGTAAAATAAAAAATATATGATATTTATTTATACATAGTATATATTATATTATTTATTATATGTAAATTAACGATTTTATTTATTATATATTATTTAAAATTTGCGTGTAGACAGGTCTCCCTGGAAATAGGGTTAGGGGCTCTGAGGGTATTACGTGGCCTTGAGTGGGGCGGTAGCCCAAAAGGTTTGAGAACCTCTACTGTACAGCCTTGGCTGGATGGTGTGTCTCACTCAGTTACACCTCACGAAGAACAGTCTGTGATACCCACAGCACGAGACATTCCAGTCAGTTCCGCCTCTCTGTGTTACGGGAGACGTTAGGTAGAATTTCCGTTGTATTTCAACCTCAGTATATATATATTAGTGAAAATGCAGCCTAGTGGTTAAGGTGTGGGACTTTTAATCGTATTATTATGGGTCCTGGCAGTATCGGTAGAGCGTCAGACATTATGCTTTACAGCATAGAGTTATGACCCTTTGCGTTCTGAGTTAAAATCCAGCCGAGGTTAATTTTGCTTTTCATCCTTACGGGATCGATAAAATAAAGTACCAGTAACGCACTGGTGTAATTGCTGGTCTTGTACCAAAAGTAGAAACAATTATTATGGGTCCGATTCCTGAAGCTGGTGGCACATTGTGTTCTTGAGTAAAACACTTCATTTCACATTACTCCAGTCCATTCAGCAAAAATCAGTACCAGCAGCTGGAAGTTAATTCTGCAGTGGACTGGCATCCTGTCCAACAGGAAGTCTTGCATTCTCAGTCGCTTAACGCCTAATTAGTCTCCGAGCTTTGGGCAGACTTTAACCTTCTTTTTTTAAATACAAAATAGAGCGAAACGATGGTTTATACCCATGTGTCGTGAGTGGACTTCCAGAATACAGTAAATATAGTGCCATATCAGGGGAATTATTTTTGTCTTTACTTAAGTGTCATTACCGTGTGAGGAATAGCTTTTTAAACCTTTCACATTTCAATTGTTCGTGACACACTAATTAAGTTTTGTGAACGAAGATAAATAAGCATATCTGTATAGCTCAGAAGTTTGCTTAGCAATCATCCTCCACGGGACTGAATATTAGTTTAAACAGATACAACAAAATACAACTTTCACACTTAAAGTGTACTCTCAAGCCTGGAATAATCGCCCCCCCCCCCACACACTTATTAATTTTTCAGATTATTCCAGCCCCCAACCACATTAATTTTCTTTATACATTAAAAAAAAACCATTATACATGGCAAAAAGGTACATTACTAGAAATCCCATACGTTATAAAATAAATAGGATGGGTTGGGGTCTCAATATGTAAGCTAAACGACTAAATCTGTTTGTTTTTTAAATCAACGGAGACAACATAGAAAAATTACCGATTTTCCACCACCACCCCGCTTATTCCAACCCCCCTATTATTTGGAAACCAAGAGTACTGGAACAATGTTACTGTGAATGCGGCGGGATCGAGCCCAAAACTCAACAATTGTGAAGCGAACTCTTTAACCATTCGGCCATGCTGTGTCCACTGACATCCGTAAAGATTATCGATGACAAACTAAAGTGTTCCGAATGACCATTTGGAAACTTCTGACGTGGGAGTGTGCGCATGTGCGTGTATGATATCACGTGTGTTGTTGTTTAAATCTAAGTCAGTTGGTTATAATTGATCCATACACAGGCCATTACATCTATTTTGTACATTTCGTGTTATATAATTGTTTCTACTTTAGGCACAAGGCCAGTAATTTGAAGGTAATGGGAAAGTCAATTAAATCAACCCCCTGTGCATATCTGATGCTTTATTTTATCAACCCCGTAAGGATGACAGGCAAAGCTAACCTCGGTGGGATTTGAACTCTGGATGTAAAGGGCCATAACTCTATGCTGCAAAGCATGGTGTCTAATACTCTACTGATACTGCCAATCCACCGCCCTATTTCGCGTTATATAATATAATGCGACCCTCCTCTTTGAGATAATTCTTTTGCAGATAACACAATATTTTTCAAAGACATTATAGAAAGATCGCATCTTAGACGATTTAAAATTTATGTGATCAGAAAATATGTATTTAGAAATTAGAAAAGCTCTACAACTATCAACTTCTTGTTCCTCGTGAAACTGTAACATCTTATATAGGAGAGAAAACTTTAACCACTATTGCTATCATTACTTACTATGCATGGCTTAGTGGTTAGAGCATGGAGCTTGCAATCGGGAGGTTGTGAGTT